>CM036658.1:74292256-74828200 GCA_020746105.1 Trogon surrucura
AGCAGCTGTGATATGAGATGTTAGAAAGCACACTGTTCAGAATAGCTCTGATTAAGTATTCTTTCTCATACCTACTTATATATCAAAAATGTCAGGAAAAGAAAAAATATATATATCCCTTAAGTTTCACTGGGAACAGTAACTTCTACCACACTGTACAAGCAAGGCAACCGGGAAATTAATCAGGTTTCTGGAAAGACTCTCCAGCTTGGGAAATCTTTCCCGAGACTTTTCAGCTGCACAGGAATAGAGTCATCATCAAACCCACGTTCATTAGATTGAAGAGGTACAGATGGGATACATAAGCTCAACTGGAACACAGTTCACTGTACGAACACAGTGAGAAGAGTGGATTTTAAAGCATTGGGATGTAACACTGATATCAAAATATGAAGTTGCTTCCATCCTTACATGTGTGTAATGACATGGGCGAGTAGTTCTGTTATTCTAAAACAAGCAAATAAAATAAAAACTGTCCTCCTGCAGAAAAGCTGTTTTTTCAGTGATATGTTTCATTCACTGCATTCTGTCTAACCCATCTGTGCTATATATACCCACACTGTAATTCATCCCTGCTCTAGGTGATGACAGCTACATTCTCATGAAGTCAAAATACCTCAGAAGTCTTAAAAAACTTTAACTTCCACTTTACAAAGCCTTTTAGTTAGAAAAAAAACATAAGCTCATGCTTTAAGAAGCCATCAAAAATCTACTGGTTTAATGTAGAGAAAAAAAAATTTAAAATTTTACATAATAAAGTTTGTTAGGAAACATAATCAAGAAAGATACTGCAGAAGCAATTACCATCACTTGTAAAACCAGGAACTGGTTTGCATTAGCACACTTGTGTGTAAGTACCAGTATGCATAGCATGCAAAAAAGTGAAATGCACCGTGTGCATTAAAATCCACTCTCCTTCTGTTTAGTATGAAACAATATACCTTTTGTAATTGGAGTAGTTTTCTACTTTCATTTATAATACACTTGTTACGTCATTTTTCTCCTCCCTCTACATCTGCACATCTAGCACTAAGCTAAAACAAATGCATCAGCCTTATCATCTTCCCATAGGCTAAGGTAGAGCACAAAGTCTGATGATTAATGAACAGATACTTCTGAAAACAACTATTTCTGAAAATTTATTTTAAAAAATTTACGATGTTTCTTGTCAAGCTTAAATCAACAGAATATTCCTTTAAAAGTCTGATAAATATTAAGAACGTAATTAATGATAATTCAAATCTTAAAGTCATAAATTATTGTTTAATCTTTTAATTTAACTTGCTGATTTAATAAACTTAATATTCAATAATATTTTTAAATTATTTTAAATAATAAAGTATTTGGTGTATGATTATATTATTTACACAAACAGAAAATTCCATGAAGGAAATTTACACATTTCCTTAGATTGTTTAAAATCTCACAAGAAAGCATTTTTCTCTCTTTTTTTTTGTTTTCTTTCCTTCCCTCCCCACTCCTTCCCACTCCCTCCAAGGAAATTTTCAGAAATGCCATGAGTGAGGATTCTATTAACACTGTTTTCACAGGTGTATAATAGCAACAGAAGAAATTCCACTATTATTTTCCTCATTGAAGCCTAAGTCTTGGCCCAAACTAAAGAGGATAAACAGCAGCAGCATCTTTTTTGATACTTTCTCTATGTTCTTCGTAAGGTATCTTGGAATAGGTTTAGGACTATTCATAGCCAGAAAATAAATTCTGTTCCACAAAAACAGATCTTTGACCAATCAGCACATAAAAGCACTTGAATTTGTGTTGGAAGATGAGATTATCCAGAGAAAATACTGAGAACAAAGAAATGATAGTTTCAAGTCAGGCAGTGAAGGAGCAATATTGGAAGTTAAATCTAGAAAAGATGCAAAGACGTGTACGAACAATAATTGAGAAAGCCGCATGAAAGACACTTAGAGATTCAAGTAAAACGAAGGGAGACCCTTACCCAGCTACAAACAAGTCTTAGTAACATTATCTTTAAAATCCATGACTAGCAAGAGGAAGGTCTAGATTAAGCCTATGTCCAGATCAGGAAAGCCTAGCCTGGAAGAAGAACTGTAGCAACTGCAGGGAGTGTATTTGACAAAAAGGGAAAAGCAAATGAAGCTACAATTGAGTCAAATGGAGCCACGTTTGGGTTATTAGAGGAAAGCAAAGAGGCAGTCCTGAAACACACTTTCAACTGCAATAAGAGTTAGACTAAAATAACAAAAAGAATTAGCTTCTTGAACTTTAGCCGACAGTAAGTATTGATTAACATTTCATAGATTGGCTCAGTTCTAGAAAACCAAGTGTTAAAAATGCGTCATCACTTACTGTTTTTGTGCCATGTTGAAGTGTAATTTCATGAGAATCTGGAATCTTCTTAATAGGGTTCTGGAAATAAAAAGAATATCCACCTCTGTGAAAATAGTGCCACCAAAACCTAATCAATCAACCAACCAAACCCAACACTCCAATATAAATTAATGTAAGAAAGGTTTCGCTCACATCAGTCTTAACCTGAGGTGAAGAAAGCAGGGGGAAATCAGAAACAAGAGACCAATTCCAATCTCCGCCCCCGCCCCCCATCAATATATCCCTAAGGAAAGATTACTTTAGTAAAGAACAAAGAACAAAACCAGGAAAATATTTCCTGGTTTTCCTCTTTAAAAAACATTAAAATTTTCTTTGGTTCTTAATCACCAATATCTAGCAATTGCGATTTAGTAAATCCATCATTATTATACAATGTCTTTTCACACTAAAAAATTAATGAAAAAAATACATTGACTGCAGTAGCCAAGTTATCCATGTGGTTTATTAATATCATAGACTTCCCACATCCACTTGTGTCATTATCCTCAGCTCTCACAGGTTTTCACAACTGCACTTTGATGGCAGCCATAACATAGCCAATGTAATTCAAGTAATTTCATTTCATAGCAACGTATAGATTGGAGGCAACTACAGGTTAAAATATCTAACACACCACACTAACATATGTAATGCAAATATGAAAGCAGTTAATTTACACAGAAAGGAATACACCAAATGTACTCAAGTGACTGTAAGGTTCAACAAAGGTCCTTTGAATCATTATTCTCAAAATGCTCATTTGCCTGGTACCATGTAAATCTCCTAAATCAGACACAATTTATCATTTTAATAAGTCTGACTTAAAAATAGTTTTTAAGTACACTTTATATTATACATTACATCTCTTTGCTTATCCACCTTTACCAATTCCGATTTTGGACACTTGCCACACAAAGTCTTGTTGATTTCCTTTATACTCATTTTATCCTGCAGCTGTCAGCCTTATATCACTGATAAAACCGAAACTTTCATTAACTTTGGTTTAGCCAAACCTACCCTTATTCTAACTTCACTTCTTCCTACTTCTGATTGTCAAGATGACTGTATCATTTCTAGTCCTTGTTACACATATACAGAGATAAGCCAACAGAAGACTCATTTCACACTCACAGCATAGGCATATCTTTGAATATTTTTAGGTGTCTGAAGGAGAACTTGAGTATTAGCATGGAAATCATGCATGCACCTAAGCAAAAAAGTATTTATGGGACTGGGGTGGTGTGCTCCCGTTCTACCCCCAACCTGCCTGCTCAAGTGACAACCACCAGTGGTGGTGGTACACAAAGGGGTCCTTTCTGTACCTCACGACACCACACAACAGTCCACCCGACAGTTTTGTCTGCCCCCGCCCTCCATAATCATCAAGGCTGTTTCTCCAACATTCCCGCTGCAAAGATCAGTAGGTTGGGGGTGGGCAAGGCATTGGGAGGGGACAGAGCGAAAACAGCTGACCCAAGCTGACCAGAGCGATATTCCATGCCACACACTGTGTGCTCAGCAACAAAAGCTAAAGGAGAGGAGGAGGAGGAGAGGGGCATTTAGTATTATGACATGTATCTTCCCAAGCAACTGCTATGCATGCTGAAACCCTGCTTCCTGGGAACCGGCTGTACATCACCTGGTGGTAAGAAGTAGAGAATAAATATGCTTCTGCATGTGGCCTTCGCTTTTGCATTACTAAACCGTGTTCATCTTCACTTCCGACGTTTTTTCCGTTTTATTCTCTCCCCTCTCATCTTGCTAAGGAGGGGAGTGATAGAGCAGCTTGGTGGGCACCTGGAGTCCAGCCACAGTCAACCCCACCACAAGGTAACAGTAAAGGTTTATAAATAGCCACGTGTAACACTGTGAAAGGTATAGCCCACTTGGCATTGAGAGCCACCTCCATGGACTCAGTGGTTTAGAAGTTGAGAAGCAGGTATAATTCAAAATTCCCAAGTGAAACTATGATGATGAAAGTTAAGATTATTGCTCAATTGACACTACAAGGCACCCGGGCAAAGGTATCACTACAATACAAATAATGTTTTCTGTGCCTCCTTATTCCCAGCACCATAAATTGGTATTTGCTGTTCTCAGGACGCAAAACACTGCTTAACATCGGTTGGTTGTACTTGCCATCTAAGAACATTCTCTAAAAACTGAGGGGTGAAAAGTAAATAAACAGCTTCCAAGATTCATGCTGCCATCACCCACAACAAAAAAGGCTTTCACAGAAATCAACCATCACTGAAAGGGGAAATAACATGTTGGTCATTCTTATCTTAATCACAGCAACGTTCCTTACTTTGTATTCCAACCTACTTACTGAAATATTACATGGTTGTGCATTTTACATCTTGCCGCTGAGGTAGGTCTCTGAGGCATGTCTATATTGCATCAGCACTGAACTTAATTTTGAGAGGGCATCTTAACTACTTCTGGAGTTCTTTCAGTCATTCAAACAAAAAAAGATAAAAAAACAGTAAACAAAATGCGCTGCAACAAGCTTTTTTAATTTTAATTGCTAGCTCCTCCAGGTGATAATAATGAAATCTCTCTTTTAATGAGAAGAGTGAACCACTCACATGTTTTTTGCTTTACAGCACACTCATGTTGAAGACTGTTCTGGCTACTTATCCTTAGGGGAGAACAACAGATAGGAATTCATTCTGCCACCTGATAAATCAAACAGCTCGAGTCTCAAAGTCAGACATCTGGCAAGTGCTAGTGGTGCTACGCTCTGCAGTGTCCAAGGGATGCCTGACAAAGTACTTCTTAGACTAGTCAAAACAAAAAGGAAAAAAAAACAAAAAAAAAATATCCAGGAACATGTGGCATAACATGCTCAAAGCAGCCAAACGTACTAAAAACCAAGGTGGTTTACTCTATTTTACCAACTACGAACTTCCTAAATAACTGAGAATGCTGTAAGTATCTCTAACCTGCCACAGTGAATGCCTATATACACACACAAAAATCAGATGCAACTACCACTTTTCTAGTTATTACATTCCAAAGAATAAGGAATGTCATAAAACCTCTTTTTCACACTCTCAAAGGAAAATACAGTTAATATATTTTATCCTGATTTGAACATTAGGATCCAATGTATACTGAAATACTACTGCAAGCCTGAAAAAAAGGAAAGGTAGAGTTTACCCAAAGTGTACCTGCACTTCAGTGTATTCCAGCTGTTGTTTAGATTTCAGCTGTTACATTTACACAATTCGACTTTACTATTTCAGCAATACTGTTTTGGAGAACTTGTAACTAAAACTGGACAAGATGAAATCTTTACAGGATTTTTGGGTTTGGTTTTTTTTTTTTCTTTTTAAGCCATATCAGGAAAATACAATATGATAAATTTATCTTTCAGCAGAAACAAAGGAAAACAGTTCTGATGTTGACATATCTCTTATTTTTTTTTCCAAAAAAAATCACAATTCTCTAGCTTACACAAGATTAGTATATATTAAATCTGTGAAATAGTGTATTCTAGGAGTTCAGTTTCTCAAAAATGAAAAGGTTTACCTTTTAAATAATTCTTGCAAAGGGATGCTGCAAGTCAGGCATCACATCTGCACTTTGCAGTTACATTTTTTCCGGGAATTCCAGCCCTAGTTGACTGTTAAGATCCTGTGTCTGACAACAGTCTCCCATTCACTGTGCCACTGTCTCTATATACTGTGGATTTCTTTTCTTTTCTTTTTGGGAGCTTGCTTATCCTCAGAAAATATGTCACTAGAAACCACAGCCTGAAACTAGGTCACAGTCTCCAAGATTTCTTGAGAAAAATATCAAATAGAAAAACAAAACAAATCAAACAACAACAAAAAAATCAAATAAACCAATGATGCAGGCCAAACCAGACAAGTGATAGAATAAAAAAAAATAATAAAATCTAGATTTCTACATCCTACAAGATATCTTTTAATATTCTCAGGATTCTGAATATGGACAATAAGGGACTTGGCAGAAGGCAGAGGGTTACAGGAGATGAGAAAAGAATGGGTTGGTATCTTTATGGTTGAATAAAGATTTGGCTTGGGAAAAAAAGTCAGGTCCCACAGAAGTTATATAAAAATACACTAAACAGTATCAGAGAGGAATTCACATTTACAAAACATCTCAGCCTTTACCATCTGATAGCCCTTCTAATAGATTGACCATCCAAAAGACATTTCAGAATGACAATTAGATTATGCTCACAGGCTTAACTGAATACAACTAAAGACTATGAAAAACAAACTGTAAATTCCACAATTACATTCTGCTGATCTCACACATAGAATAATTGCAAACCGCACTTGGCAAAAAATAAATTCATCCATTAGAATCTGAACTCTCCCCCTGCAAAAATATCCCTACAGGTTAGGATGTATGTCCTCAAATGACTTGCCTTTCCATAGCCCATCCAGAGAAGGGCAGAATGATGCATTTATGTCTAAAAGCATCTCTACTGCTGCTCTGTTTGCAGAGGCTTGTATTTCATTAAATGGAAACTACCTCAAGTGAAAGAGAATTCCAAGCTACAGGTAATCTTTCACACACCAGGCCCTTAAATGGGAACTTTTCTGGGCACTCATAAGACTAAAATTTAACAGAAGAAACAATCTCTTTTTTTCTCTGTGTTTGTAGTCATCCTTAGATTCCAGTACAGAGGATCTCACCTTCCTTGATGATTTCAAGATCATATGCTGCCTTGGAAGAATATATGACTTCCCTGCTCTGGATAGCTCCTATGTTCTCAGAGCTCTCCTGTAACACTGACTTGCTGGAGACTTGAAGAGACTTCTTATTTGTGGGAGCAGAGCTATCTGTGGTAGTACATATAGAAAAACATGCAAACATACAACTGGTTAAGCTAAAGGTGAGCATTTTCGCTTTCATGAACAATGGAAGTGGTTAAAGTTGGCTTGGCTACTACTTAAATACCTTAAACACCATACTAAAAATTCCTTTCTGTTGGAAGTGTAAACACTCAAACTCTGCTCTTTAGAGTCTCCGATTACACTACACATGGAAGATGCTACCTGTTTACAGGCAGAAATGGAGGAGGCAAGAGCTACATTTTAAAGTGGTTTCTCCATTTCTGGTGAAACTGCAGGTTTCACAGAACAAATTTAACAGAGGTGGTTTGACACTGATGATTGTTGCCTCACTAGAAGATAGATGGAATATCCAGGTTCCTAATGGACAGTAGGAATAGCTGATGGAAGCGCGAAGGGGACAAAAAAAAACCCTACCATCAAATCACAATGGAATTACCTTCATCTACTTAAACTGCAGCAATTCTAACTCCCAATGATGGACTTCAAGCAGAAACTATGTTTTAATTGTCCAAATCCCAGGCCTTTTGGCAATTAAGACAGACAAACTTTCTATTTTCAAGCATTTTGATTAAATATATCATGTTCATGTTTTAAGGTTTTTTATATCCTTCTCTCTTTCCCTCCAAAATAACTGTATTGAGTGCAGCAACAAATGCCACACTGCTGGGAGGAGAGCAGGGAAGTTTTAGAGCCTGTGCAAGGCTTGTATTTTAGACTTCAGCATACTGACTGACAGTGCTGAAAATGTCTTGCTGGTGATCAGACAGTAACAATTTTCTGTATCTTCTATTCTTCTCCAGCAAAGATTTCACAGTAATAAGCATGATTAAGAAAAGAGTAATCAGGAGTGACAGGAATAGTTAGAGAGAAATGTAAGGTCTCCTAATAAAAATGTTCATGCTATAAATTATGTAACACATTGAAATGAAATGTTCTTCAGAGATTTTAAGAATACAGCAAATGGGCAGACATCAACAATCACAACAGAAAGGATGGTATTTCTTACACGGTAATTCCCAAAGCCAAGAGGTACACCATCACAAGCTCTTCAGTTTAGACAGATAAAATAGTGCATAAAACCACTGAATTGTGCAGATGAACTGTTAGAACAGCATAATAGAAATACAGTCCAGCTGCTGGAGGTCCAACAACACGCTAGGTCCAACAATACGCTAAAATCAATAGCAGAAAGCTTTAAACTACTTTTATTTCAGAAGTTACAACAAAAAAAAATGAACTCATGCATCTTGCTGCTTGCTAATTTCTGTACCAAATGGGGTCATTTAACAGGTCCAAGCATACTCCCTCAAACATCACCTACAACTTAAATCCTTCTCTTTTCAGGGGAAAGAAGTTACACAAGTCTGTCACACTTCACAGGGAGACACCTTACAACCTCCCTGTATTTCAGTTTAGTTCAGGGTCACAGACATGCAGATCTTCCTTTCTAACTCACATTCAAGTTCCGTAGATACTACATCTCTGTAAGAGAATGCAAGCAAGAGACTATTCTAGTGACGGTGAACAGAGAAAACAGAACCTTGTTCCACCCTTCAACACTGAGTCTCAAACACTATTAGAAGAAATATAAAAAAAGGTGTGGAGGGAAGTATTTCACAGATCTGGAAGAAATCATGCCTCATTCCAATTTTCAGACTAGAAGAACATTTTAAGCTGTAAGGCTCCAGCTGAATTTTCCATGACAGCAGTGAAAGCTGAAGACAGTAATAAGAGTTTAAATTGATACTTTCTGTTCTTCTTTTACCTCCTTTGCAGATAAACACAAAGTGATGTTCATGTTTTGTTCCAAAAGTCACTCCTCATGCATTGGGTAAAAACATATTACTTGTAAAATGGGCAGGTTTTCTGAGTCACAATTTTTTACGGTTTTTTTCCCTAATGTAAACTGAAAATAAGTGCCTAAGATACACACGAAGGTCGCAGGCAAGAGAAAAAAAGGAGTATGAAAGACCACAATGTGAAAGCTGAGTAAGAAGCTATTTTATAGCAACAGAAATTGAAACGATTTTGGGTTTATAGGAGCGGATTATCCACAAACTTACATGCAGAAGGAAGCATCCAGATTTGAAAGGACGTTTCAACAACTTCTAATTTCCTCTCAGATGTTAGAGCTGACAGATGTATTCTGATGCAACCTTGCATGTTGTTAAACTCAGTTTGGCCCAATTTCTAAATATGGAAAACACTTACTTCATTCAGACTTTCTATTCAGCCATCAAAAAGAGGCAGTAAGTCCAGCGGAAGAATCAGTGTACCAAAAAAACCAATCATCTAGAGACCTTTCCTTTGCATTAATTATTCAGGGAGTACAAGGCAATTAAATTCTTAACATAGGCGCCTTGATTAGGTTGAATGAATCAGGGCATATATGTATGTATTAGCTAAAATTTTGGCCCCCAAAAGATTTTTAAAAATGGAAAATATTAGGGAAAACAGGAGGAAACCGGTATGAATCATCTTCGCTGATACACCCGTGAAACATTCACAATAATTTTTACTCATGGAAAAGCATAGATAACTCATAACTCGGTGGCATATGCAGAAAACCTCCAAAATTAACAGAAATGCTAGAAAGTAACTACAAAATGCTGTCTCTCAGTTATCCTCTAGTTTGAGAAACACTCAAAACAGTACAGAGCCTTATGTCTTGAATTTTAAGTATGGGAAAATTAAGGAGAGGTTATTCTTCTCTTCAGTGAGCTAAAATGCATTACTCCAGGGCACATTTAAGAATTAAGGAGGTGCTTAAATAGATGAACTTCCTTTTGAATGCCTACAGGAAGTAAATTTATTCAATACAGAAACAGTACTGTGGCTAGCTTCTCTCAACATCAGCTAATTCACAGCCTCATGAAATTTATCTTTTTTTTTTATTAAACCAAGAGTGTTTTGTCAGGTTTACCCAGCAAGGGAAAAGACCTTAGATTAAATCTTCATTCCACCACATGACAGCCTAAAAATAATAAATTTGTAACATTGTTACAGGTCAGATACAACATATTTTATTAGATGATGGATCAAATGGTAATTCAGAGACTGTTCTCAGACACAACAGGTAACACGAATTAAATCTCCTCATCCCTTTCATGCCACTTAGCGGCAAGTCCCTTTCTGAAAAGACTACAATGACTTAAGGATTTACAAAAGGTACTGCATGGTTTGCAAAAATCTTTTTTTTTTTTGATATAAACATCATAGTTGTAAAGTACAGCAAAACGCTTGCCTGATTTGTCTCCTGGGCAATAGTTTTAGACACATTTCAGGAGGTCACTATTTTTCACCTAGATTCTAAAATCTCATTCAGATAATTTCTAAATTTATAACAAGCTCTCAATTTATGAAGTCATAGTTTATATTAATATTTATGACTTGGGAATTGGTCTTACAGCGTAGACCAGAGAACTCTCTTGAGCCTTTTCTAAAGCAAGTTGTAATCCAATAAAACTGACTGAAATCTAAAATTGCCTGCAGTCATTCAAGTTTCCTTTACAGTTTCTGAGAGACCCATTTACTTAAGCTAAGTGTTCTGGTGGTATTTCAGATATGTTACATTCAGCTCACATAACCATCTATCTATTTAATCTTTATCATCTCAGTTCCAAATACATACAAACACTTCATATTTGCTAAAACAATATGCACAACTGCTATATACCACCAAAAAGCACCCATGTTCAGTCAAGGGAGTTTTACTATAACATTAAAATACACAAAATGAGTACTATCTGCCATGTTAATAATGAAGAAAACACTAGCATTTTCAGTCAGACATGTCCTCTATTAATATCACTCTTCAGAGCTGAACTGGCCACCTCATTTTAACATAAAGCAATATCTGAAACAGTAAAATAGCACACACAAAAACACGTCAGCTGACAGCGAGGAGAAACAAAACAAATGCACAATTAACTTTGCTCTGAAAGTTCTGTTCAGCCTGGCAAGTAACCGAAGCATTGCTTATTTCCACAATTGAACAGGACAAATAACTGTGAACTTCCAGCTCTGGATTTTAAGTTCCAACGCTTGCTTCAGATGCAAATAGGCCTCATGCATTTACGTATTTCACATCAAACTTTGCAGGAATTTCTGTACCACATGGATTCCATGTGGGATTTTTACTACAGGGAATATGCCCTAAAAGACAGATACGAAAGAATCCAAGAACACAGCATAGGATGCAGGACCAGATTGAATCTAACTTTTGCTAATGCCCAACATTTTTCAGCTTGCTAGTCAGCTCGCTTAACTATTTACATTAAACTCACTCTAAAACTTCCTTTATCTAAACTATACAGGCTCTTTATCATTATCACCCTTCGGCAAACTGAACGAAAAAGCAGCATGAAGTTCTTTGACTTGATTCACCACGAGAAACCATGAAATCCGAGGTTACACTAAGAATTCCAGAAGCAGTATCCTGCCTTTTAATAATTAGAACTCTTCTAGATGATTTTGGTAATTAAAATAGCTTTCCTGTTCTTCAAATTTACCTGCTGTCTTAAAATAACATTACTTATGAAGTATTTTAGAACTGAGAAACTATGTATCTACAAGTCTAACAATTTTCAAAAAAGTATGCGTCCCTTCTATATATTTTAAGTCACTGACACTATTAAGCCTTTGTGATTCATGCAGAAAAAGGCAATGTAGTTACACATACTTCTATGGAAGTATATCAAAATAATATATGCAGCAGCAGAAGCATTTTTTCTCTTGCAAGTTTTGTAAAAAGTGGAATTAAGTCCATGAGCAGCACTACACTCTGAATTCTAATTTCGGACTCATTAAAACTTAAAAAGTCAGCACAACCAGTAGATGTTCAATATTTGGCACTGCTGTCTAAAGCAGACATGGAGATTACTGCAATTGAAATAAATTGCATTTTACCCCACATCAAAAAAGAGCCTGATGTTCACTTTAAGACTTCAGGTAATCATGTTCGCATTAAATTTCATAAGCATCAAGGTGATACAACTAAAAACGTCTATACCAGTGTAACAGCAACCTCATTAGTAGGCTACCTATTTTAAATTACACATTTTAATGATCAATATTAAAACAATATACCATTGTCCTTAACCTTTGACTTTGTGTCATTTATTTCATTCTTGCATATCCCCGTTTCCTCATCTGAAAAATCTGAACGAATAGCATATATCATAAGGAATCTGCTACAAGGTTTTATTCAACAGTGTTGGTGAAGTTCTTCAGATTCCTCAGGGATCCGGTTATTTCTTAGCAAACACTACAGTCAGCAAAACTAAACAATCACATCTCTAGAGACAGGGTTGTCCACAGACTATAGTTTTCAGCAGCTCCCCATGTGTGACTGTACATAGGTGTTCACTCAAATGCTTACTCCAAGATCTTGAGTGACACAAATCTATACATACCTTCCCTCTTAGTGACAAGAAACTTACTTAGTGCCTACAAACTTACTAATGAATTAGAATGAGGAATTAAAACTGGGTGCGGGGTAAGGGGTAGAAGGAGAGGGTCATCAGTTGGTTCTAAAAAGATGATCTACAACCACATGGAGAAGGTAGAGGAGTGGGGGTTAAAAATTACGGCATGTCTAACTTACTGCAGGAAGGAAGGACAATTTCCTATCTAGCTCCCACAGCTGGTTCCAATTCTATTACTGTTTCGATTACTAATTCTCCCATGCCACCCATAAATTACCTTCAAAACATTAACATTTAAGCTGTCTTACAGCAGCACAATTTTACGTAATGTGACATGAGAATAAATAGCTAAGTAAATTTAACTATCCATCTGGAAAGGGGAAAAGATACATTTATATTGTAGACATGTGAGGTCCATGCTTGCAAGAAACACACCTTTCTCCACACTTCACTCAGGTATACTCCTTTAACTAAGGCTTATGTCAGAAGCTAGTGCATTATGGCCAGGTGACGTATCATGTTGTTAAAACTGTTTTAATATCAAAAGGCACTGCAAATAACTTTCAAGATGTTCAGGGCAAACACTGAGCACTAGGTTAAAAATCACAGCTAGTGTGAATATCTTGGGTTTACTTTTAAATCATAAACTTTACTTTTAAATCATAAGCCCCATAATTTTTAAAAGTTGCACCCAAGAATTATAAAATATGCTTAACTTCTATGCATTTATATGATAAGTCTCACTATAGTATTTACAAATGTTGCAACCTCTCCAGTGTACTATATCAAAAATACCGATTTCAGTGCGTGTAATATAGCCTGAAAATTCCAAATTTTTACAATTAAACTTGACAAGACACAGAATTGAACAGAAAGCCACTGATTTCTGCATAGAAATTAAACAAGTTTAATTAGTTTCGGTTAACAAAACAATTAAGTATTTTTTAGTTGAGTATTATACAAGAACAAAGTAAACATTTGCCAGATGGCTTTCCACAGGAAAAGCAGAAGTAGTGGGAAGAAATATATAACCCATAAAATGATCCGAATCAAATGCAATCACAGAATTTTTGCTCAGATTTGTTCAAATTCCCAGCTATGGACATTTTCCAGACAACCAGTACAGAAAACAAAACACAAATTTCCAATTTTGCACAGTTTTCTGGGCTTAGGCAGAATTTAGCTCCTGTTTCTGGAATTTGCTCTGCAGACCTGAATTCTTCACATTAACCTCATGTTTGACATCCATTAAGTGATATAGCTTAGTTCTGAAACTAATGCTACCTCAGAAAACACCTACTACTGTCCTAGCCTGACTGCTTCCCAGGCCTTCTAACAATTCACATTTCACCTTAAGAGAGTCACATAAAATGGACAATAGATAAGCTTACAAAACAAATTGTTTTGCCTTCAGTTTTTCAATATCATTATTCTCTTTACACGTAAAGGGCAAAGTACACAGTACTTGAAGCCACTTTATGTGCTTGCTTTTTAAGTTTTTTACCTTGCCACTTGTATTATATATTTAGATACTCTGGATCCTCACTTCTCCTGGCTACCACAGGTAATATTCAGTCTGAGACAGCAAAAATGGACCTCTGAATAGAGAGTGATGGCATCCTCTCATCGTCAGGTTCCTGATAAACCTCTACAGAGAGGAGAAACTCCTACTCAGACACTATTTAGGTGAAGTCTCCCTTCATAGACAAGTTATTTCAGAAACCACTGTATAGAGCAATCTACTAAAATGGGAAAACCCTGACACTTACAATAACCTGTTCTTACTTGTGAACCACTTGTCTTTGGAATTTCAATGTAATACAGAAATACAAAAATAGAGAAAGCAAAAGAATCCTGCTGTTAAAACACAACCATCAGTGTAACACAAACGGGGAAAATTGTTAAAAACCACTACAAGTTATTCATGCATTCTCAAATGCTCACACTCACTATGACGCCGAACAATTCCAATAGTGAGGAACGTAGGTGAGGGAACAAGCTAACAAGAGTGAGTAAATGGATATAAATAGATTATTGCAGTTGGTTGTGCACATCAAGAGCTTAGAAGTATCTATTAATATTGACAGGCACAGGGTAGATACCCACTGCACTGTCAAAATTTTGCACAATAACGGGGGTGGGGGAGTTCTGGCTAAAGCAGTGGAATTTTTCATAAGCTTAGGTATGTGCTCTGAGATAATAATCACTGTTCAAGTGATAGGCTTGTTTACAAACTTGCACTTAAAGTACTCAGCACATAAGCTATATTGTGAACTGCATGCAATTTAACCTATCTACCCCAATGGATGAAAGACCTGAGACGACCTCCTTAGTAACCGCAATTGCAACAAGGTATGGTATGTTAAGCCTAACGTTTACGCAGTAAACCCTTCTCATTGCAAAAGTGCCAAGCTGAGGGATCACTGTCAGTGTGCCTCACAGCCTCTCCTCCATGTGTTTTCAGCCAGAACAATGGCACAGAGCGAAGTCTGGCAGTGTGTCACCAGGGGCTGCCACAGTGTTTTAAAAAACAACCTTAAGCTGGGTTGTTTTCTTTGAGGAGAGATAAGTGGTTACAGATTAAAAATAAATTTAAATTTATTTATTCATCTTATTTGAAATGCAAACATTCTTACTGTGCTTAGAAAGCAAACAGGTTTGATATATACATAACAGTCAGAAGGAAACATGATCCCAGTGGGTTTTTTGCAGTCCCAGTTTTTCTTTTTTTTTTTTTTTCTCTCTCTACTTTTCAGAGTATACTTAGAGTGATCCTAACTATTCTTCTGGCCCTTCCCTACCTTACAGCAGACGACCCACACTCTAATCTTAACAGTACGGCCTGGTAAGTGTCTTCTCATATTACTGTTTCTTATTTGCTTATTTCACCTCTGTGTCATTTAACTGCAGTGTATGATCTGTACTACAGAGGTCTTCTATCATAAATCTGACTATATATAGTACTTTAGGATGCAGCTAGACACAAAATTTTCTTCTAATCAGTGAAAGTTGTTGGGTACTTTCTATGAGATTCTGCCACTCACTCAAATTTGGTTGCAGAATCCATCACGAGGTTACTCCCTGAAAGCATCAAACAGAATTGCAGCTTCCATGAGTTCCTACACTATGAGAAAACTCCCAAGAGGTAAAATAACACAAATTGCATTGAACTATAGAGAATTAAACTACAGCTGACAACTATTATTTTTTGACAGAACTAGTTTCCATAACTATCAAGTGATGTGGGAAAATTCTCATTTAAAATAGTATTATGAATAGTCCGGTTATAACTAATTTAGATTTAGTATTGTTCACCTTACCCTAGGGAGCTGATATTTTTGCTGAAAATGCAGTGAATTGGTTGACTACTGCTCATTCTGCATTCAAATTCTGTTTGTAGTTTCTCATTTGGACTACGAGACCTCAGATATATCACAAAAAACTACCACCGAGCCTTCCTGCAAATTCACTGCCTAATCAATGCATCATAATTGCCTTCCTTAACCCTAACAAAACTGGACTAAGCCTAGGACTATATATACCATGACTTTAGAGATAATTGAAAGGATTTGCCCTTAAAATTGCTGGTATTAAATGCAGAAACGTCATTATTATATGTAGGCTTGCGCTATCACAATACAAATATAAATATTTATCTCGTATTTTAGAAGCCTATTTTTCAGAGATTCCTTTTCAGAAAGGAGAAGAACATGACATGGAGTCACCAGTTACAGGGATACAATCAGGAAGGGGACACAGAGGATCAACTGGATGTATTTTGGAAACTAACAGCAAAATAAGGAGACAATCTCTGCATATTCCGAGAAAACGGAAGTCTTTTATTACTTTCATTTCTGGTGTTTCAAAACACGCATGAACTAGCACAGTTGTACAGTAAGAGGTCAAGGAGGCTTTAAATTCCTGTAATTAACTTTGATTAATGAGAAAATGCCAAGTCACAAGACACAGCAGAAGTGTACTACTTACAGACATATTTTCTACAGCGCTTGCATTTGTCCTGCCACAAGATTTTTTTGGTTTTGCTCTGAACCTCTGGAGACGTAGCATCAACATCTTCACAAGACCCAAAAGGTAAAAGAGTGACCATGGTAGGGAAGTCTTAATCACCCAGTTAAACTTGGAAAAGAAGTTCTGGCCCGCATCCCTCCGCTTTCTAAAAGCAGTGGATAAGATGTAGCCTGTAGGCGTGATCCACTGTACACACGACCAGTAAAGTCACACGCACCACGTTTCTTGGTATCACAGACACTGTCTACGTTTTGGCCACACGACAGATTTTTCCTCTTACACAAGGAAAGGTCTGAAGAATTAGGTACCCCAATATGCATAACCTATGTGGACAAACTCAACCAAAAGATTTTTTCGTACTTTGTTTAATAAATGGAAATAAAAGAAAAAATAAATTTGGCATGGGAAGTGCCTATTCAGAACTCAGCTCTATTTCTCCATTCCTTTTAAAGATTTAAGCTGCTACATAAATACTAAGTAACTACTCCATTTGCCAATCAGCCTTTCAAAGTTGACAACTTCATTTTTTTAAGATTAAAAGGCTATATATGTAATGTACATATCTATTTTAATTTTCTCATTTGTCCCTTTAAATTAAAAAAAAAGCATTAAGTCCTACGGTTTGCCTGTACTACATGATAGGAAGAAAATACTAACTCAGCTAAGCTAGTGTAGAGGCAGACATTACTATAAAAATTGTCATAATTCATAGGACATTGCAATGTTCTCAACTCTCTCACACCTGAATAATCTACACATACACATCATACAGTCAGTGATAGAGAAATACCACGTATATTGTAGTATACCTGACTGGAAAAAACAAGCCAAGCTTTCTAGCATTTCCATGCAAACAACTTGCGTATTAGTGAGAACTCCAGCTTCTGCTTCCATTTCAGATTTGGTTGGAATTAATTAAAATTTTAACTCCTCAGAACCATTTTTTCTGTGACAAAATGTTTCGTCACTCATAGAAACATAAATGTTATTGCTAATACCTACACCTCTTCCAGAATTTGTTTCCTACATTCATACTCATTGAAAGATGGCCTATGGGGCCTCCATATTGTAAGAGCCACTGCAACAGAGTCCAACCCTTATTTAAGACCTTGTGTTTCACTACACAATGCAATGAATTACACAAACCTAAAAAATTCCAATCAAAATCTTTACAGAGTACTAGTTACTCTGAAAACTGGTTCCAAGCTAGTTGTTAAAGAGTGCTGCAGAAACTATGCAAGACAAATAGAAGTTCCACAAGTCCGCTCTGCATTTAAGATGTTTTCACTGCCCTCTAGTGCAATTTTGGGGAAAGAAAAAATTTTAAAAAAAGAATATATTGATGTTAGCTGCCAGCATTTGGGTTAAGGTGTATCAAAGAAAAAAGTAAAAATCTTGAGTCAGACACTGACTGCATCTCATGCTCACAAACTCAAACTTGTTTATGAGCTAGGTAATTCGTGTGTACGCTGCAATGCAGACACAAGAGCAGAGGGTGAACCTGCCCACGTCCCTGCAGCGTGCTCCCCTCGTAGCTAGTCTGTGCGAAGCTCAGTGCTGTCTCAGTGTGCTGTAATTTGATGAGCTGATCACTGCTCTCACACAGATAAGACTGCTCAGTTCCATAAGCTCCTACTGGCACCCTGAGAGCACACTGCTGTAAAACACCATCTATTGACTGAACACTTGTGAATTAAACCTGGAAATAAGAACGGAAGTCACAAAGCACCATCTTTCCGTTAGCAGCAAACTATGTTTTGTCTGTATCTTCTGCTTTATCAATAGTAGAAAAGCAAAGATACAAGGCTGGTAGTTCCACTGACTATGCATACTCAGTCTCACAGAACTGGCAGTCCATGTTTGTACTTCCACCGAAATCACCATGGAAAAGGATCCTCCAAACTTAGATAATGAGCCTGACCTGCATGAGACAGCTATTTAATAGCTACTTGCATTAAGCCCTATTTTAGAAAGCTCCTTATCCCTCCTGCATACAGTTATGTCTGATTTTTTACATATATATTGGGAAGTAAAGGCTACAAAATTTGTGGCCTCTTCGCTATTCTTGCACATGATGGTTATGATAGGAAGGTAATTTTTGCTTTACAAAGTAACGTTTTACTTGAAAAGCAAATCCTACATCTAATTTATCTGACTTTTTGAACTATATTAGTCTTCATACAAATATATGTAAGCCCTTAAAGGCTTCTTTTTCAGTTTTCTTCTGTCTCATCTCTCCTTAAGTAAGCATCCTTCGAGATATTTCAAAAAGCTTTTCTACAAAAACAAGAGATGTAAAACTGGTAATTTTTGCAGTTGAAATACTACTAGTAGTATAAACAAATATATAGCTCACAAAAAAAGCAACAAGTGCACTCACTGGAATCCAGCTAAGAGCTTTAAACACATTTCAAAAGCCTCAGAACTGCATCATGAAAAGGAACAGTTAATAAAAATTCATATGAATAATTCTTTATGATCCTCTGGAGAAAGTAATTCTTTTGGTTTATGAAAGTAAATCAGAAAAATTTTCAAACCTATTCCCATAACACTTGGTTATATGAACATTTGTTTTCAGCTACAACGATGCGTCAAATAAACATTTATAAATAGTAGGCAACTCAGTAAAATACTACTCAAGATCCTAATAAATGGGAAATAATTCTATTAGATATTAAAATACAGAAGAAAAGATAAGCAGGAGTAAAGGAAGGTAGATTGTTGTACGACTGTTGTGCAATCTGGATAGTGTTAGCATCAAGTATGTGTAGTCCCTACACACTGCTAAGTGCCCACCTGCAAGTAAGAGATGCCATTGTGGTGATTGTAAAATATTACACATGGTAGACTCATATTCATAAAAATCCAGAGCCGTCTTTTAAACAAACAGCAGACATTCCAAGCGTCAACAAAATTGCTCTCCAAGGATACCACTAGAGCAGTCTGCAGTTCCAACAGTGTAACATAAATCATTTGTTAATCGAAGATCCTGTGAAGACTTGTTTTGGAAAGGAAATGTAACTACATGTCACTTACACTCTTCCTTCAAATATAACCCTTCTAAATTACTTAATCATCCCCAACCATCAATATTTCAAATACTTGTTTTCATCCACTTTATTCTCTTCATTCAAGCAAGAGTTCTCTATACTAGTATTTCTTATTATCCCGTTTAAAGCATAAATAACTTTTTCAAGAAGATAATATTCACATATCAGATAGGAAGAAAACTTTCTATCTTCCACTTATGTATTTCACAGTGACACCAACAGTGTCAAACCCTGTGTTAGCATCACTGTTAGAACATATAAAATACTTCTAAGTTTGGAAAGGGAACAATGGAAACAACAGCTATTTGTGCTTCTTTCTAAACATACATTGGAAACATTGCAATTGCCAAAAAAAGCACCACATAAGAACACAGTCATAACTTTCTTTAGACTATATAAGCATTTTAGGCTGTCAAAGAATAAATTCATTTCAGTCTTTTCACCTCCAAAGATGTCAACTTTCTACTGTAAGTAGAGAAAGTAGTATTTAGGATCACATGTTCCTATACTACTGCATTTATGGAATCTCCTAACATTTCCAACTACATATTCCTCTTAAATAATGCTATATCAGAAGCATGGACTTCTGCCTGAGATACACATGTAGAATTTGTGCTTAGAAAGAATTTTTTTCTTGAGAGACAGGTCACAATTACACAGCCTCATTCAAGGTTACTCATGCCTCAAACAAACCTGGCAGAAAATAACTAAACCACACTTACTACTCTCCATCTATGGAGAGTAAAGATCATTAGCTTCCACAAATCTTCTAGCTATAAGGAAAACAAGGGGCTCAGAAGAGATGATTGTGGACACAGGAGATCTACAGCAACAGCAGAGATGAGGAACACTTTGCATCACTCTTAGTAGTTCCCCTTCCAAATACAGGATTGGCACAGAAGCCACTAAAGAAGCTTTCTACAGGCTCTGTCAAGTCAGGCTGACATGATAAAGGGTCTTCAAAGACACTGACAAAAAGTAAAAACAAGACATATAAAGATCTCTAAACTTTGCTTAAAAGGACAGCAGTAACAATAAATATGTTCTGTTTCAAACTTCATTTAAAACTACTAAGTCACATCTGATTTTAAGTACCCTGAAGTCAACAAATATATGCCTGTTAATTTTCTCACAAAATATTTCTAGAAACAAAATCATAGGACTAAGTATTTATCTATAGAAGAAACATTCTAAACCTCCTCATATTCAGTCATATTAGTGACTAATTAAAAATAGCATCATGCCATCAAAAAGGCATGGCATGATATACAGCAGAGAAGTCTTGGCCTTACTGTCCTCTCCAGAACTGATAAATAGAGATCTTGTAAGGGCATTTCTTTTCTCTGGGAACAACTGGTAATCATGAACTCTGGGACACTGGGCTGGAGATAAGCAAACACTCCATGCCTTTTTGTGAAAGACAAATGTTGCCTAAGCAAACTACCCTGTTAACTTTCACTTGTACATTGTCTATATGATGCTCTCAGTTTCTTTCATTATCTCACATTCTTACACTGAGCTTCCTCACACAAAAGTTAGGATTTGAAAGCTTCACAAAAATTAAAGGAAAACAAAATCAAACCCCAACTCACTTTTGAGATAACCCTTCTCAGTCTTTGTAACACCAGTAACCACATCAACGACCCTTAAAAATTCCATTACTTGTTCCAAGCTTAAGAAAATACATTTTCCCCATTTGGAAATATTGTCAAGACATATTATGTACATATATGACAAAGGATTTTCCTCCCAGTTATACAGGAAGGTTACATAAAAGGAAATTGAAAGCACTGGCAATTGTTACTTATTTTAATCACTCTATCAATGATTAGAAGTAGTTCAAAAAATAATGCCTCTCACCCTTACACTCACAGCTTTCTGTCTCCATTGCACATAGAAAAATTACTTTGCTCAGCTTACTGAACAAATTAATTTGTTTCTTCTTTAGACAAGATGAAATATGATCAGGTAAATAAGATTCAGCAGTTACCAGGACAATCCTCAGCCTAAATGCTATACCTCTTTAGGACAACTAAAGATTCCCATAACATTTGTTCTTCTACACTACCATGATTTTTAGCCTGGCACCACAGCCAAATTCTAATTGGAGCAATTACAGTCTATTTAACTTCCCCATCTAAATCAGCATCAAACAGCTTTCTTCCATTCTGAACAAATTAATATTACTGGTATGTCCTATTAAAGCTCTGTAAAAATTTAAAAGTGTCTCAAAATAACTCTCAAACTTGGAATACAGCTACGCTATCATTTTGGAGATATGCCCAAATCAGAGTACAGCCTTGAAGAGGCCCAAGGCTGTACTTGTTTCAGGGACATAATTACAACATGATTAGTATCCCTTTGGTATTGCAAGGAGGAATAATTCTCCATTCTAAAGAAGAATCAACTGCAACTACGCTCCAGACAAAAGACAAAGCCTTGCAAATTCACCCAGCAAATCTTCCAGCCACCACGTCTATACCTGTTGCTTTAAGTGAGGAAAAATGTCACAAGTTGCCAGTACTCCAGTAAGTTCTGTTAAAGATCTCAGTACATTTTCTAAAGACATGTAGATGAGAACATTATCAAATACACACTCTCTTAATAACATCTTTTTTTTTAACAGGTGTCATCCATTGCCTGGAAAAACGCTTATGTCCTAGATTTAGAGCTGTCCACCCACCAATCCTGACATGACTACTTCGACAAGTATCCTGTCCTCTGCCAACCAGATTTTATTTTATTGCACAACCACCACATACAGTGCATCTTGCAAGGGCAAAATAGATGGCAAAAATCTAATATATCTCCCAATCTCAAAATCTACCCTGTAAATATCACCCTTGTTAAGAATCTGTCCTCCAAAAAATAAGCCATTTTCTCTTTTAAAATAACCTTGCTTGAAAACAAAATATTTTCTTCAAGTTTTCCAGAAAGGTGTAATTTCTGGCGATAGAAACCAAACACCAAAAGCTTCAGACTAGAGGCAACCCCCATTCCTTCCACCCTACCCCTCTCAGCTTACAACTGTGTGAAAAACTGGCACTGACCATCCAACCAGGTTTTTACATCATTAGGAGAAAAAGCATTACAAAAAACCACTGATCACAATTCAAAAAGACAACTCCATAATCTTTTGAGAAGTCATGGAGATCACAGGGCATCCAGGAAGACTGGAAGAACACTAATGTTACCCCTATCTACAAGACTGACTTAAAGGAAGAAAGAGGAAATTATTGGTTCCTCAGTCTTACTTCAGTCGCTGGGAAAAGCCAGAACAGATTCACTAAGGGCAAATTGTGCTTGACAAACCCGATTGCCTAACACCACAGTGTAACCTGCTTGGTTGATGCAGGGCAAGCAGTGAGCATTACCTACAAGGTTTTCAAGTAGAGATCTCCTCCTAGAGAAATGGATGCCTTACAGTGGTCTGTGCAGTGAGTGGAGAATGGGGTGACAAGCCACACCCAGAGCTCCTTTTTAAACTGTCAACCTGTCACAAATGGGACAGCAAGTGGGATCGATACGAGGCCCAGCACTGTTTAACAGCTTCACAAATGATCTGGATGATGGGATCAAGTGTACCCTGATGAAGCTTGCTGGTGACAAACTGAGGGGGTAAGTCGACACTTTAGAAGGGAGAGCCACCCTGCAGGAAGACATGGATGAGCTGGAAGAATGGGTTAACAAGAACTTCTTTAAGTTCAATATGGACAATTACAAGGTCCTGCACCTGGCAAAACATAATCCAGGAGTGCAGCACAGGCTGGGATCTACCTGGCTGGAAAGCAGTTCTGTCGAAAGGGACCTGGCAGAAAGATCTGATGGAAAGAAAGCTCAGTATAAATGAGCAGTGTGCTGAAGCAGCAAAGAAAGTCAAGAGGATGCTAGGCATATCGACAAGGGCATCACCAGTAGAGACAAAGAAGTTATTACTCAGAGCTGGTCAGGCCATATCTGCTATATTGTGCTCAGGTTTGGTCCCCACTGTACAAGATGATGTGGATAGGCTGAAGAAGATCTAGAGAAGAGCCACAAAGATGACCAAATAACTGGAAAGAATCATAGAATCATAGAATCATAGAATGTTAGGGATTGGAAGGGACCTCGAAACATCATCAAGTCCAATCCCCCTGCCAGAGCAGGAATGCCTAGATTATGCTACACAGGAACGTGTCCAGGCAGGTCTTGAATGTCTCCAGAGAAGGAGACTCCACAACCTCTCTGGGCAGCCTGTTCCAGTGTTCCGTCACCCTCACTGAGAAGAAGTTTCTTCTCGAGTTTAAGCGGAACCTCTTATGTTCCAGTTTCAGCCCATTACCCCTTGTCCTATCAGTGGTTGTCACCGAGAAGAGCCTGGCTCCATCCTCGTGACACTCACCCTTGATATATTTGTAAACATTAATGAGGTCACCCCTCAGCCTCCTCTTCTCCAAACTAAAGAGCCCCAGCTCCCTCAGTCTTTTCTCATAAGGGAGATGCTCCACTCCCTTCATCATCCTAGTTGCCCTGTGCTGGACTCTCTCCAGCAGTTCCCTGTCTTTCTTGAATAGAGGGGCCCAGAACAAGGCCTTGAGAAAAGAAAGCTCAGGGGACACCTTATCACCATGTTCTAGTATTTAAAGGGTGGATACACATTTTACAGTCACGTGGAAGCGACAAGGGGTAATGGGTACAAGTTACTCTCTGGAGATTCCCATTAGACACAAGAGGAAAAGTTTTCACAAAAGGATCAGAATCATCTTGCCAGGGAGGTGGTGTAATCCCCAACACTGGACGCTTTTAAGATGCAGCTGGACAGGGTGCTGGGCCATTTTGTCTAGACTGTCCTTTTCCCAAGAAAGGCTGGACCAGATGATTCTTGAGGTCCCTTCCAACCTGGTATTCTATGATTCTTTTCTCATTTTCCTCAGTTGCCAAATTAATGCAAGCCCTTCTTATACAAAGAAAAACTACAACAAGAAGAAAATATCAGCAGGGATTGCTATGAACTCCTATCATCCTTAAAATACCCTTGACTTATAAGTATATTCCTTATACTACTACAAAACAAGCATTGTAATATATTTGTTAAAGTACTTCAAAGCATATTGTGCCTTGTTAAGAATCATCACTTCTGACACGAATGGAGGTGAATTATACCAAATCACTACGTCATGAAATCTAACTATTTATTTCTTAAATATAACTACCATCATTATTAATATAGGATTTAATCAAATGCAGAAAAATGCTTTACAACAGCTACCAAACCTCAAGTATATAGAATGAACTTACAGAAATTCAGAGAAAAAAGTAACTCAAGTTAGAGTTTCCCATATGGAAAACAGTATCTATGGGTCTCCTCAGAAATTCATGTTCTTTTTGTATCATATATAAATGCAAATTACAGGAATGTATGATACTCAGAAACTAACAGTGCTGATTCAAAATATTCACCAATTAACTGTTGTTAGTAATTTTCTATAAAAACGTCAATAAGATATGACAAATTCCCACCAAATGTAACAATCACCAGCTACTCCTTCTACCTGATGACTGCTCCATGGAATACTAACGCAAGCTGAGCAGTCATGGGCCAACCCTGGAATCAAAAGATGCTAACCTCCAAGCAGTTTTGACAAGTGTCTCTACTTACAGTCTCCAATAAGAAAGCAAAACCAACTGAACAAGCAATGGTGGAGAAACAATGTCCTTATAGCAAAAAACAAATCTAAAGCCATGCTTGAGAAACAGTGGCAAACGACCAGGGTGAAGCTGCATTTTGTCTGTCATACAAAGCTCACAAGACTTCAGTTTACAGAACTGGAACTCATGTAACTGTTACAGAAAAGGTTTTCTTCAGGGTCAAAATATAGACACCTGTGTTTTAAAGAAGTTACCTCACCAGCATAATATGATAACAAGAGAGACAGTCTCAGAGTATATCCGGAAACAAAACACAAGAATTATGCCATGGAGCCTTCTGTTTCACTTCGCCCAGTTCTGCTCCTGTGCGTACCAACCACAGCCCGATGTACAAGCAAAAAAAAAGAATCACAGAGCTCTCATAACACCAACACCTGCCTTCCTCGGCGCTCACAAGATCATACGGTGATCACCAATCGATCAGCAGGAAATCAGGAAAGCGCAGCTGTTTCCGATTCTCTTCAAAGGAAAGAAAATAACTGAGTTCACAAGCAGCAGTAAGGGGAGGCTCTAGATCCCAAAGGCCTCTGGCACCCACGCTGACACAAAATCTTCCCAGTTATAAATTAACTGTTTAGACTGAAAACCCACAAGTCTCATATTTCTGCTGCTCTGCTTATTCTCAACCAAATCTACTCTAGACTGTTTTGTAACTATTGTCTTAAGTTCAGACAAACTTAAATCACACCAGTCTGCAAGTTACCTTTCTGTCTGAAACTCCTCACTGGGGTCTTTTAACTCTGGTTTCCAGTAACTGCACTTCATTAAGTCAGATGTAGCATTTCTTATTTATATATAAATAAAGAATCCCACAATCTTACTAAAAATTAAAACAATCAACCAGCAAACAAAGCCATTACTGAGAAAGACAGTTGATGTGAAACCAGTTGTTTCCACTGGTTGTTTTCTCTTGTGCAGTCCAGAGAAATTGGTAGAACTAAACGAAGAATTTCACTAAACAAGATGCTCACTGCCCATTGGAGAGATATAATTGAAACAGATTATATTCATTGCTCAGAATCCACAAATCTGACAGGCATACAAGCAATCATATTAAAAAAAAAAATCTCTATCACATTGGCACATGACAGACTTCAAAGTAACAGTCCAGTTGTTTTTTTCCAAAATTATTTATAGGCACAACAGACTGCACTTTAGAGATTTTACTGCACAAAGCCCTATTAAGATGCAGCAATCTTTGAAAGAGGTACAAAATCACAGAGGGATTATGAAATAGATATTTCCTATTATGTTGCTCATAGCTCCCTCTTCATAAGTTACTTCGACTACAGAAAGCCTTGCCCTGCTCTTCGGAACACATGTATTGCCTCCAAAAATATACACAGTTTTACCACTTAAGAGATATTATGCATCCTCCTGTGATTTCTTAATTATTAAATAACACTGTTCTCCCATAGTGCTATGCTTCGTAAATGAGTGCTCAGCATTTGGTTACTGTCTCCTACAAGACCTTGTTTATTCGACAAATACAAATAAATGAAGGACTCTGCCACAGCGTGGCACAAATCTGCAGTTTGAACACAGCTGCATTCAAGAATCCATATTGCACTTACTACTCAGATAAAAGTACTGATTACACCATGAACTGGAAGAGTAGTATGTATAGGTATCTTGATTCACATGAACGTAACAAAATTACTCAACAAAAGAGATGTCAAAGGAAGCCAGCCTTCCCTGATGATGCAATAAAACAGATGTTGAATATTTGGTGTATTTCCATTATATCTCACTTGATCAATCTGGTGACTTTCTTTGACATAACCAAATAATTTGGCTAATTCAGTATAAGTAGACAAAACCATTGCCACCAGACTTAACTGAAGGCATATACATATTTATTTTACTTCAAAATGGAACTATAGCAGGCTAAACATAAAATGTTTTTTGCTAGTAGCAGAAAGTGACATCTCTAACAGACCACAGAATAATAAAGCCTGTGTAGACAAGATCAGGATGAATAGCTACAAGATACTTCTGATGCAAAGTTTTATGCAATACTTCAGTGAAATATTAAGAGACAAGAGGCTTAACTTTGGGTTTAGTTGCCAGGATATGACACGATTTCAAGTTCACACTGTTCTATTTTAGAATCATATACACTGAAATCCTTTGAGCAACCTGGAGATCTTCTACTCTCCTGAAGATTAAAGATACCTGGCAGGACTTGATTCCCAAGCTTACTTGTTTCACTCTGTGTGGCCTCAGTTACTCAGTGATATAAGCCAGTTACATCATTGCTTAAGTTCCCCTTGCTCATTTTAAGTGAGGAGTCTAAACTTATGTTTTAAAGTTCATAGGATGCAAGGTAAGACAAGAACAAAGCGAACATCTAGTCAAAACTGAATTGACAAAAAAACCTCTAAGACACCTCTTTTTAACATGCAGGTGTTTTTTCTGATACTGAATGGTTCAAAATAGCATAAAACCAGCTGTTTTTACGGGACTTCTGTCACGACAAAACAAAATGGAAACCATCACACAAGGTCCACTGCCACAAAATATTCAATACAGAAAGTTCTGGAGAACCCTAACCATTAAACTTTTGACTAAATAGAGAGAGATTTGTTAGCTGAGTCAAGTTTGAGTTTTTAAGGTTTCTTGCACTTAATATAGATAGAAAAGTCTATATTGCTTCTAACAGACAGGTCTGGCACTTACTAGATTTAGAAAAATCAAAACAAATTAAGGAAAAAAAGCACTCTTAGCAGGGTTCACTTTCTTGGAACAGTTTTGGCACAACTGCTCTCCCTAGACTCAAGCCCAACTCCACCTACTCTTTTTGTAAAAAACATCTGCATCTGCATTGGGAAACAAACCATATAAAATACTTACATAAAATACACATTCATCTAATTTTCTCATAATGTGAATAAACAATATACGCTAACTGAAGATTCATTTCCCTTGAGATTCACATGCACACATTTTTTTAATCTTGATATTTTTAAACGAAAAGAATTATTCACAATTTTTCAACAATCATTAAACATAAAAAACTGCATTTCAAATAGCAATCATACTTCACCTGCAAATTCAATCATAAAGAGCATGCTTACAAATTAGAGTCTACTCAAAGTGTTAAAACATTAAATAGAAACAAAATACTTACATTATCTTCCTCCTCTGTATCATCGTTGTCGTTATCGTCATCACTATCCTTGAACCCAGGCGGAAGTGGTGGCCCGATGAATTCATCATCATCATCATCAGTATCCTCAGCTGGACCTTGAACAGAAGTCTGGGATTGCACAGAAGGACCAGTTAACTCTTCATCTGAGCTATCGTCACTTTCACTATGGGCTGTCTCTCTGCGTGGAAAAATTTTAAAAATTATTATTTCAAGATCAGCATCTGCATAGGCATTTTCAAACAAAATATGTTGAGCAGTGTTGTAGATGTGCAAGCATTGAAATCAGCAGCAAAATGCAGTCTCTTTTTTATTAACAAACTGTAGGCCCGTCACCATCTCAAAAGCAACATCAGCACTTTAAGGAAAAGAAATACCATAGTGACCGACAGCTCAAATAAATGTTCAAAACAAAACAAAGATGGCCAGATTGTAAAAATAACAGTACCATGCCACCAGTATGCATTTCAGTATTGATTATAAGACAACAGAATATATTGTTAGAGATCATTTTCAAGATTATGCTTCAAGTTGCAGCTTGATGCTCTGCACCTCTGTCAGCTGAGTGGAACAGTAATAATTCAGCGCAAGAACACAAAGGCATGGCACCCGTTTTACAATTCTGCTAAACAGTAACAGGGAATTAGGTGCTTTCTAACAAATAGGTTACATTAAACTATCATTTTGCTGCCGTACAGATCAGTTGTCTGAACATATTTTTGGTGCTGAAAAACTTCTGAAAAGTAAGTAGACCTACGTAGTCCATGTTCATTCAGTTTATGCAAAATAAATGTGCTCCCTCTGCTGGTACTTAGCAAAGAGGCCGTATTCTAACTTGCAGAGACGTCAAAGTGCTAAGCAGAAAACTTTGCCTTTTGACTAGATGCAACGTACCCTTACAGAAATACCCTGTGGTGGAAATCAGATGCTCTTTTCAGACTTAGTGGGATGAGCTCAAATTGGAAGATTTGGTTTGGTAGCCTGTATTTTAACAGCATGTACCTGAGTTTTTACGTTAGACTGTACGACATGGTTTAACAGAGAAAATTTTAAAATAAAATACTACAGAGAGGTACTGGATTTGATCACTTAAAAACTACAATAAAACCACACAAGTTTAAGAAACATTAAGGAAATATGTTCTAAGCTAAATTATTGTGACAGAGAACGCAGCCCCACTCTGTCCCCCAGACCAGCTGTACACCAAACAGGCAGTCGGTTACACAGCAAATATTTGTGTTGGATAAACAGCTGATAGTCTGTTTTAGGAAGATACCAGAACAGACTAAAACCAACACAAATTAGGTCCTCAGATGTTACAGTGACAAGAAGGGTTTACGTTCCTGAATGCTTCGTAATTTTTCCAACTATATTTACTAGGCTAATAAAAGATACTACCTCTACACACAAACTTCATTTTGCATAGTGATGTGACACATCTGAAGACCCAGATCAGGATATGATTACCTTATAAAGCTAATCAAAGAAAAACATCTCAATATATAACAAGGTAAGCTTTTCCAGCACGTGAGGAATGGGTTGGGACCTTTAAAGTTCTTCTAGTTAGGTATCCACAAAACTAACAACTTCACAGTACTACACACAAAAGACTTGTGTTTTAAGAGTCAGTTATGCATTCCTAGACTAGCAAACCGCATGTTATTTCTCCAAAAGCAAAAACTAGCTAGTTTTTGAACTGAACCAAATATACACTGTAGTTGCCAGTGACAAGAATGTGACAACAAGGAGGCTTTTCCAACCCTGGAATCCCAGATTTTCAGACCTTTCTATAGACATTCAAGGACACCACCTAGTTTCCTTCCTTATGACCTGTACTTAACATCCCCTTATTTGCTGGGAAAAGCTAAACTGATCAAAACAAACATTTCAGTATTTTGAGGGGCAGTGTAATCACTTTGCATGTAAAACGGCCAGAGCTATTCTTCACCACACTCCAAGCTTGGCAGGGAGAGCTGGGTACTCCAGCTACAGGTACTGGTATCCTGTGTCCTAACTGGAAGAAAGTTATTAAGCAAAACAAGCTTTAGGAGCCAAAAACAAGAAAGCTTCATCAGAGCACAGATGGTACACAGACAAGGGAAATTAAAAAAAAAAGAGAACAAACGAATCAAAACACAGAGCTGTGCAAGTATGTGGGCATATCTCCCCCACGTGCTCACTCTCCTCACATCACCCACTCTATTTTCTCTGTTTTTTCTGTTTATCAGATTTTTTTCACTTCACAATACGTAATTATTATACTTATGCAAAAATACATAAGTACCATAGCTACTGAACACATTTCTCTACAGTGAACTAACTTGAAAGCAAAAAGAATCAGCAGGCGTTCTCCACATCATCTTCGAGTGACCAAAACCCCTTCTTAACAACTAAAAAATCAGTATAAGGGCTACTACGATAACTGAAAGTAGTGGAATTTTTTTCTAAAGTAATACTGGGACAAGTGTTGCCATTTTCACAGAATAGAAGAAGCCATATATATGAGATCAGTTCATAGTACCTAAAACTTACATTATAAAAGAACTACTGAGAGTCCTGTTCTTCAGACTTAAATTGTCAGTTGTAGGACTGCTCCTCTGAATAAAGGCCCAGTCACAATAACACCACATTTCCTTCACTACATTTCTGGTTTTAGCACTAAGCTACATATCACATTTTACAAGGAAATATAAAACTTCCGGGAAAGCTTTTTATGTCATGCCCTTTCTTTTCCATGCTTCGTTAAACACCCCCCCCCAAAAAAAAAAACCCAAAACAAAACAAAAAAACCACAAAACAAAACAAACAAAAAAAAAAAAAAGAAAACTTCCTATCAGCAGAACTCTGGTGAGTTACCAGAGCCTACTTAACTCAGAATACTGAAAGGTATGTTACCTTCCTTCATACAGAGTCCCTGGAGTTGTCTTCTGTCAAGTCCATTAGTGAAATTAGATGATTAAAGAAAGGCTCTATATCACCTAATTGCTTTCATCCTTACACCTTTTTTTAACTGATTCTTTAAATTGAAGGCACCCATACACAGTACACAATCACATCACATGTACATTCTTGTGATCCTTTGATACCTATCTGGTGAAATAATAAAGATCATCAAAAGCAAATGGGAGCACAGAGTATTTTCCCCTCAGGCACTAGACAAAACACAGGACCTATATGGTAGTATATTGTGGAATCACTTATTTCACTGAGGGTGCACAGCTCATCTGACCTTTCCACAGAGCAATAGGCAAAAAAGTAAATTTTTGTAACAGAAAACTGTTCACAGTTTGAAACATAGGCTACGTTTGTTTATAATAACCTACCACACAGACTCTCAAACTGTAAGACACATAGGTCCAGCAGCCTTGTACATTACTAGACTTCCACAGATGCAGAAATTTAAACATTCACAATGCACCAATTTCCACAATCCATGGAGATGTTGTATGACCCTGAATACCTTCAGCTACTTCTTACTCCCCACCACTTCTAAACTCAAATTGCCAAAGCAGTAGCATTTACTGTTTAAAAATAACAAAGGTTGGCAAGTTTGCGAGTAAATTTCAGACTGAAGTCAAGACAAAATGAACCCCACCACTGTGCTATACATTATGCCCAGAGGTTCTTCACCTACTTTGTTTTCTTTTTCTATCTATGGGTGAGATCTATAGCCACTCACTAAGCCAGCACATAGAATCATAGAATCATAGAATGTTAGGGATTGGAAGGGACCTCGAAAGATCATCAAGTCCAATCCCCCTGTCAGAGCAGGAATGCCTAGACTAACATGCAGTCATTGTATTTGTCCTAATACTTAAAAAACACTCCACAAATATCAATACCGTTGTTATTAAAGAAAAAAAAAAGGTACGCCAAATGGCATTAGGGAGATGTCAAATTAACTATAAATACATGTAATGTCAATATTCACAAATACTAACAACTTCATGAAAGCACAAACTAAGAAAAATAAAAAGCAATATTTCCACTGAAATACTTAACATAAATATGTTCACACAAGTTAAATAACATTCATGCTCTCAAAACAAACAAACAAAAACACTCTCTTCAGATAAGAAAGTTGTTACATGGAATCTCCCAGTATAACCAAATACCTCTGCGTGAATTTGGATCCAGTTCCTGTTGCAGTGGATGCTGAAGCTGACGAATCAGCGCACGGAATTTTAAACTCTTTTTCAGCCTGGTCTTCCTTCTCTTTTTCACGAGCCTCTGAATATGAAGAACACATAAATGACAAAAAAAATACAAAAAACAATAAAATTAGAGGCTTGCTGAGGACAGTAAAATGATTTTCTTCATATTCAGACCTATATGAGGTATTTGAAAATAAAGGATTTCCCCTGAAAAAAAGATTACTTTTCCATACACCAATGATCACTCAGAAAAACAAAATGACACAAGGAAAATGTATACACCTTCCACTTGTTAGTTTGCATACATTATCAAACATAAGCTGATCACATAGGGATGCCAATATCGTAATATTTCCAACGCTACACTAAAACAATATGATTACTTCTGAGAGATCTTGAAGTTTTCACAGCACAGGGAACTAAATTAGTACCTAAGTATAAACAACTGTAAAGCAAATTCAAAATATGACTTATGAAAAATAAATACAAATACATTTTTGTATTAAGAGTTTATTCCCACTTCACTTACTGAAAAAGAATCCCTGCAGAACAGTGCAACAAAAGTAAAGTAAATATAACCTTGCAATTCCAAAGTATAAATAAGAATGGTGGGATTATTACAGCTGTAACAGATACAGCTACTGCATTTCCAGAAGTGCTCAAATAACTACAATTAAGCAGAGAAAAGTTATTTTCTCTCTACATAAAAAACACTTTCGTTTTTTGCTCACTGCTTGTTAAGACAAAGAAAAACATATTTTGTGGCCAAGCCAAGAAGTATTTTCCTCTGAAGAGAAACACAAACATCTACAAGATACAGAACCAAGAAACTTGTTTTTATCTCTGTTCTTTCTACCCACAGCTCAGGGCGTACAGAAGACTTTATGAAAGTTATCACAAGTATTCCAAAAAGCTAAGAGTATACAGTGTAATTTAAGAAATTTGAAAATAAAATGCTCACATTACCCCATTCTCCCAAAAAGCTGTAAAATATATACCTTTTTGATCGCTGCACTCTGAACAGCAAAATCTGTTTCTAAGTTAAAGAGCTGAATTAGATACAAAACTTTGTGATATTTTTGGTGAAATTATCAATCTTATAAACAACAAAATGCATTGTGCTGCCTTTGCAAGTAAGAGCCTTTTGAGGCAGGGGGGCTGTGGGGAGGTAAGGAAAGGGACACATTCATGATGCAGTTCAAGATGTCTTGACTTTATATTTTTGTAATCGCTTACTGGATTCCCTTCCTAAACTAAAACGTGGTTTAAGGAAATGATCTCTCATAAGAAATGACAGCTCAGCCTGAACCAGTATCAAAGAAGAAAACAAGTTTCCAACATGGGAACATACTGTGGTGTTTAGATTCAGGCAACATTAAAAAAAAAAATGGTCCAAATCAAGTTTTGGAACCCCTTGCATAGTTAAATTTCACAGTGTCTTAAAATCCACAAAGCCAACGAGCCTCCACAGAGGTCTGTTCTTCTGGGTCTCTATAGAATCCAGATGACAAAAACAACCAACATCGTAATGATCTCATTCTTTCGCACAGAACTGTTTTCTTCACGTTAAAGTGTTTCAAGTCTACTGGCTTCATAAACCAGCTGTCTGTACCGGCTTCCCTTCCAAAATAAATACACAGCTAAGTAAAAGAAGACAGGTAAAAGTTTTGTGTATCTGTAAAAGTACCCTGCCTCACAAGAGCAATCTTTCACGTGCAAACTGCTCTTATAAAATCGGGCAACATACGTGAATTAATAAACGTACACTTTAACAAAGCCAAAGCTGTTTAGGGGTATTTTCCTTGAACTAAACTGCAGGATTTCTTTCTTCCTCCAGACAAACAGTTTGAGACGCTTCAAACATCCCCCCAAGACAGAAAAAAAAAAAAAAAGTTTTAAAACGCATTAACTGACCGCACTCGCATTTCTCACCTAAGACCTTCCTGCTCCTCTCCACGGCGGTTCTTCGCGTCTGTTCAAACATGGCTTCGAGGTCGAAAGTCCGGGCTTTCTTCCCTGGAAATGAAGAAAAAAGAGACCTGAGCACAGAGTCGCTCCCCGGCCACGGGCACTCCAGCCGCGCTGGGATGGGACCGGGGAGGGACAAGGACGGGCACGACCCGCGGCACCCACCGGCACCCAGCGCCCCCGCCACCCGCCGGGGCTGCCACCAAGGGCCGCCGGCCCCAAACATCCCCCCCCCGCGCCCCTCGGCCCGGCACCCCCCCCGCCCGCATCGCAACGCACCAAAGCCGGAGAAGCCCATGGTAGCCGCCAACTCCGGGTCGGGTGCCCCCAACATCTCAGCGTCTGCAAGGAGAGGAGAAAGAAAAGCGCGGGGGTCAGCGGGCGGCGAGGGGTGGGCTCCACCGGGCCCGCTCCGCTCCGCTCCGCCGCTCACCGCCCTCCGCCACCGGCTCCATGCTGCACCTGCCCCGGAACCACAACAGGCGCCGGCAGGAAGGGGCCGGGCGGGGCCGGAGGCGGCCGGGAGCGACGGCGGAAGCGCCGGGGATCAGCGTGTGGGTGGGTCGCGGCCGCTCGGAATGGCGCGACTCGGTCTCCGTGGAATCGCAGAGCCTCTCGAGTTGGACGGCAGCCATCCGAGCCCGCTCCCTGCTCTTTGCAGAACTACGTGAAGATGACCCGCACCGCCAAGAGCGTCCGCCGTGAGATCTGCCAGCCCTGAGCGCTCCGTGAGATCTGTCTGGCTTGATGCGGTGGCCAGTTCCCTGGGGAGCCTGTTCCAGGAACCGAGCAGCCTCTCGGCGAAGAACCTTTAGCTCAGGTCGAACCAGAACTTCCTGTGATCAGCTTCGTTTCCTTTTCTCGTGTCCTGTCGCTGGTCGCCAGAAAGAGGCGACTGCTGCCCCACCCCGTGAGGAAAGGGTAGGCTGCTGGGAGGGCACCCGGTGTAGGCTAAATAACGCATACATTTGGGTTAATGCTTAGGTTATCGTGACACTGTTTAACTTAGGGATAAATACACTGTATCAATCTTCTAAGGAGGGCCATTCATCCTTTATTGTGGAAGCATTTTACTTTGTGCAAATGCATGCCTTGCTAACGATTACACCCTTGAAATACTTGAAAAAACTAAAAAACTGCTAAAAAGGGAACATCCTGCCCCAGAAGACAATGAAAAGCTGGGTGATTGACAAAAAAAACCCACAAGAGTCTGGAAAATCTTTGATAACAAGGTGTGGCAGTTTCATCTGCCCTGACAAAGACCTGAGAAGGACAGCCACTTAAACCTGGTGATTTTGCTCCAGGTGCTTCCCTTGCCCTGTGATGACTCCTAGATAATCAGAATTGCCCTTGGATGAGACTGGATGATGGTATAAGCAGCCGGAGGGCTGATCCGAGCTGGTCCTCCTCCGAGCAGCGGGTCTGCAGCCAGGGACTCTCCCCTTGGATTGGGATGATGCCCAAGGAAACTTCCTGGGACTGAGTGAGCCCTCACCTCTCTTTGGTCACTCGTTCACACCATGAGTGAGCCCTTGCCACTGTGGGTGAGTGATTCCCCTGTTCTCACCTGTTGTGTCCTGCTATTTGGATACACTAGTAAAGACCTAAACAAGTCAGTAAGTAGGAGTCAGGCAAAGGACAAAGCGTTGATATGGCAAAACTGCAAAATTATCAACTTGAAGGAGGCAGTTATACAAAACACAGGATATGCATGCTTGTTAGGCAGTTACCAATCAATGGAGTCAGAGTGGCACGTAAACAGCTTGTGCTGGGCAGCCTGTAGCCAATTACAATATGCACGATGCATGCTAAGGAAAGGGAGAACAGTATAAATGTGTCATACTTTTGCAATAAAGTGGCGATTATTGGAACATCATATTGGTGTTGAGTCGTCCATCCTCGCATGGATCCCCACACTCACCCTTGAGTGAGAGGTGTTTTTAGGGAGTGTGTGCACATTTTAGATCATCTTTCTGACAGGAATATTCACAAATTCTTCAGTTGTGTAGTATTGTACTCCTGACTGGCATCCGGATTTGTAATATACTTTAATCTGTCAGAGTGACGACTAGTTCTCTGGCTAGACTAGCTGCCCTGTCTGTTTTCTGGGTACCTCTGCAACACTGGAGGAAAGGTAAAGGTAGGGGAAGATCACAACCACCAACTACATTCAAAACTGAAAAGACTTATTCCTTCCCACCCGGTAAAGAGAATGTGTGTTCATTTACATAGCAAACAAGGCTAATTGAAATATAACTGATACAGAATCAATAGTATTATTGGGGCGTTATAAGAACATGACAATCACAAGAAAAGAGAACATTAAGGTGAGGGAGCTAAAAACAATGAACTGCAATTATATATGTTAACCAAGCAAGACATTGTGAACCAGTTGACCAAGACCTGCAGGCTGTGAGCCCATAATACCCATATATGGCAAAAGAACCTGAGTTTGCCAACAGGACAACCGTGGGAAGATCACCAGGGATCTCAGAGGGCCACTGGAGACACCCAAAAAGAATAATGAACATGCGCAGAGTGGAGCTTATGATAATGATTTCTGGGAATTAACTTGAATATGTGTGATTATTCTGGAATACGTAATGAATATGTGTATTTCTGTATAATATAAGCATCACTTCAGGTGCTTTAGGGCATGCACGATAGGTAAAATGATCCCATGTGCATGCGGTGTGGCAATAAAGAATGCCTGTCATTTAATACTACATTGGTGTTACAAGGTTTTATTCTGAATTTCAGTGATATAACCAATAGCAGAAGGAATGGTGACTGCTGACCAGTGAGCATAAATTTAGGTGCATTTTTACTAATCATGTAACAAGATAAATATGTTGTAGTTCCTCTATGTGGAATTACCACCCAGCACCCATCTCTAAAATAAATATCCTAAAATAAAAACCTAAATCCTAAAATAAAAACCTAAAATAAATATCTCACCTCTGTGTGTAAGGTGGGCTTATTGCACACTGAACACTGGATCTGCTTGTGGAATAACACTCTCAATCTTCTCTTCTCCAAAACAAACAAGCCAAATGACCTCAGCCATTCCTCTTATGTCTTGCCCTTGAGGCCTTTCACCACCTTTATCACTATCCCCCAGACATACACTGATAGTTTGATGTCATGTAGCAGCGCGCTCACACACTCCCCACACACTACCCCCAGCTTAAGCAATAACCTCCAGTGGGGGTTGTGGTGGCTGCATCCAGCTTGCTCAGGGCTTTTAGGGGCCAGATGGCAACATGTTAGCCAAGCGTTGTCTCGAAATCTGGGCCAGGCATCCTGCTTGTATGCAAATATGCCCGTAACTCAACCCTCTTACTCCCATAGTGGACAGCCCAGGGCCCATGGAGCTCTCCTGCAGGGCAATGGGCTGCACACCAGGATCTCCCCTGGAGCAGGGACACCTCTCAAGTCCTTGAGGCTGAGAGATGCTTTGCCACAGCAGATTTATGGTGTAAGGGACAGCTAAACATGTCTCAAACACTCCGGGCCTTTTCCAAACCTAAATGGGCCACAGCCACCTGCCTGGCGCGTATCCATGTCAGTGCGGAGGGGACTCGCCACTTTTCTGAGCCAACTGCCCAATCCGTGGACTGATGGAAGTATGGGGACAGGCAGGGCTTGGAGCTGTGGCTGCAAGAATGAAGAAGGCTAACTGAGAGAGGGAGGGGTCTGTATCAAGGACCAAGCACCAGAGTGCCTGCATTCACACTTGTGTGCCTCTGCCCAGCTGATGCTACGCAGATCCCCAGAGGTTTACGAGGTAATGAGAATAAATTTACTGTCTGCATTTCATCCATGGTTTTGTGGTTGTTCCTGCATCCTGCCTGTGCCAGCTCCCACAGCATATATGATCCTTTAGACATAAACTGTTGATCAAATCCAGTTGCACCTGGACTCCTCTCTCAGAAGTTTATAAAGCATGGGGGTCCTCTGTGAACCTCATGAGTCGACAGGAGAGCCTCCCTGAGAGTTCTGTCTCACCTTGTCCTCTATGTAATAAATGATCAAGTATAGCTTGCCACTGCATATTGTTAAACCAGTTGAATTGATCACTGAACTATATCAATAAATTTTATTGTTGTTTCCCTCTTACGAGTGAAGTGCTTAACTCCATCCGTGATACTGAAGTGGTGGTTTTAACTGGAGCCATAGTTACAGCCAGAAGTGTAGTTTTAACTGGTATATAGGAGACATAATATGCTTGAGCAAGCAGAATCAGTGGGAGAACAGAGCTGTGAGACACAAGTATTCTATAAGGGGAGCTTATCCCCAAGGACAGGATGCTCTTATCTTCAAAGATGGAATGCCCCAGGACTCCCAAATGCCATTAGGATGTGCAGAACCAGCCTAGGCCAGCCTCGGCATCTCTTGACAAAGACAAGGAGTTAACTGAATGGAGCCCATCAAAAGGACACCCTGATGAAGACTATCATGATGAAGTAAAATGACCATCAGAGACCCCTGACGACCACCGAAAGACTGTATTGTGGATGCGGGAGTGGGTGGCAATGTATGTTAATGAGTTCTCAGAAATTGCATGAATATGCGTATTTAAACTACATATAAGCTGTATGTTCAGCCCTTCACGGGACACACACTAGGTGGAGCTATCCCCTGTGTGCCCAGCGCTGCAATAAAGAATACCTGCTTAACAGACATGAAGGCTATTAAGTTCTGATTTCAGCCTTTTCATGGCATCAACACCTTCTTACACCCAAGCACCCCAAACTGGACACAGTACTTGAGTTGGGGCTTTACCAGGACAGCGCGGTGGGACAATCGCTTCCGTTGACCCACTAGCGACGCAGTGCTTGATGCATCTCAGGCTGGCCCTTTCAGCTGCCAGAGCACACTGCCAGCTCATATTCAGCTTGCCATCAACCCAAATCCCCAGATATTGTTCCACGGGGCTGCTCTCCAGGCTGTCATCCCACAATTTGCATGTATAACCAAGATTACTCTGTCCAATGTGGAAAATTTGGCACTCCCTCTTGTTGAATTTCACATGGTTGGTGATTGCCCAGATCTTTCTGCAAGCCCCACGTACCCTCAGAGGAGTCCACAGTCGGACACATCACTTAACAGAGGCCCTCGGTATGGTAACAATCTGCTAGTCACATTGACATGTCATCCTAAATTCTTGAAAAACAGCAGCCATACAGCATCAGCGTCGTGCAAAGGCAACATACTCTGCTTCCACACCTTAGTTCCAAACAGTAGCACAGTGCACAAAGAGAAGTCTCCTTGCAGATTTTGGCTTGCAACACTACACACAAAATCTGTGTATATTTGCATAACTCTGATGTGTACAGTCATTACACAATATCACATCAGGCTCTCAGTATAAAGTCTCTTTGATTGAAATTGTTACATACCATAGGCAGAAATGTGTAAAAGGGCCTCAGGCAGGAACGCAAACAAAGATACCAACTTCTACAACCGTGGATGGCACCCTAGAAGCAATTTTTGTGTGGCTTCTCGACAATCAAGGACCATTAAATGTGGTGGGTACCCTGGAGAAATGCATAGATCAGAAGAGACTTGACAGGTGCCAGTTAAGGACTCCACAAAGAAGGGAGACACCCCTCCATCAGTCACAAGGGATTACCAGAGAGCACCGAAGACCTCCAGGGAAGCCTTTCAGAGATCCAGGCCGAATGCCTAATAACTATGTATGTAGGGTAATTAGTTCCTGGAAACAGAATGGGCACTTACGATCTTTCTGGGAAAACTGATGCCTATGTATGTAACAGGAGGTAATGAGCATGGCACGCATGGGTATGGACGGGTAACAGATGTGGCATGCATGATGGGCACAACTATCCCCCATGCATCTGGCCGCAATAAAGAAACGCCCCCTTTCTAATGCTAAAGTGAGTGTTAGAGAGTTCTTCATTGACCGGATTTCGGTAGGAGAACGTCAAAGGGACCCTCCCGGAAGACCAACAGTGACCGCCGAGCAGACAAGCCGGCAGGGAAACGCACCACTGCTTCCCGCTGCTCTCCTCGGGGCCTTCCTGTGCCTTTGAGGGCCTCCACACGGCTCGGCCCTCGGGGACGGCACCGCAGCCCCGGTGCGGCCGTCACAACCTGCCCGCCTTCAGCAGCTCGCCTCGACCCCCCCCGCCTCGGGCGCTGCTGCCCGCCGCCGCCCCGCCGGCAGGAAGGGGCCAACGGCCCGCAGCCCTCTCCACTCCCCTTCCGCTTCCCCGCTGCGTCCCGCGACCGGAAGTGTCGTAATCCGCGCGACGGAACGCGTCACGCGCGCGAGGCGTGCCGGGATTTGGCGGGCGGCGAGCTCGCGCCTTGTGTCAGCGCGCGCAGACGTTGCCCGGTCTGGGCCCCGTTGCCCCCCCGTCGCGCCATGCCCGCCGCCATGAGCCCCGCGGCGCCCACCGCGCAGGAGGCGCTGGAGATCGCGGGCCGCATCATCGACCGGCAGATCCAGGACGATCGCTGCTACCCGGACCTGTCCGAGCTGCTGGCGGTGCCGGCGCCTGGTGAGCAGGACTCGGCGGCCCCGCTCCCCGCGCCGCCTCCGGCCCTCGCCCCGCTGCCCCCGCCGCCCCGCCACCGCCTCCGGGGTGGCCTTCGTCGTCACCGCCTGGCCGGCCACGCGTGGGCGCCCTCCGCGGGCAGGCAGCCGGGCACGATCCCCTCCCCTCGGTGGCTGCTACCCTGGCAAGGCCCCGGGGGCAGCGGCTGCTGGCCCTGGCTTCTCAGGGACGGCGTCAGGGCCGAGTCTGGTGGCTTCTCAGGCGGGGGGAGGGCGGAGGGAGCGCGGGGGGAAGAAGGGCTCGTAGGAGACGCTTTCGTGCTCGGGTAAAAGTTGTGGATGTGGGGTCTCCCCGTGCTGGTGGGAGCACTGCAGGAGGAATGGGCTTGGGTTGATTCCTTGGCATCATCCTCCCTCCAGGAGGTCAGGAAGATCGCCCTTGTTTTGCATTCTGCTTGCTGAGATGTCTCTTGCAGTCGCTAAGAGTCCAACATAATCACTTAAGCCTTATTGAGAGACTTTCATTTTTCTGTAGCTGTGTGTCACATTGCCGAGGGTCCGGGGAAGGAAAGTTGGTGTGAGATTCGTTACAGTTCATGACCATGGATTGTAGGCTCACTTTGAGGAAGTTACTGCATGTCAGTTGACGAGGCTGGCTCTGGTCATCACCTGTATATTATCTTGTGTCGCGGGTTAGGGCTGGGCCGGCCACTAACGCAGACAGACGCTCTCTAACCCCCTCTTCCCCTCTCAAACGGGAAGAGAAAAGGGAATGAGGCAGAGAGACTTACGGGTTAGGGAAGGAAAACTAGAACAGTTTTAATGAAAATAATAGAAATAATGGTAAAAAGATAAAAGAACTATATACAACTATAGACAGTAGCCCGATATCAAACCCGACTTCCTCCCCCGATAACAATCCCCACTGGTGCTGCAGAGCAGGAGGCACTGGGGAAGCCCCAGGCTCAGCGGCGGCAGGAGCTGGGTACAGGGAGCTGGATTCGGGAACTCAGGATCCGGATCAGAATCAGGAGGTCAGATGGAGTCCTCTCTGGACACCGGCCATTGCAGAAAAGGGCGAAAAGGCCAAAAAAGGGCGAACAAAAGGGGCGAAACTCTTGTGGTCACTCAATTTACACTAGATATGACGTATGTGGGATGGAATACTCTCGTTGGTCACCTGTCCTGAAGGTTACCCCCCGGAGGTGCAACCTTTTACTTCCTTGTGCCCCCTCTTACTACCCGGCACCCCCAGCGTGGCACACAAGAGCCAGCAGTGGCCTTGGTCACTACAGGAATAAGTATCAGCAAGAGCCTTTCTGCATCCCAGTCCCAGGCAGTAACTGCAAACATCAGGTGTTATCACTGCCAGTAGCACACACTGCAGAAACATGCTGCTGACTTCAGAACGTGCAGCCTTTTAGAAGACACTAAACTGAAAAGTAAAAATCACTAAACAGGATTAGGTTTTTAGCTAAACCCAGGACATCCTGAAAGACATTGTTAGTATTATGTGAGAACATTATGCAGTTTTAAATTGAGTATTCTCACCCAGAGTTAAATTCCCTTGAGGTACACATTGGATTTCACCATCTTGCATCATGATGCACCAAGTCGTTCAGGTCCTTGAATGAAAGCAATCCCACAGATGAGTTGACCTTTACTCAAAGCAGGAAATACCCAGACAGTTTTCACCAACAAATACTTAATCATACACCACAGGGACTTTGTCTCTTTCTATTGTATGTGAAGGATCTGAATGAGCAGGACTAGCACAATTGATGGGTACTCTGGTGTTAACTAACCAGGTGGCTTGTCCCAGTTTTTAAGAGTTCCACCTCCCATTGCTTTCAGAGTGGTTTTTAACAGTCCATTATATTGTTCAATTTTCCTAGAGGCTGGTACATATAATCATAGAATCATAGAATGGCCAAGGCTGGAAGGGACCTTAGAGATCATCTAATCCAACCTCCCTGTCACAGGCAGGGATGCCTCTCAACTAGATCAGGCTCCTCAAGGCTCTGTCCAACCTGGCCTTGAACACCTCCAGGGAGGGGACAGCCACAACATCTCTGGGTGGTTTATTCCAAAGTCTTGCCACCCTCATACTGAAGAATTTCTTCCTAAGATCTAATCTAAATCTATTCTCCTTCAACTTAAACCCATTTCCCCTTGTCCTATCAGTGGATGCTCTTGTAAAAAGTCCCTCCCCAGCCTTCCTGTAGGATCCCTTCAGGTATTGGAAGGCAGCTATTAGGTCCCCTCGAAGTCGTCTCTTTTACAAGACTGAACAATCTCAGCTCCTGCAGCCTGTCCTCGTACCAGAGGTGCTTCAGCCCCTGGATCATCTTTGTGCTCAGAGGAGAGCACGTTCCAACAGATCCATGTCCCTCTTATGGTGGGGACACCAGAACTGGACACAGTATTCAAGGTAGGGTCTCACAAGAGCGGAATAAAGGCGGAGAATCACCTCTCTTGACCTGCTGGCTCTGCTTCTGTTGGTACATCCCATGATGGGGTTGACCTTCTGGGCTGCATGAGCTTCTCATCTATCAACACCCCCAAATCCTTCTCGTCAGGGCTACTCTCAACCCACTCTGTGCCCAGTTTGTATTTGTGCCTAGGACTGGCCCAACCCAGGTGAAGGACCTTGCATTTTGACTTGTTGAAGCTCATGGAGTTTGCACTGGCCCATTTCTCAAGCCTGTCAAGGTCCCTCTGGATGGCATCTCTTCCCTCAAGTGACTCCATGGCACCACACAGCTTGGTGTCGTCGGCAAACTTGCTGAGGGTGCACTCAATGGCGTCGTCCATGTCGCTGACAAAGATGTTGAACAGCACTGAACCCAGAACAGACCCCTGAGGAACACCGCTTGTCACTGGTCTCCATGTGGACATCAAGCCATTGACCACAACTCTTTGAGTGGGACCATCCAGCCAGTTCTTTATCCACCGAGTGGTCCATCTGTCAAATCCGTGTCTCTCCATTTTAGAGACAAGGATGTCATGTGGGACAGTGTCAAACACCTTGCACAAGTCCAGGAAAATGACATCCGTTGCTTTTCCCGTGTCAACCAGCGCTGTAGCTTTGTCGTAGAAGGCCACTAAATTAGTCAGGCACAACTTGCCTCTGGTGAAGCCACGCTGGCTGTCACCAACGACTTGATTATCTTTTATGTGCCTCAGTACAGCTACCAGGAGAATCTGTTCCATGATTTTGCCTGGCACAGAGGTAAGGCTGACTGATCTGTACTTCCCCGGGTTGTCTTTGGTTCATTTTTTAAAGATGAGGGTTATGTTCTGCCTTTTCCCATCTGTGGGAACCTCACCAGACTGCCAGGACCTCTCAAATATGATGGCTAGTGGCCTAGCAACTTCAGCTGCCAGTTCCTTCAGGACCCATGGATGTATCTCATCAGGTCCCATGGACTTGCGCACCTTCAGGTTCTCTAGGTGTTCCCGGACCTGATTTGCTCCTACCCTGGGTGGTTCTTCACTCTCCCAGAATACACGATAAGGCATGTGATATACCCACTTGATACTATGTTCTTTGGCCCAATTATCTGTAAGATTATTTTTGAAATGAATCCCATTATCTGACTCAGTTCTTTTTGGAATGCTGTGTCACCACAAGATCTGCTTTTCAAGGCCGAGGATAGTGTTTCAGACAGTGGTGTGAGGCACAAGATGTGTTTCCAGCCATCTGGTGGTTGCTTCCACCATAATGAGCACATAGCACTCACGCTGGCAAGTTTGAGGAGGTATAATGTAATCAATCTGCCAAGCCTTCCCAGATTTATATGTTGACTGTTGTTCCCATACCACAAAGGTTTTAACTGTTTAGCTTGCATAATTAGGGCACATTTCACAGTCATGGATAACTTGCGCAGTAGTGTCCATAGTTAAATCCACTTCTCGGTCATCCAGCCCCATCTGTATGTTCCATCTCTTCCCTGATGTCCTAAAGTGTCTTAGGCCCACTGAGCTAAAAATAGTTTACATTTGTGTTCCCAGTCCAAGTCTACTTGGAACACCTTATCAGCCTGACCCACTTACTGGTTGTATCCATGTTCCTCAGTGGCACGATCTTCAGGCACGTGAGCATGCACATGATGTGCCTTCACAACTAAGTTCTCTAGCTGGACAGCAATGTCTTGCCATAGTGCAACAGCCCAAACAAGTTTTACCACTGCACTGCCAGTTATTCTGCTTCTGCTGTTCCAAGCAGCCACAAAAAGCATTTGCCACCATCCATGAGTCAGTGTAGAGATAGAGCACTGGCCACTTTTTTCACTCAGCGGTGTTTAAGGCCAGCTGGATGGCTTTTACCTCTGCAAACTGATTCAGTTCACTCTCTCCCTCAGCTGCTTCTGCAGCTCATCATGTGGGACTCCACACAGCAGCTTTTCACTTACAACGATTTCCTACAAGGTGGGAAGACCCATCAGTTGAATAGAGCATATTGCTTTTCATTATCTGGTAGTTGATTAAATGGTAGAACTTATTCAGCATATGGTCACCGCCTCCTCAGGTGAGATTGCAAGGTCTTTACCTTGTGGCCACTCTGTGATCACTTCTAAAAGTCCTGGACAACTGAGATAACAAATTCAAGCTCTGTGTAGTTACGCAGTCCGTGTACTCAATGCAGCATCAGTGGCATGATGCATGAAAGGAACTTGACCCTTGAACATCCAGTTTAGAACTGATGCTTGTGGTACTGGGAGGAGCTGTGCTTCCGTACCAATCACTTCTGAAGCAGCTCTGACTCCTTCATATGTGGGCAATATTTCTTTTTGAGTTGGGATGTAGTTGGCCTTGGAGCCTTTGTATTTTCAGTTCCAAAACCCTCAACTTTCTCCTGGTGCCCTCTGCCAGAGGCTCCATTATCCCCAGCTACAATGTAGTGCAGATTTTTAATATCCTGTTCTGTTCAGATTGGCCCGAGGGCTACTGTGTGTACAACCTCTAGTTTGATTTGTTCAAAGGCCTGTTGTCATTCTGGGCCCCATTTAAAATTGTTTTTCTTTGAAGTCATTTCTTTGAAGTCACTTCAAAAAGAGGTTTCACAATCTGACTATAACCAGGAATTTGCGTTCTCCAGAAGCCCACAGTGCCTAAGAAGGATTGTGTTTCCTTTTTGTTAGTTCACAGAATCACAGAATGTCAGGGGTTGGAAGGGACCTCAGAAGATATCTAGTCCAGCCCCCCTGCCAGAGCAGGATCACCCAGAGTAGAGCGCACAGGGACGCGTCCAGGCGGGTTTTGAATGTCTCCAGAGAAGGAGTCTCCACAACCTCCCTGGGCAGCCTGTGCCAGGGCTCTGTCACCCTCACAGTGAAAAAGTTTTTTCTAATATTTTTGTGGAACCTCCTATGTTCCAGCTTGAACCCATTGCCCCTTGTCCTGTCATTGGATGTCGTTGATAGCTGATACTGTGTCAGTCACATCCATTAGGATCTGATGACACCCATCTTGCTATTTAACTCCCAAATACTGGATCCTTCTTGCAGGTCCCTTGACCTTGCTTCTCTTTATGGCAAACCCAGCGTCTAAAAGAATCCTAGTTATTTTCTTACTTTTCGTAAAAACTTTTTCTGCTGTGATATCCCATATGATGATGTCATCAATGTATTGCAGATGTTCCAGAGCGCCCCCTTTCTCCAGGGCAGTACTGATCAGCCCATGGCAGATGGTAGAGCTGTGTTTCCACACCTGGGGCAGTTGATTCCAGGTGTACTGAATACCCTTCCAGTATCAGCAGAAGTATACCCTTCCATAAAGCAAACTGTGGCCTGCACTCTACTGCTATAGGAATAGAGAAAAACAAATATATACAAATCCAATATCAAACCTGACTCCACACCAATAGCAGTTACCACTGATGCTGCAAAGCAGGTGGCATTGAGGAAGTCCCAGGCTCAGCAGCAGAGAGGAGCTGGATTCAGGAACTCAGGATTGGGATCAAAGGCAGAAGACCCGACAGAGTCCTTTCTTGATGCCAGCCAGTGAAGAAGCAACAAAAAAAAAGACCTAAACCTTCTCGATCCCTCAGTTTTCTATTGAATATGACATATATGGAATGGAATACTCTTATTGTTCACCTGTCCTTTCTGCTACCCCCTGGAGGTGCAACCTTTTACTTCCTTGTGACCCCTCTTACTACCCGGCACCCCCAGCGTGGCACACAAGAGCGAGCAGTGGCCTTGGTCACTACAGGAATAAGTACCAGCAAGAGCCTTTCTGCATTCCAGTCCCAGGCAGTGACTGTAACATCAGGTGTTATCACTGCCAGTAGCACACACTGTCTGCAAAAACATGCTGCTGACTTCAGAACGTGCAGCCTTTTAGAAGACACTAAACTGGAAAGTAAAAATCACTAAACAGGATTGGTTTTGTTTAGCTCAAACCAGGACACATGTCAGTACAATGTCAGGCATACCTCTTCTCAAACATTTGTTTTGTTCTCCTTAACATCAAGACAGCATTTCCTACTCATTGGTGACAACGATTTGGCAAACTGGGCTGTGAAGTGGCACTCGAACTGTAGATGACCTAATATGTATCCAGGGTGTGTTAGGATACAGGCAAAGAGTATCTATTTCTGTTATGATATAATATGCATTGGCAAAGTATAACTGCCCTAGCAGCGCCGTAGCTACACATCGCATAAAATAATGGGTTTTTGTGGGTACTTTAACTTGGTACTGAGAGTACAGAGTAGCTTTTTTAGGTGAAGGAATATGTTCCTCCCTTGTCTATGTGGCATGTTTAATGTTTGTCCATATGATGAAAAAAAGTGGCTTGAGAGTATCACAGAAAAAAAGAGGTAAAGAGTAAGGTGGGTTCCAGATGAATTATTACAAGAGTTTGTTTGCAAATCTGTTTACTCCTGCCTCATTTGAGATTTAGATTTATTGCTTATGGTCCTGCTCCTACAGAAATTGTGGTTCATGTAGGGAATCTCTGCAGTGTCAAGACTTTTTTTTCTGCATAATCGGAAGGCCTGTGTTATTCATCTAATGTAAAATGGGTAATGTGATTAGTCTAGTTTCGATTTCACAGATTTGAGAGCAATTGGATCAAGATAAAGAAAATACAAACCTTTTGTTTGTAGATTGCTCAGTCTTTATAAGAAGTCTAATCTTTGTTGTTCTTACTTGCAGGGAGCCCTACTGTTTCTGGTATGTCAGATATGGATTATCCTTTGCAAGGACCAGGTTTGCTGTCAATACCTAATCTTCCGGAGATCAGTTCAGTCCGCAGAGTCCCACTTCCCCCAGAACTAGTGGAGCAGTTTGGACGTATCCTTATGAAAATAGTGTGTTAGGTTGTGTGAGTAGTAATATTTGAAACAACATTTTTTTTTTCCATAATCGTCTTCCCCAGTCATTCTGTCAGACTTCCAGTAATGAACTTTAATATTATTCATGTTACCTTCATAACTCTGCAAGTGGTAACAATGTCCGTTTGTGTATAATTGCTGGTAGAATTCGTTTCTGTTTGAAGAATTTGAAAGATTATGGTATGCAGTTTGTATACTGCTGTATATAAAGTAATGTTAATGTATTTTAAATGATCTAAAGAAGATTTTGCCTTTGCTAGTCAAAATGCATTTGGCCCTTACATCAGCAGTGCTTCAGATATGCAGTGCAATTGTATGATGGGAGTATTTCCAGAAATCAGCAGAGCTTGGCTGACAATTGACAGTGACATCTTTATGTGGAACTATGAAGATGGGTATGTAGAGAACACATTCCTGATGAATTTTGATTGGTATTATAATACTGTAGTAAGAATTCTCTTAGTAAGAGTTGCTTTATACATGTATTTGTATTTTCTAAGACTAAGGTTCAGATTGTGGCTCCCGTAGCTCTTATCCATGCATTTACATTGTGTCACAGTGTATTAAATACATTCCCCAGATAAAATAACTGCATAGTGTTAATTGTAAGGTGCTGGGCAGAAAGCTGGGAATTCTTACTTTACATAATTTTCATGGGGAAAAAATATATAGGTTCCTCCCTTGATGTTAATCAGCATTGTGGATGTTGCATTATGTAATTCAGAGCACACTGTATGAATTAACAAAATATGACATATAAAATACTGCAGTTGACTTTTAAGGTTTGAAACGCAGCTATAGGGGCTCCATGCAGCTCAAATAATTGCTGATGTAGTTCTGCTCTGAAACGTTTCTGTCGTTCCATTCTGCTGGACCTGCTTTCACCAAAAGCAAAAGATGCAGATGGCTTCGAAATGTTAAAATAAGTATTAATAATTTTTAAGTATACAGAATCTTATTTTATTTACTTTGCTATTATGTGATACTATGTGGCAAATTTTATGCAGGTGTGTTGTTTTTTGTATTTTTTTCTTATTTACAGGGGAGATCTGGCTTATTTTGATGGCCTTAGTGAAACTATTCTTGCAGTGGGTCTCGTAAAGCCAAAGGGAGGTAAGAAGTCTGCACTGACCGGAATTAGGCAGTTAATGAACCTTCTCTATATTTTTTATATACACATGTGAAAATCTAGGGGGGATGTATATGTATACATGTTTCATTTTTATGAACATGAAATTAATTACAATCCAAAAATAATGTATAGTTTAACAATCATTTACACCAATAGGTTGGCATTTTTATGCTGCATCCTACCCTAACATTTGTACTGTTCATAAATTTACATTATCATTTGAGTGACAGCTTCCATGAGATCCTGGTTTCTAGCCCTCCCAGTTCTTTTGGTATCTACTGCTTAGATAACAGAGGAGCCAAAATTGAATTGTCAGTAGTAGGATTGATTTAAGAGAAGCACATACGTAAGAGAAATGTCATTTTAAAGATCCTGTGTTTCATGAACTGGAAGCCGAGCTGCTGACTGATACTCCTTTCAAAGTCTAGCTTTCACAGATCTCTAGGTCTTAATATGACTATTCCCTCTAATCAGGTGATATATTTTTCCAATGGATACGTTAGATACATCATTATCATCTGAGAGACTGGCTGAAAACTAAAATCTTACTTTCTGTTCCTTTTCAGGTATCTTCCAGCCTCACGTACGACATTTACTTGTTCTGGCTACCCCTGTGGATATTGTGATTTTAGGGCTCAGCTGTGCTAATATACAAGCAGGTGATTCTCTTCTCTCCCATCATCCTTAGTTCTGCATTAATAAGTATATATGACTGTTCTGCAAGTTGCTATTTAAAATAATAAAAATAAAAAGAAAGGAAAGACCATATGCTAAGCACCTTGCTAATTTTTAAATCCTGTTGCAGACAGGGGACATAATTTTTATGGGATATGCACTTGCTGGATCCTGGACTTCCATTGTATTATTCACTTTAACGTAAAAATAGCTTTTGAAACAGGTACTTCTGTTAACTAAAAAGCATGTTGGAGATGGAGAGAAAATATGGGCATGAATCTTGGAACTGGTGAATACAGTTTGTTAACCTGTTTGCCATTTTTATTCCAACCACAGAAATCAAGAATGTTTTCTTTATGTCATATATATTGAGAAAATATACAGAAGTGTTTGGAGAAAGTGAAAGGATTACAATCTTTTGCTCTTCTTTTATACTATGTTGATATGAAAAACAGTAAAAACTGTTTTTTTTCGACTTGTTGCAGTTTAGAGGAGATTACAATGTTTGGAAATGAAAAACACTATATTTCATTACTTGGAAACTTACACAGAGAATTTACTGCTTTGAAAAACAGAACAGCTCACTTTGGAGAACAGCTGTTCCAGAAGGTGTTCAGTGATCATGAAATTTGTTGTTGTTTTTCCCATTTTTTTAAATGCTTATCACAGACCTGTAACTGTTAGAACAACTTAAAAACTAAAGAGGATTACTTTTTTTCGTTTAAGGTACCGGATCGCTCAATGACAGTATGTCTGGTGGAATGCAGCTGCTACCAGATCCTCTCTATTCACTCCCTACTGACAATACTTACATTCTGGCAATAACGTCCACAGATAACGGGCGTATCTTTTTGGCTGGAAAAGATGGCTGCTTATATGAAGTAGCGTACCAGGTAGCTATAGGCTTTTTTCACACAGGCATTTTTAATTGTTTTGTGGTTGTGGGCACTAAGAGTTCTAAAACATGTCAGGTTTGCTGTCTTTTTTCTTCCATAGTTACGTTGCATAGCTTGGTTGCACAACAACTCAGATGTGTTAGTGTAAATGCAATTCAGCTTTGTTCAGCTTAAAAAAATTAAAGTTGTGACATCCTGCACCCTTTTAATGTAAAATTTTCCTTCTAATGATCACCTGTTAATGACCACCTGTTTCTTTCAATTGAATAATACATAGTTTTTCAATTAAATCAATGGTGCATAATTAGATTTTAGCTTGGTTTCATACTTTTCCTGTTAACACCTTTTTAGATAGAACTACTAGCTTGTTTTCTGTTTCTTTTTTTTTTTCTCCTCCTAACACTGTGTTTGTTTTAAATTGTAGGCTGAAGCGGGCTGGTTTAGCCAGCGCTGCAGAAAAATTAATCATTCAAAGAGTGCGCTGTCGTTTCTTATTCCTTCATTGCTACAGTTCACATTCTCAGAGGATGGTAAGTACTGGTGTTAAAGACTTACTCAATAGTTTACTACCAAAAAGTCAAACTGAATAGTTTCCTCATTCAGAGCATTTAGTTACTGTAAATGAAACTTGGCATGTTGATTATTATAAAAATCATGTCACTTCTCTGTGTGTCCAGTTCATGATATAGATACCAAAACCTGGAAATTTATAACTAGAGTTACTGTGTTCTGTAGTACAGAATTAATTTATGCTTAGTGAGATCACTGAGAACAGTAGAATCTTTAAGCAAATAATTTTACCCTCTTTCACTATCTAACAAAAAGTTTATTTGTAGTTATTGTATTTTTTCTCTCTCTTTTTTAATTAATAATTGTTTGAAATTGATTGCTGTTTTAAATCACTTTCTTTAGGAGTGCTGCATGAGACTCATGTTGGTTTTGTTAATGTACAATTAATTATTTTATAGATATTCTGTCTTAAACTTATTCTCACTAAATCTAGTGTTGATTTTCTGGTTCTCACTTTTTTCCCTGTCTCCACAGATCCTGTTGTTCAAATTGCCATTGACAACTCTCGAAATATCTTATATACACGCTCAGAAAAAGGAGTGCTGCAAGTATGTGACTTTTTCTAATGACTGTTGGCTGTGTTTCTAATGTGCATCTATCTTTCTAAGTTTTCCTCAGTACCTGGAAATGCTCTGTAGTTGTACCAAGGTATTATTCCAGTTTATCTTCTTGTAATAAAGCGTGTGCGGAAGACCTAAAATACTTTGTTCTGAGGAAAGAGTAGCTTTTTGATCTTCCCTTCAATTACGGGGAAACGTGAAGGTGAAATAAAAATAGAGCTTGAATTGCTGCTTGATAGGTGAGGCTGTATTGATAAATTTAACCATAAATCACCAAGCTGTATTATTGAATTGCAGGTTTACGATTTGGGACAAGATGGTCAAGGAATGACCAGGGTTACTTCTCTTTCACAAAATGCTATAGTTTCTGCTGCTGGGAGCATTGCAAGGTATATTTCTGACAACTGTAATGTAAGAGGCTTCCATTAAGGCCAGAAGTTTCATGCTGTATTTTTTAAGATTCTTATTTGCTTATTTCTTTGGATTGACAATGTATAGGATTTTTTGTTTTGGTTTTTTTTTTTAGAACAATAGATCGTTCTGTATTTAAGCCTATTGTTCAGATAGCAGTGATTGAAAATTCTGAATCCATAGACTGTCAGCTACTAGCAATCACACATGCAGGTAAGAAAACAATGCTAATTAACCCCCTTTTAAACTGATAATCAGTTCAACCAGATTGTGACCTTTTGTTATCTCTTGTTCAGGTGTCCGACTGTATTTTAGTACTTCACAGTTTAAGCATCCAACAGCTCGTCCCTCCATGTTAACCTTAGTTCATGTTCGTTTGCCGCCTGGATTTTCAGCTTCTTCTAATGTAGAGAAGCCTGCAAAGGTTCATAGAGCTCTTTACAGCAAAGGTGAGCAGCGGAACATGGCTCGGATGAGATTGATTCTTGTGACAGTCACTGTCACACTTTTTACATTGAGGAGTAGAAAGCAGCAGGAATAAGCGAGAACTAAGCATGTCTTCTGTGTGCTAATTGGAGAAATTTTTGAGGTGGAAAATTAGCATATTTTAGAGAATTTAGTTCTTCTGCAAGGTGCAACGTTTAAGCAAAGAACTCTGTTCATGTGATCAACCCTTTTTCCCTTTTAATCTCTCCATAAAATAGATTTAATGTGTTCAAATTCACCTGCATGTTTCTAGCTATGTGTAGTTGTTTCTGGATAAAATATGTAATATATATAATAATAAAGGGGATACAGGTTTTCTTTTACCTATTTAGTGCCTCTCATGCTGAGTTTAGTCTGTGCTGACTGTTCTTTATTTTTTAACTCATTTAGCTACCTTTAACATACAAGGCACTGAACAGCTGCCATTGTAGGCTGAATTTTTAAAAGTGATGCAGAAATGCAGAGGGGAAATGTTTGTATTTTGCTGACCGTTTTAGTCATATATACCGATTTTTTAATCCTTGAAGTAGTTTGCAGATTTGTTTAAACCTCATTTTTGAGTCATGTTCTACCTATCTTAGACTCATTTTTGTTTGTACCTTTTAGAGTAAATAGCAAATGGTGTTAAAAGTGACCTGAAGAACCCTGTGACATACAAACTGAGGAGATATTTGCTGTTCAGATTGTACGATTAAGATTTACAGATTGATTTTTACCAAATAAGAAATGAAATAGTGAATTGCTTCTAGTACAAACTTAATATCACTGCTCTTCCTAGGAGTCCTGCTGATGGCAGCTTCAGAAAATGAGGATAATGACATTCTGTGGTGTATCAATCACGATTCGTTCCCTTTTCAAAAGCCAATGATGGAAACTCAGGTACTAAAGCAAACATTAATATCTAGATCCCATCAAAATTGTATTTTTTCCTTTCTGAGAACAGACACTTGAATAGTACTATCTGCAAGAAACATGTATTTCACAGAAGACTTCCATGAGGAGTTTGGATATGCTTATGAAGCTACTAATCAATATGCTTTTTATGGGTTACAGCTGGGCTGGCCACTAAACAAATGACAGATGTTCTCTGTTAACACCTCTCCCTCCCCAGCCAGGAGAGGAAATGGAATAAAGCAGAGAGACTTGTGGAATGGAAAAGAAAACTAAACCAGCTTTAAGTAAATAATAATAGTACTAACAAGGAAAGAATGAAAATAAGGAAATATATACAAACCCAATATTGAACCCAAATCTCCTGCCCCTGTAGCAATCCTCACTGATGCTGCAGAGCAAGCTGCACCGGGAAAGCCCCAGGTTCTGCAGCAGAGAAGGGCTGGATACAGGAGCTGGATTCAGGAAATCAGGGTTAGGATGAAAAGGCAAAAGAATGGACCAAGTCCTTCTTGGATGCCAGCCCTTGAAGAAAAGGCCTTAACCCTGTGATCCCTCAGATTTTTACCAAATATAATGAATACGGAATGAAATACTTCTGTTGATCAAGGTTGGTTCACCTGTCCTGTCCGTTCCTCCCCAGAGTGCAATCTTTTACTTCCTTGTGACCCTTATGCTTCCTGGGAACCCCAGTATGTTACACAAGATTAAGCAATGACCTTAGTTACTATAGGAGCAAGTATATAAGCAAGAGCTCTTTTGCGTACCAGTCCCGGGCAGTAACTAAACATCAGGTATGATCATTTCTGGTAACTAACACTGTCTGTAAAAACATGCTGCTAAGTTCAGAAGGTGCAGCCTCTTCAAACAGACAGAGCTGAAATGTAAATTAACTGAACAGAATTGGTTCTTCTTTAGTTCAAACCAGGATAATGATTCAAAGCAAAAAAAAAAAAAGAGTAAGCAGTTTTGTCAGTGAACGGGAACTCATGTCTTAGCACAAATTCCTAGTTCAGCCATAGTTTCTAGCGTGATGCAAACTACTTGTCAAAAGCACTTGCCTTGACTTCTGATGAAAATAGTGTTGTCTGTCGTATGCTGCATATTGTGCACAAGCACAGTGGTCCTCATAGTGATGTTTGATAAGGATAAAATTTGACAAATATTGTTTAAAATGTAGGTGCTAGAGACTTTGGGTTTATTTATACTGATATGCCACATCTTCATTAAAAGTCTGCTGAACTAGAGGAGTAACATGTCAGAAATCGTTTTATTGGAGGAGCAGTGATAGAGCTGGTGTGACTGGAGAGGCTGCATAAGTTAAAAGTTACCAAGTCAGATTTTGATTTATCTGCTGTTTTAATAACTTACAAAGAAGCTTTGTAATTACTTCACATCCCTTCCGTGCAAGAACTTATACATAAATATCCCAAGTGCTGACTTCTCTGTTTTTTCCAAGGCATTTGACTGTAGCAGTCTGCTACGTTTCCTGAACAAAACTGCAGCCTGTTCTTGAGGAGCAGTTCTTCTTTGTTAGCTACACAGTTTTCTGGAATATGTTCGCTACCCGACATATCTTCTTGATTAATTAAAGTACTGCTGCCAACTGTAAGAGTCTTGTAAACTCATTAAGTTGCAGGATTTTTTGGTTCTTTAAGAAATCAGTTTAATTCATGATACCTTTGATATGTAGTTTGCGGATTGTTGCTATTTACGTTATAGCAGCATTAAAAGATCCTACTTCACAAGTTACTTTACATTGAAATGCAGAACAATCCCTGTCTCCCAAAAGAAGCAGTATATGTATAGCTGCAAATGTGATGGGAGCCTTCTGTTAGATAATACAAGAACTTGCTTATTTTGTTTGGGTTTTCTTGTGTCAAGAGTAGATTCTTTTTTATGTAAATAGTAAAGTGTCCCCATGGTTACACAAAATCCATATCTGTTACAAAACTTTGGATAATATGAATCTGTTTTTCAGATGACCACGCGCGTTGATGGACATTCCTGGGCTCTTTCTGCTATTGATGAATTTAAAGTTCAGAAAATTGTAACACCGCTAAATAAAGACATTATTCCAGTAACTGATTCACCAGTTGTTGTGCAGCAACACATGCTGCCGCCTAAAAAGTTTGTTTTGCTTTCAGCCCAGGTAAGTATTTCTTAATATAGGAAATCAAAAGAGTAAGTATAAAGTTGGAAAACTGATAGAAACCTGTAAATGTTTATTCATTTTGCATGTTTTAACAAATGTATTTTGAACATGAAAAGAAGATTGCTGAAACCTTCTATACCTGTTCTAAATTTACTCAAAGTGATTGGGCTAACTTCTCTTGTCCAATGTATTAATAGTTTCTGCTGAGACCCTTTTAGATACAGATCATCTGAGAACGTCTTTTAACTTCGTTTTTACTCATGTTTGTATGAAATTGAAGCAGACACTGTTGCTCAGAAAATACAGTTTCAGTAAATATTGTTGCTAATTGAAATTTGAATAAATAATTTATTTTCATAGAACTAGTCCCAAAAGGGTTTTTCAAAAGAATTTAAAAAAGTAAAACACACAAAAAGGAAAATAAGAATAGTATTTTTGGGCCCCTCACCCAAGAAAGACACTGAGGTGTTGGAGCTTGTCCAAAGAAGGGCAGCGAAACTGCTGAAGGGTCTAGAGCACAAGTCCTGTGAGGAGCGGCTGAGGAAACTGGAGTTGTTTAGCCTGGAGAGAAGGAGGCTGAGGGGAGACCTTATCACTCTCAACAGCTACCTGAAAGGAGTTTGCTGAAAGGGTTGTTGAGCATTGGAAGAGGCTGCCCAGGGAAGTGGTTGAGTTATCACCACTGGAGGTATTTAAAGGTAGACATAGTATTTTGTGACATGGTTTAGTGGTGGACCAATCAGTGCCAGTTAGACTCCATGGTCTTAAAGGTTTTTTCCAACCTAAATAATTTGATGATTTCCTACTTTTCTGATTACATTTAGCAATATTTTAAGGCACTTAATGTCTTAACCAATTTAAAAGAAAAAAAAATGTTTAATCATTAGTGTCTTGCAACCTTTAGACTCAACCTGCACCTGTTAAACTGCAGCTCTTTCATTAAGGGAATTAATCAGACCCTCTCCAGTAGTTATTATGATTGCAGGCAAGAGATTGAGTGCGGAGTCTTGCCATGCACCTGATCATGAATTTTTCCAAGCATTTATTTTCTAGGCAGTTTTGAGGATTTACAAGGTGTGTATAGCCTTTCTTTTGTATATATACTCACTCTACCACAGAATCTCAGAATGTTAAGCGTTGGAAAGGACCTTTAGAGATCTTCTAGTACAACCTCCCTGCCTGAGCAGGATTGCCTAGAGCAGGTCGCACAGGAATGGATCCAGGCGGGTTTTGAAAGTCTCCAGAGAAGGAGACTCCACAGCCTCCCTGGGCAGCCTGTGCCAGTGCTCTGTCACCCTCACAGTAAAGAAGTTCCTGCTCGTGTTTAGATGAACTTCCTGTGTTTCAGCTTGTATTGCATTGTGTGTTTGTATTGTATGTTTCATGTTAGGCTAAGAACAACAAAATTACTTTGTTTTATGGAGGAGAGTTTATAGCCATTGCAGTGTTTTTCCTGCCTTTCCTAGATGCGCTAGGGAATTTTCTGCATGTTTATGGGAATTGGGCTTTAGGCATTCATGTAATACTTCAGTCCAACAGTGCAATGAAGGAAAACTTAGAAGAATAAAGAAAGGCATTGTGGGGAGGGGCTGTTGGGATGGCCAGAGCAAAGACAATTTTATTCTAACTTTTTCTGGGTATATTTCAGGGGAGCTTTATGTTTCATAAACTCAGACCTGTTGATCAGCTGCGACATCTCCTTGTTAGCAATATAGGCGGAGATGGAGAAGAGATTGAAAGATTTTTCAAGTTGCATCAGGTAAGAAGTTTGATCTGTTAGGAAAAATGGAAGATTTGTAACATTTATGTAAATCTAATCACTTTTCCTTAGCATCTATTTGTTGGTGCTGTAATCTTCTAGTAAACATTTCATCTATCGATGATAGTATTAGCTTTTCATCCTGTATTGTCTAAATAAACCAAGATTGTATAATGAGAAATAAGTTCTCATTTTGTAATATCTAAAAATGAAAGTGTAGTTCACATCCCCTGGAATTTTTATTTCTTTTACACAGAAGTGTTGCAGTTTTCAAAGGGAAAGGTCACAAAAACGACAAAACTTATCTACACGTAGATAAGCAGGCACTTCTTTATTGCAGTGCTGGGAAGCTTGGAAATCATCCAGTGCTTCGAATACGTCACAAAAATTCAATCCATTTATACAACTTTTTTGCAAAGTCATGATCTTTAACATATTTTAACATAAACATACATACTATGCCTGCTATTAAGTCTAACCTTGACAATGATTGGTTCATCCCTCATTAATATTCCTATATCCTATTTCCATACAATCCACATTTGATCACAAGGCACAAAATAGGGAGGTAGGGAGATAGATAGGGGGATAGGGAGGCCTATCCACGTGAAGTGCATGTATCGATCTGTCTAAATGAAATATGCTGGTATTGTTATTAACGTGCAGGTGCAGTGATACACATCTGGCCTTAAGAAATACAATACATTCCCTGCCAGTTTTGCAACTTGCACCAGCTCTAGCTCTAGCCAAGGAAGGCCTACACGCGACTTCATAGCATAAGTAGGGTTTTATATTCCTTATCCTAATAAAAATCAATAAACTAATTTAATTAAAATGGTGATTAGCGATTCATTAAGCTATTAACTCCTTTAAGTTTGTTTACAACAGAAGTACAATGCAGTTCTTAGTTTAAGAAAGGAGTTCATCTAAGAGCAGGGGCACAGGAGTTTGTAAAAAAGTTAAGATTACCACTACGAGAGGTTTTTACATTTTGAAGGCTGGTAGAAATTTGAATAATTGGTCTTCTCTTTTTTTTAGTGTAAATAACAAACAAGCAGGAAGGAAGCTGTCACAGATACAATTTTAATTAGACTAGTACTGATTTATATCTGTAGTGAATGTCCATTGTATTTCTTCTCTTCTGCTTTTATAGAACATACTCATTGATAATTTTAACATGCTGTTAGAATATGCAAACCATTATTTGTATAGCTTTCTTTCTTCAAACACCGTCTTGATTTACAATTCTGTAGAAATTGCATGAATCTTAGTCGTAATCAGGTGACAGACATGGAGACCGTTTCCTACCAGTAATTGTCCTGAGGCTGCAAAAACTGCATGAAACAACAACTCACCTGCTACAGTGGCATGCTTTGCCATGATTCAGTTCCTCCCTATAACTGGGAAGAGCTGATTTCCTTACCTTCTAATTAACATTCTGCAAAAAGTGTTTACTGTGTAGTTACGACCAATATAAATTCTATACATTTCTTAACAACTTGATATAAGCTGCCATGCTAATAATATGGTGTATTCTAGGAGGATCAGGCCTGTGCAACTTGCCTTATCTTGGCCTGTTCTAATGCTGCCTGTGATAGAGAAGTATCTGCCTGGGCTACTCGAGCATTCTTCAGGTAAGCTTCAATTCTGTATGTTGTTCTGAATATTATACTTAGGATCACTACAGCCACTAGATAATAATACATGCCCTTCAACCTGCTGCCTGAGCAGGCATCATTTTAAAATGAGCATAGGCTATTAAACCTGGTGTAATATGCTTTTGCACTGATTTAGGGCTCATCAGCAGAGTAAGCATCTTTTAATGGTGATTTCTGGTTAGTTCTCATTTTTGTGGAGGTTTTGGGTTTGATGTTTTTTGGTTTGTTTGTTTTGTTTTTTCTTAACATGCTGTATTTATTTATGCCATTGTGCTATTTATGCCATTATACCATTATTTGCTAGTCTGCCAGGGAAATTTAGATACAAATGGACTTAAGCTGTTCAGAGCGGGGTGGCTCTTGATCATGGATGTTGATTTTATTGGGTTTTTTAAGATGTTTTGATATTTTTTTCCCCACTACGAATTGAGTGAGAAAGTTTGGGCTTCCGCTCTAGAGAACTAATTTGCCATCTCTGTATCCTAAGTACTGCATATCCTTGGTTTGGTGTAGATATGTATATTTTAAATAGCTGCCTGAAACAAGTTGGTATATTGTGGGTCTCTTGGCTGTGCTCACAGGACTTGTAGTCTGGAGGAAAAAAGGGATTTGGTAAGATACAGCTCTTCAGAGTGATGACAGCATATGCAATTTTGACTGTATGTTTGCACTGGTGTTCGAGTGTCACGTTCCCAAAAGCTTGCTTGTTCTCTTCCAAAACTTGTGCAGGTGTTATATGAAGTCCCCTGTTCTCAGCAGATTGTGAATAGTTGCACTTTGTTTAATTCAATTGCAGTACAAGATCTGAGAGAAAATGTGGGTGATTCTGGAGAGATGGGTGTTAGCAAGGGAAGATGTAACAAAGTGCTTATATGGCACTATAGTGAGATGATGGATAGAAATTACTGGTGGACAATAAAAGGATAAGCACAGGTCATCTCAACTGTGTCCTTCTTTAAACTTGCCCATGGAGTGAAATTTTAAGAACATACTGAAGCATAAGCCTAATTCTGAGAGTTGGTAAAATTCTCTTTAAGTTTGGTGGTTGTTTTTATTCCCCATTTTAAAAGAAGCCCAAAATTGCTGTCAGTTCTCAAAAATACGAAAATTAAATATATTGTGTATGAAGTGTGAGGAATTTCTGCCCTTGCATTTAAACTTCAGGTATGGCGGAGAAGCACAAATGAGATTTCCGTCAGCTCTGCCTCCTCCAAGCAACGTTGGACCTATGTTGGGTTCTCCTGGTCCTGCCAGTAAGTAGCAAGCATTTCATGGTTTTGGACAGGTTTTTTTCCTTGAATTTGTTGTATTTTGTTGTCTCACAAGTACGTGTGTTCTTTTTGTCTGAAGTAATCATTGATTTCCCACTCATTGGCTCATTATTTACCGATTTTTTTCCATTTCTCTTGAGTGATTTTTAGGTTTAGTGAGACGGTGATGTGTCTGGATGTTGCATGCTTTTTTTTTCATTTCTCCAGCAAAGGAAAAGAAGCAGTTACCTTTCTGTATTGCACAGATTCACTTCAGTTTCTTCAGTTGCTTCAGGAAATTGTCCCTTAAGAATGTGTTACTCGATTCCAGATCTTAAGGGCTTTTATAAAAGAGAAATTAATAATGATGAATTTGGAACTCTGATTGAATTACTGAATTTAATTATATTTTTTATCGATAACTCATTACTTTCCAAGATCCTTTACCTTTACCTGACGTGTGGTGTTCAGTTTTACACATCAGACTTGGGGAAAAACAGTGCCACTTTTAACATATATCCAAATTCAGAAGTATTGAAGAAAGGTATGCTGAACTGGGGTGAGATTTTAGAAAAACTAGTATTAAAGCCCTAAGAAGATTGACTATGTTTAATGCATCAATGGCATCACTGTCCAGGCCTGATTGTGTGGAACAATGGCAGCGTGGGCAGGAGCTGAGGCAAGGTATGAGTATGTAAAATTAGATCTGAGTTGGAAAGGACAGCATTTATGGAGAGGACAAGTGCTAGGAGCAGATGAAAAAGGGAAGTAAAATGTGGGGGAAATGACAGGAAACTGTAATCAATAAGAAGTAAAAGTATTTTTCTGAAGTCTAAATAATCTTTTACTGTCACATATGCCTCTTTGAAACCTAATATGCGTGCATGTATTTCCATTCTGTCAGACAGTGCTGACAGAAATTGATTAAAACACCTTGAAATTTTGCATGTGAAACTACATTACAATGAGGAGCATTGAAAGGCCAGGCACCTTTAACTTGGTTCACTCTTTATTTCTCACGGTTGAAAATCTGGTCATGCATTCACATGCTGCTTTTTCTGCGAGCGTGTGCTTTGCTTGGCACACAGGTGAATGTGCTCTGAGAATGCCCTGGCACAGTTTAGTGGAGGACTTTGTTATCCTTTGCACTGTTGTGTGTTGCCACGTTGAGAGAACTGTAGAAAGTAAGGCAAGAAGGACTGATACTTTGATAAAACCCAGATTTTCAGAGTGCCAGTTTTCTTGCTCTTCCTGTGATACATTATGCTACATGCAAATGGTACATGGACATTTTTATAGATGACTGCGTGTGTTCCACTTATTTTGAGGACTTAAGTTAGGTGTTCAGACTGAATTTGCAGGAGAGTTGAGCATTCAGACCTGAATCTAAGGCCATGGAGAGTCTCGGAGCGAACGTTCGAAGTTAACAGTGTTGCTGTAGTGTTTGTCCAACTGCACTATGTAAAAATTGAGAGTACTAATACTAGTTTCTTTCAGCTGGTTGCTTTGAAGGTAAAATTGGTATTATTTGAAAATAATCTAAATGACTTAAAGTGTGCCCCTATCATGAATGGGAGAAGTCAGCAGGTAAAGAACAAAAAAAATTATGTGGATATTATTGCATTCAATGCAGGAAACAGATGGTGTGTGATAAATAACACATGAATGCTGGGAAGAAATGCTTAGTAACAACTCTTGAAAGAAGCTTATCCATTTGATTTACTTAAGGAGTGTTGGATTAATAAGAAATTAGTGCAGTTTGGTGTTTAGCTATAAATAAAAGCTGTTGTTACGGTTCTGACTTTAAAGTACTTGATTTAACAACTTTGTTGCTTTTGCATAGGAATTTTATGGGTTATATTTTGGGTTAATTTGTTTGGTTTATTTTTAACAAACTTGCCTTTGTTTCTTTTCCCTTTTAGGTTCCCATTTTGTTTATGATAATCCATATCCTAATGTTAGCTTTTTGACAACACCTGGACAAGGTAACTGCTTCTTTTCCTTTGCTGGAGAAATGAAAAAAAATATCAACCAGGCTTTTTTATTTGCATTCAAATGAGTAATATTCACATACTTCTACTCCAGGTATACAACCTGTTGCTGTGTCAACTCCCACATTTCCATCTGGGAATTCAATGTCTCACCCTGGTACATCCGTTAGTGGCGTGATGGGTCCTGAGATAGTATTTTCTGGAAGACACAATGGCATCTGCATATATTTTGCTCGGATTATAGGGTGAGGTGTTTGTGTAAAAAGATATTCTGTCACTCTATTTGTTTCATAGTTTTTCTTTCCCCTAATGTTTGTAGATGGTGAATTTTACATTTATAGCATTTAAATCTGAAATCAGTAAAGTGAATTTTTATGTTGTGTTTATGAAGTACCCATTGATACAATAGATTCTCAATAAACATGCATTCAGTGAATGGCTAGGAAAGGAATATCACTTCAACGTTGATCCTGAAATCCAGTCTGTATGCACAACTCTGAGAACCGTGGTCTTATTTTTCAAATCCGTGAGCCGAATGTTTCAAACTCTTCCTAAAGGATAAAATAGAAATGCAGAAGGACTTCCAGGATCAAAATCCTGTCTTGAAGTTTTTTCCATTAAGAAGCTTTAAAAAGAATGCTCATATTGGAGCAGTGAAGCAAGACTGAAGAGAATTCTGTTGCTTGGATGTTGAGTCTGAAGACCGGAGGAAAGCAAATGTCACTCCAGTCTTCAAAATGGGCAGGAAAGAGGACCTGAGTAACTACAGACCAGTCAGCCTCACCTCCATCCCTGGAAAGGTGATGGAAAAAGTTGTCCTCAACGCTGTCTTTGGGTATATCAAGGATAAGAGGGTCATTAGGAGCAGTCAGCATGGTTTTACCAAAGGGAAGTCATGTTTGACCACCCTGATAGCCTTTTATGAAGACATAACCAGGTGGATGGATGATGGCAGTACAGTGGATGCAGTTTATGTGGATTTCAGTAAAGTATTTGACACTGTCTCCCACAGCATCTTCTTAGCTAAACTGAGGAATTGTGGTCTGGATGACCAAGTAGTGAGGTGGATTGTGAACTGGTTGAAGGGAAGAAGTCAGAGAGTTGTGGTCAATGGGGCAGAGTCTAGTTGGAGGCCTGTGTCTAGTGGGGTCCCTCAGGGGTCAGTGCTGGGGCCAGTGCTGTGCAATACATTCATCAGTGACCTGGATGAGGGATTAGAGAGCGCTGTCAGCAAGTTTGCTGATGACACAAAGCTGGGAGGAGTGGTTGACACACCAGAAGGCTGTGCTGCCATTCAGAGAGACTTAGACAGGCTGGAGGGCTGGGCAGGGAGAAATCTGGTGAAATTCAACAAAGGCAAGTGTAGAGTTTTGCACTTGGGAAAGAATAACTCCAAGCACCAGTACAGGTTGGGAACTGATGTGTTGGAGAGCAGCGTAGGGGACAGGGACCGGGTGGTCCTGGTGGGCAGCAGATTGTCCATGAGCCAGCAATGTGCCCTCGTGGCCAAGAAGACCAATGGCATCCTGGGGTGTATTGGAAGGGGTGTGGCCAGTAGGTCAAGAGAGGTCCTCCTGCCCCTCTACTCTGCCCTGGTGAGGCCACATCTGGAATATTGTGTCCAGTTCCAGGCCCCTCAGTTCAAGAAGGACAGGGAACTGCTTGAGAGAGTCCAGCACAGAGCCACAAAGATGATGAAGGGAGTGGAACATCTCCCTGATGAGGAAAGGCTGAAGGAGCTGGGTCTCTTTAGCTTGGAGAAGAGGAGGCTGAGGGGTGACCTCATTCATGTTTATAAATATGTCAGGGGAGTGTCAGGAGGATGGAGCCAGGCTCTTTTCAGTGATGCCCAATAACAGGACAAGGCGCAACGGGTGCAAGCTGGAGCATAGGAGGTTCCACAAAAACATTAGGAGAAACTTTTTCACTGTGAGGGTGACCGAGCACTGGCACAGGCTGCCCAGGGAGGTTGTGGAGTCTCCTTCTCTGGAGACATTCAAAACCCGCCTGGACGCGTTCCTGTGCGATCTACTGTAGGTGATCCTGCTCTGGCAGGGGGGTTGGACTAGATGATCTTCTGAGGTCCCTTCCAACCCCTGACATTCTGTGATTCTGTGAGTCTTGTGTTACTAAACACCCCAGGCAAGAACAGAGCTCTTCATCTGTTGGTCATCTCTCTGCCTGCTGGTTGCGAAAGAAATTTTTGTTATGACACTTGCATGCCTACACTGTATTTCCAGAGAATAATACTGACCTACATTTAAAGTATTTGAGAGCATCAAACTTAATTTGGTTAAAGTTTTAAAATTTGAAATTTTGTTAATCATCTGTATCTGTACTGTTCAGAAATGTATAATGGTTGATTTTAATCCAAACTAAATCTTTGGTTTAGACTTTGAAGTAAAAACCATTACCATTTCTTTCCTAAGAAATTATACAGAGAAACTTACAAAATTACTTGCTCAAATTACTTGTCTTTTAACATAATAATGTTTTGTGTTGCAGAAATATTTGGGATGGCAGTATAGTTGTGGAGAGAGTTTTCAAAAGTGGCAATCGAGAAGTTGTTGCAGTATGTATTTTTAAAAGTTCCTTATAGTATATGTCTTAAGCCCTGTTATACCTCTATTATAAACCGGTAAGGAAAAAGTCCCATCATTGTTGTTTGAATGTTTCCCTAGGTGCTGCACTCTTAGCTGAGGAGTAATTATAGGTATTAAATATTCTTAAGCTACTATTTTGAATGTTACTTTTCAAAAACCTAACTGTAATTTCCTAATTGGCAATGGCAAGTTTTCTCCTGTGTTTAGTGATACCACTCCCTTCATTTCTGCATACCCCCCTCTAGGCAAAGCTTAAAAATAAAATGCTTTAGTGGGTTAAGATAAACATTGCAGTTATGTAAGGACATCATAAAATTTCCAACATCTTCCTGACTAATATCTTCATGTTTCACTTTTTGTCCATTATCAAAATGAGAAATTTTTTTCTGACTGTGTATGTTAATAGAATCCTGAAGTGAATAATATCAGCAGTGCAAATTAACTGCTACATGAGCTTTCTTCCTCCAGTTACAGGTAACTGGGAGACTCTGGAAGACCTTGGCAGTTGTATTCTATGTCTTAGCAATGTCAATTGTTGCTTTAGTTCAGAGTTGGAAACAGTAAATCACAGGTGATTTCCTTGTCAGAGGAGCAAAGAAAGTAGCATCTTGAATACTGTGTATCTTCAGAGGACTACTGCCTCTTCACGTGTGCCCCATCCTCAATGACTGTGGTGTAGCAATGTCGTATTATACTGATAGCATTACTATTATACTATGTTGTAATCTCTTCGAGTTTGTCTTTTGAGTGGCTTTAGCTTAAAGTAGTAAATTCAGTTGGAAACCAGGCTGCTTTCTTTTGCAGGTAGAAAGCAGTGTTCCATCCCATGTCCTGGAAGGTGTACTACAAGAACTAAAAGGTTTACAGGAATTTCTGGACAGAAATTCACAGTTTTCTACAGTAGGAGCCCTTGGAAACCCGAGGTATTATTCATTGTGTTAAATTTATTAGTGGTATTTAATGACCAGGTTTTGAAAAACCATACTGTGTGTTGAGTTTGAGTGTGTGTATGGTCTCCAGCTTCAACTACTCAGGTGGTAAAAATGAGTTGTTAGATTTCATCTTCAAAAGATGCAATATTTGTTGTCGTGTTCAGTATTTGTAATCATGTTCAGTGTTTGTAATCATATTAGCATCTCCCTATTTCGGAATTGCAGTTTTAGCGCACCAGCCAACCTGCAGCAGAGGCTCCTGGGTTTCATGCGGCCTGATGGTGGAAGTTCTCAGCAAGTCCAGCAAGAACTCCAGAGGAAATATCATGGTATGTGATTACTTCTGAACAGTATCAGGGAACAGTGCTTTTGGATGTTGCTCGTCTCACTTTTCTTGTTAGAAACTCAGAAAAAAGGCATTTGTACTCTATACAATTTTTACAATAATCAGTATGCCATATTTGAAGTTCTTCAGCAAAAGCACTGTAATTTGGAAACTAACTTTGCTAGCACTTTGCTTTTGCTTCCATACCATTTCATACCGTTCCATCTGGTGCAGTGCTTCTGCAGTGATGTTGATGTGAAAAAATCATTTACAGCTGTACCAGAGATGAGGTCTGTAGACAGAATGAAAACTTAAGATGTACATAAGGCAACGTTCCAGCCTTTAGGCTGACTGTGGCATGCTGCAGATACTACATTTCAGTTCGATATTGAAAGGTTTCATATTGCAACTAATTAAAACAATACACAAAGGAGAACATCTCTCTGTTAAGAGAATCAGGGTTTCAGCACATTAGCATCTAGTGATCAAAACATAAGTAGTTTGTCTCAATTTATTAAGCTAAAATACAAGTGCTTGAACTGTAAAGCACTTGTAAACTTCTCTCTCTTATATAAAGAGTTAAATTTCAATTCTTCTTACCTGTCTCCTTTTTTTTTTCTTCCTAATATCCTCCATTTGTTTCATCTTCTTATTATGATACTTAGTAGCTGCACACTGATTTATAACGTCAGGATAGCAATTGTTGAGCAGTTCTTTTGTGAGACAAGTGAGTATGTTGTCCAATTAAAAAGAAATATTGTAATGTGAGTTGCCAAAGTTACAGTCTACATGTCTACAAAACTTAGTTTAGAAATAAGAGGCTTGTGACAGCCTATTTGAACTCGAGTACTATAGTGTAGCGTTTGCACACCACTTGCAGGCAAGTTGGCAAGTGTTGCTAATGTATATATAGCATTGAAGTTGGTTGTGGCCCATTTGGGTGTAATCCTGGGTTTTAATTTCTACTTCTTTTTCTGTACTCTCACTTGCAATAGTATGATTTTTTGGATGTTTTTTTTAAGTTATTATGTAGAGTTTGGTAGACATGAGCCATAAACCATTTGGATTGCTAACTGCCACAATATAGTTCTTGCTGCCTCATTTCTGAGCTGCAAAGACTCAAAAGTAAAGACATGAATAGTTGCAGTTATATTCCGCTCATGTACTAAGTATGTCATTATTCTTTCAGTGAGTATAGTACATCTTACCAGATTTAAATGTTACCAGTTTTCGGAGTGGCTGTTGTTCCTTTAAAGATAGTGTAGACAGTGTTGACCAAAGTTGTGATTGTATGTGTTTTTTCTAGAGGTATATACATGTAATCAAACAAAAAGGGAATATGTATGGGTTTATTTTTATTTCTTTTATGTTCATCATAAATATCTGTAATAACTATTTATGAAGAATAAAAAGCAAAAATTAAAGACTGATAGGTAAATCTGATGCAGTCACATGAAGCCATACTTCTTTTTCGGAAAGTACTCCTATGTTGCGTAGTTTGAAATAAATGTTAACATATGGTATTTGCTTTGGGGAAATGTTAACATGGCACTTTAAAGAGAGGCAGGAAGCATTAGTCAAGAGTGGAAGAAGAAAAAATCAGAAATTTAAGGAGATTGTTATTGTAAAACCTCAAAAATTTACATGCTACTTTGAAACATGTAGAGCAATTACTTATTGACTATCTCTTTGCTTTTTCAGCTGAGGCACAGCTAACTGAGAAGACCTCACTTCACGGTATCCAGCAGCTTGTTCGCAAAACCTGCCAGGCGCTGGCTTTATGGAAGTTGCTGTGTGAGCACCAGTTCAGTGTTGTTGTAGGTGAGCTTCAGAAGGTACGATCTGAATCATACAATTTTAATTCATTTGTATTTAATATTTGAATTTCTTTTGCTACCTAAGTATTCCCGTGGAGTATTACTTTAATTCATAGAGAAACATATAATGAAATTTAAACTACATAAGGATTTTTATTTGGATTGCAAATATTTACTTTTAAGAGTCTGACATGTAGCTTTGGTCTCATCACATAATTTTAGCAGACTGGAAGTGTCACTAACAATAAGTTTTATTTTATTTTTATTGACGGTTAATAATGAGTCTAATTTTACAAATTACTTTTTTCACCTGAAAGCACATTCTGCAAAATGAGCTGAAAAGAACAGAGCATTGTTGGCCAGCTATGTGTTGGTAAAGGTTTAACAGTGGAGAGCAATAGTGTTGTAAAGGCTCCAACCTTTGCACTTTTGTGTAAGTAAGGGTCCAGAATGTACCACAGAACACTTGAGGTTGGAAGGGGCTTCTGGAGATTACCTGCCTCTCTTGCTCAAAGCAGGGTCAGTTAAAAAGGGTTGCCCAGGGCCATGTCAGGTAGGGATTTTAAATCTGCAAGGATGGAGACTCCACAGCCTCTCTGGGCAACCTGTTCGTGTTCAGCCGCCTTTAGAGTACAAAAGATTTTTCTCGTGTTCAGGTGTGATTTCATGTTCTTTTGGTCATTGTGTGTGTCCTGTCACTGGCATCACTAAGAAAAGTATGGCTCTGCCTTCTTTACGCCTTCCCATAAATATTAGGAAGGTCTCTGCCTGCTGAGGCTTCTGGTCTTCATGCTAAACAGTTCTTTCAGCTTCTCCTTGTTTGTAAATAAGGAAACTTAGAGAGCTGTGGGTGCTACTGTTATGTACCCTTTGCTAATAGTGAATTTGCATCCAGCCCTTCAAGAAGCTATTAATTTGAATAGTAGGCATTCTGTCCTAGCACTCGTAGGAAAACAAGATTATTTGGGAAGTTTATGTTCTTTGCTGATTAAAAAACCAATTTGTAAACTTTACAAATGTACAGAAGCAGGAGCTCTTCGCATTTGCTTTGGGGGGTTAGCACAATTTCTAGCACAAGAAGCTTTTCTTTTGTGTTGGGCAAGGAGTTAATTAAAAATTTAACAAATATAATCTTTTCCTCTGTCTTCAGTAGTTTTATAGTTTTGTAATAGCATTTTCATTTTGCTAATGATCATTTGTAGATGTTACATAGGCTCTCCTGACAAATCTATGTGAGAAAATATTCTTAATAATTAAAAAAATAACCTCCAATGTAATTTAAGATAAAAAAAGCATAAAGGATAAAGACTTCAAACTTTTTTAATTCCTCCTTTTTATGGATCTGACTTCTTTTTGCATCTACAACAGTACTCAGGTGGTTCCCATTATTAAAAACTTGGATACAGTCAATTTTATAGGATGTGCATTCCAGCAGTGCCTTGTGAAGGGGAACTGTTAATTCCATTTTTACTTGCAGAAATCTAAAACAAAAGTGGCACATAATGAAGATGGTAGAGGAAGTCTGCTAAGAGGATTTCTCACTCTTCTTTGGTATCCAAGGGTCTAGTGCCTTCATTGATATCTTTCTCTATTATTTCCATTTTACTATATGATGTGTATTTTACATAATGTATTTCTATGGTATGTACTCCAGTCACTGGAGTTTTGTACAGATTGATTTACTGGAAATCGTTAATTTTGTTCCTGTAAGATGGTGACATTTCTAAACAGAAAACTTTGGTTAACTAATGAAATTCTGTCCATCTTCAGGAACTTCAGGAACATCTGAAGATTACTGCTTTTAAAGACTTGGTAATTAGAGACAGAGAATTGACTGGAGCACTCATTGCTTCCCTCATAAACTGTTACATCAGAGATAATGCTGCTGTGGATGGCATCATTGCCCACTTGCAAGATATCTGTCCTCTGCTGTATAGCACTGATGATGCTGTGTGTTCCAAGGTAAGCGTACTTTCAAATTTTACAGCATCAGAACACAACTTTATAACATGTTCAACTAAGATAAGTTGGGCATCTTGTAAATCATCATGCTCAAGTAGTTTCAGAAGCACAATAACTAATGGAGACAGGTCATGTGCGTATTTGTGTCTTGCAGTCGATTACTACTGAATATTATGCAAGCTTTGGTCCGAAGCATTTGTAGTATTCATAGGATCTCTGCCTCCAATGTGATGTCTAATGAAACTATCCTCTTGATGTTGATAAAATGTGTTCTTACTCCAGTGTGTTCTTACTCCAAATACGTTCTTACTTCAGCATAGTCTCTTGTTTTCTGTCTGCTGCCTAGTTTCATGGAATTTGTGGAAAGAAAATTGTGTTTAAGAACTTTGAAGCTCTTCAAATAAATTTGAGCTAAGTAACTGGTGAAGATAATGGGGAACTTGTTGGTTAAGTCATAAACCCTTCTCTCTACTGCTGTTGGACAGTCTTTCTGCTGGAAACCTAGTGTTGTCAAGTGATGAGAGAGTGCTTTTGAGAGGATGGTGTTTCTACTGTTTCAGCTTTGAAACTTCAACTTACAGCAATATCCGTGGTCTGTTCATGATGTGTTCTTGTGAATAATTTCCATTTTCCTGTCATTTATCTTTAGGCTAATGAACTGCTTCAGCGGTCTCGACAAGCTCAAAGGAAACTGGAAAAAGAGAAGATGCTAAGAGAGTCACTGAAAGAGTACCAGAAGATCAGCAATCAAGTCGACCTTGCTAATGTTTGTGCACAATACAGGCAAGGTAAGAGGCAGTCACTGTTCATGTTCTGGTAAATAGTTTCTGTAGTATCTTTTTGTACTATCTTCTTTTATTCTTTTTTTTTTTTTTTTTGGCTGACTTTCAACTGATTACCAAAACCAGTTTCTTATTAGCCCTTACAGTTAATATACCTCAACTTGCTCCTGTTTAGAGCCTTTCTAGATTTCGCCAACCAATCAAAAAACCTAGTTCTGTATAAAACTATTCCCATCTACTTATTTTACACCACAGTGTCCATTTGTTTCACATATGTGGTAAAAATATTTTTAGGGAAATTGTTGGGGGTGGATGTAGGCCGAGGGTAGATGACTGTACTTTTGCAGGAAAGCTTTTATACCAAAAGTGCTGTTTGAAAGATGGTTCTGAATCCTATTTTGTGCACAGTCATGATTTTCTAACAGTCATGATTTCAGCTTCAGTACAAATACATAACTTGAAACTTGCATATAATCTCCTAGGTTAGGTACAGGCATAAACCTTCATGCATTACAGACTAGAGTGAATAGGGTTTGTATTTTCTTGCTTGCTAAAATGGGAAATGTTTGATGTCACTTACTATTTTGTCATGGATTTAATACAATACTGAATGTTTGTATTTGGTGTTATGTTTTTTAGTGCGTTTCTATGAGGGAGTAGTAGAGCTCTGTCTTACAGCTGCTGAGAAAAAAGATCCGCAAGGTCTTGGCCTTCATTTCTATAAAAATGGAGAACCAGAAGAGGATGTTGCTGGACTCCAAGCTTTTCAAGAGAGGCAAGTTTTCAGAATACCTTATTACCATTATATGGGGTGTTTTATTACAAGTGACTGAAAAAGTAATTCTCTGAGGGAATGTATGTGGGGTAATGACAAGCAAGCATTTTGTAATAAGAGATGCAGTATAGATATTTTTGCCCAGCATGCTTTCCTTCACTATCATCAATAGGACATCAGCTTGATCTGGAACAGAAAGTAAACAGATGCAGAAAAATTGTGATCTGAACATTGCAGAAATGCTTGTTAGAAAGATGATTGAGAACAAACTAGAGTATGGCAACTGGCTGAAAAAGATCTGTGACCTTTTTTAAATTTCAATAATTGTATTTATAAAGGTTTACAATAAGAGTATTTGAGAATAGTATTTCAGAGATAGCTGCAATGAAAACTGTGAGGCTTTTACTTTCCTTTGCTCTGTTTACAGATTGAACAGCTACAAATGTATCACTGACACCCTTCAAGAGTTAGTGAATCAAAGTAAAGCTGCTCCTCAGTCTCCCAGCGTACCCAAAAAGCCAGGTCCTCCCGTGCTGTCATCTGACCCCAACATGCTAAGCAATGAAGAAGCAGGGCACCATGTAAGAAACTCACCAAAAGATCATGACTGCAACTTCAGAAAATAGTGTGGTTTGAAGGAGTGGTGAACTATTTTTTTTAAAATTATGAAATAGTTTAGTGAAATAGATCAGTCAAGATTTGTCATGAATTGGCTTCTTTATGTACAGAGTGTTCACAGAATTTATGACATGCAAATAACATGAACCTAAGTATTATCGCATATGTATTCAGTACTTGATGTAATGTAACCACTTCTGGAATAAAAGTTTTGGCCTTTTCTTCCCTTAGTTTGAACAAATGCTAAAGCTGGCTCAGCGTTCAACAGATGAACTCTTCAGTATTGCGCTCTACAACTGGCTGATACAAGTTGATTTGGCAGACAAACTGTTACAGGTGAGCTCATCTCAGTACAACAGAGTAACTTGTTGGACCTTTCCACTGAACTGGAAGATTTAATTGTGATAATGCTGACGCTTTAAGGAGGAGAGAGCAAGAGTATAAATGTTATCTTTATGACTTTTTCAGGTTACTGCCCCCTTTTTGGAACCCTACCTTGTGCGCATGACCAAGATTGACCAAAACAAAGTCCGTTATATGGATTTACTGTGGAGATACTTTGAAAAGAACAGAAATTTTAGTAATGCAGCCAGAGTCTTGGCTAAGTTGGCTGACCTACACAGGTATGGATTATGTGTAATCTGTATATATTGAAGTAACTGGGGAAAACACAAACAAACCTAAGTCAAAACTTTCTGTATAGGTATTTAAAGAAAAGGACAAGAAAAGACCAATGTCCAAGGATGTTTGCTAAGAAAAATGCAAATTAGTGGAATATATTAGCTTTTAATCCAGGCCATTATTGGAAAGAAAATATATGTTTCTTTTATGTATTACACATTAGCTTATTTCCTGTTGTAAGTACAGTATATTAAGTGGTCACTTCTTACACAGAATTTCATAATGTGGTAGTTTAACTGTGGAGCAATGGATTGAGAAGTATACTACAGCTGAGCCTGCAACGAAGATACGGTTACATGGTTGGATAACGTCCTTGCATGTTTTAGTAAAGTCAGGCTAAGTCACATATTGATTCCCAGAGTCAAGTTTGAATATAACTAACCCTCAAATAATTTTATGAAGTATCCATTTTAATTAGAATATTTGATTTGCAGCACAGAGATTTCTCTTCAGCAGCGTCTTGAGTACATTGCACGTGCCATTTTGAGTGCCAAAAGTTCCACTGCCATATCCTCTATAGCTGCAGATGGTGAATTCCTACATGAACTAGAAGAGAAAATGGAAGTAAGAAAATATTAATCTAACCTACACTTTAAATGTACTATTTCTCTTTGTCTCATTATCACATGATATTTTTATTACTAATTCTACAGAATTGGTAACAAAAGCACAGTTTTCTGTGCTTTCTTCCCGACAGGACAAAGTTACACAGTTTTTATAGGAGACTTAAAATTTCTACACTCAGATAAGTTAAATTGTGGGTGTACTCTTAGGATTTGATTCACTTAATCCAATCTTGAAATATTTTTCCTTTTTCAACAAGGTTGCAAGGATCCAGCTTCAAATACAAGAAACATTGCAACGACAGTATGCCCATCATTCTTCAGCACAAGATGCAGTCTCCCAGCTTGATGCTGAGCTGATGGATATAACCAAGGTGATTAAAATTGCTCTGTATTAAAAGTCAATTTATCACATTTTTTGGTGAAAAAAGTTTTTTTAAAGAATGATTCTATGCTGCCAAGGAAAAGTAACAGAGAGAGTTTGGCGTTCCTGGTCTCAGAACGTCTGGTACCCTAGACTGTCTTCTGTAATTTGATATTCCTTCAGTTTTCAGTACTTTTAATTGTTTCCATGTGTATATCTTCTTTATTAAGTCTCTTAGCTTCTTCATTTATTGGGCAAATTGTTAGAAAATTAAGTTATAATTGGTTATAATTTTATCCTAAATTGGGAATTGTATTGAAGAAGCAAAACCAGGTGTAGGTAAAAAAAATTCATGTAGCGTTTGACAACAGTTACTTAGGCTGTACTTTTATTAGTCTGATGTCTACCACACAAAATAAAGAAAAGCCAATTTAAAAAACTTCCTTGTTATCCTTCTTGAAATGTAAAACCTGATTTTTTTCTTGTAGCTGTATGGAGAATTTGCTGACCCTTTTAGGCTCTCAGAGTGTAAGCTTGCAATTATACATTGTGCGGGTCATTCTGATCCTATCTTGGTGCAGACTCTCTGGCAAGAAATCATTGAGAAAGGTAGGTCATGGTGGGGTAGGAATGGTACAAGTTAAAACTATAGGAAAATGGTACAATTAAAGCTTTTAAGACTATGTTCTGCTACTGCTATGCTGTCCAAGTGAGATGCATCTTTTCTGGACTATTCTGTAATGTATTAGCTAAGCATACTTAACTAGTAATTCATTGATGTTATTACCTTTGGCTTGCTTGCCTGAAGGACAGAAAAGTAATATTTTTACATATGTGTTGGAGCATATTGCATGTGTGGCTTGAGTGATCACATTACAGATATTTAAGAAGTCGTTTCATCCCTTCTTGCTCTTAGATGCCATTATATATGAACTTCAGAATACCTGTGAAATTTTGTCTGAAGGTTTCACTATTAGGAAATGATAAGAAAAATGTTAAATTTGTTGTGACAAAGAGTAAAGTATCTTTAGGGAGTTCAGTGTTGCCTTTTTATAATGTTGACTAGAGAAGGAAAGTAGAGGGCACAGCTCTGCAAGCCTAGCCCCTCAGCTGTGATAATCTGCCTGGTAATTCACTCTCTTCCTGTTTTGTTTTGGTTTTTTTTCTTGGATTTTGTGCTCAAGGTTTCTGTTGTGCAAACAACATTGACAGTGATTTGAGGGAAAAGCTATGTGGGTAGTAGGTTTTTTGTAGGTTTGTGTTTGTTGGGTTTGTTGGTGTTTTTTTTTGTCTGGTTGGGTTTTTTTAGTAGGTTTGCACTGAACTTCAAGGAAACAAAAATCTGTGAATATATATGGATACACACCAGAAAAGGTTGCATTTTCACTTGCATGTGCTGATTTTTCACTGCATAAGAACTATTTTTCTGAAAGTCTCTCTAAATTATTTCTTTTCACTTTCAGAGTTGAGTGATAATGTGTCTCTGAGCGCTGCGGACAGAATGCAGGCACTTAGTTTGAAGATGGTATTGCTTGGAAAGATCTATGCTGGCACACCTCGTTACTTCCCGTTAGGCAAGTAAATAAACATAAGCACTACATGAAAGGCTTGGGTCTCAGCTTTCTTTTTAGCCTCTTAAAAGAAGTTGTAACCTAAGAAATGTCTCTTTTTTAAAAAATCTAAAACAAAATAGTATTGATGATACCTACTGACATGGTTGTGATCTATAATTTCTGTAGTAATTTGTGACTTCAGCCACAGTGAAAAATGTCACAAATAATTATCAACTGTTACGAGTGATGGAGTTGTTTGTGGGGGTAGCTGAGTTGTACTTTTCGGTTTTGTCCAGAAAATTGGGAACAAAAGCATTGTGATCCTTGCTCATTATTACAGTGACTCTGAGGAGGAGCAGAGGACAGGGAGATTGGATAAAAATTAGAAGTAGAATTACTGTTGGCTTCAAATTTTGTAAACACAGTATTATTAAGTACAAAACTGTTAGTCTTTATAGGTGCAGTTTTTCCTAGAATTAATCTAAGGATTTAACCAGAATTTACAGGTTTTTACCCTGTCTGGGAAGTAAAAGAAGCTTAGAAGGCAGCAACAGTTATTTTTGCATGGCTGTGCATATCCCATTTTAGAAAGTAATCAAGTTTGTTTGTATCAAAGTACAAAGTAAAAATGTGCATTTATACATATAATTATTATGATTTTAGGCAACAGCATGTATCTGCTGTCTTTTGAAGTCTGTACTGCTATCTGCAGGGGCAGATTCTAAAAACAGAATTTGGGAGATTTCTGGATACTTCTTGGAGCCTGTTTGTGTTTTTGAGATGTTCATGTTTTCACAACTTTGTATTTTATAAAAACCTGGAAAATACGTTGTTCAGCACTAAATGTTCCTTTACAGTATTTTTGTTACTGATGCTTAAACATGATAAAAGATGCAGTAGCGTTGCTGGCTATTCTAGCAAATTCAGTGATAGTATGTTCTTCTGTGCTGAAACAATGAACTTTTTCTTAATAGCATAGTTCTGTGGCAGAACTGTTATAAAGTGTTTAGTATGAGTAATCCCTGTCATGCATTGCTGATAGCTTAATGCCACCTTTGCAGGTAGCTGTATTTTGCATATCCTTCCCTCAGTGCAGACTAGGGGAAGCTGTTACATGTACTTCACAGGAGAAAGGTACCAACTGTGTGGAAGACAGAAAATTAAACTTGGAGTAAACCACTTTCAAATGCCTTTTCTTGCTAGGCTCCCATTAACAAGTTGGAATCTAAACATCCCATCACTTTTGTTCTTCAGATTTTTTAGTGCAGTTTCTGGAGCAACAGGTCTGCACTTTGAACTGGAATGTAAGTTTTGTAACACATACCATGCAAGAAATTGGAGTGCCATTGCCAAGGCTGCTTGAAGTATACGACCAGTTGTTTAAAGCTCGGGTAAGGAAAATAGCCACAAAATAAAAAAATTTATTTTCAGCTACTGCCGATGTCTGTCTTTAGTGCAAAACAAAATCATGCAAGGTGTGATATACCAAAATATAATCTTGGTAGCTTTTGTTCTCTTTTTTTATTCAAAGGCTCTTAGTCCTGGTTTTTTTTCACCTGTTGATTTTATTCATTTCAATCCTGAAGTATTAGGAAAATTGTTAATCCTTTTACTTCATCTAAAGCTGGTTCAAGATTAAATAGGATTAGAATTGTTATGTTGCAGAAGGAACAGCCTATCTGGAATACATTAATTTTACTTGGTTTCTAGTAATGATTAAAATTTGCTGTATTACTGCATCTTGTCTAATCTATTGCTGCAATAGGCATAAAGAATAAGAAGTCATATTTTTTACTTATTGGTTTGTAGAACAGGTTTAAACAGAATTAAAAAAAAGAGGACGGACTTTCTTCTTTTCACCCAAATTCAGAAGATCCTAATATCTATCTCTTTACAGACTGTTCAGTAATTGAAAACTGAGTTACATTCACATATGTTTTAGTATACTCAAAAGTCAAAATACTACTTAAATATGGACTTAATGTAGATTAAGATAGAATTTCCATTCCTCCTACATTTTTGTTACAATGAATACGGATTACCACAGCTGACAATTTGTGTGTACAGACACTTTTTTTCTTTTTTTTTTTTTTTTTTCACCCATGTCCCCTTAATATTTTGGAATCTCTTTTCAGGACCCATACTGGAACAGAATGAAAAAGCCTTTACACCTTTTAGAGTGTATTCATGTATTACTATCAGGATATGTACAGGATCCAAGCAGAGTACATCTGAGGTAAGAAAGGCAACTATATCCTAATAAATAGTGAAAGATATAAAATATCCTAAAGTACTGCACTTCAGCAATTGCCAAAGCTTTATTTCTTTTCTTTTCGATGAATTTAGTATTTCTTTCCTAGCAGTGATTACTGAGGTTCCTCATTCAGAGCCATTTGGTAGAAACTTGAAGGGTTCTCACTATTAAATACTTCAATAAAGATAATTTTCTCCACTTCACTGAAGACTCATGAGGAACTGAGAGGATGGCACTGTGTTTTCAAGAGTAGTACAGACAACTTTGAGGCAATCTGGGAAACATGGGGGAAAATGAGTATCAGGCATTTTGTGAATGAAACAGTGAACTGTTTAATGAAGAAAGGCTAAAAGCACTGAGTACCTGTATTCTGGAAAAGAGAAGGCTAAACATGAGGGTAGATCTTCCCAATCTGTTTTTAAGATGCTGGAGATGAATCAGGCTCCATGACTAAAATCAGTTTAGTCTACAAAAGGAAAGAATGTAGGTTTAATATTAGAAAAAGTTTCTAGCTAAAAGAATAGCTGTGTACTTGAACAAGCTGCCTGCATATTATGGAATCTCTAGCTTTGGCAACTTATGTGAATAGACTATACAAACTTCAGTCAAAAGTATCTTGTCTCAGAAACGATGAGCAGAACTAGCCAAAGTCTTTATAACTCTTCTAACCATGAATTCTGATTCTCTTGAAAATAGATGTAAATATCCCTGCTTCCCATATAGAGTTGACATTTATCTTCCCACTTTTTTTGGCTCCTATGGATAAATGATTTAAATACTCATAACTTAGTAAAAATGTAGTGGATGTTGTATAATTTTAATACCTGCTTAGATATTAATACCTAAATTGTTGTGATTTGATACTAATATTAGATACTTAAATTGCTATCTAAATTAATAAAATACATTGTTTTATTAATATTTAAAGTAATACCTGAATATTAACTATTTCAAATTGCTATTAACCGTATCATATTTTATTGTTTACATGTAATATCAAATAATTAGTAATGATTCATTTCTTTTCCCATATGCATTAGTCACAAGAATTAGATTTTTAAAATCAAATTTTCTAATAAATACTTAAAAGTAGCTGGCAGATGTCTTGCTGATACATTATTCCATCAAAACTCAAAGAGCGTTCATTTTCTATTTCAAATTAATTCTATAACGAAACTATAATTCTAATATATTACTTTATGTTTTCATTACAGGCGACGATTCACAAATGTTTGCTTGGATGCTGTTAGTTGCTACCTGGTTGAACTTCAGTCTATGAGCCCGACGCTAACAGTGCAGACTACTATTGGGAATTTTAAATCACTACAGGCTAAATTAGAACGGCTTCACTGATTGACAAATATAATAAAATTAATTCAGATGAAATGAATAATGAAATAAAAGTCACATATCTACAATGAACATCAGGAAGAAAAAATCCTCAGAAAGAAATTCTGATATAGTTTTGTCTCCTGCTGCAGTTATCAATTGTGTGGCCTGTATTCATGCTCTTCTAAAGGTATCTACAAACTGTACAATGTAAATGTGACAAATTAAGTTTCTAATATTACTACCAAATTTTTTAACAATAGGTAACTTTTTTATACTGTCGAAATAAAATACATTATGTGATCTTTCTCTTGAGGATTAAAAAGGTTTGGAAAATATTTTTCTTTGTTAAGTAATCATAGCATCAGAGAATGGTTTGGGTTGGAAGAGACCTTCAAGATCATCTAGTTTCAACCCCCCTGCCATGGGCAGGGACACCTCCCACTAGACCAAGTTGCTCAAAGCCCCATCCAGCCTGGCCTTGAAACAGTTCCAGGGATGAGGCACCCAAAACTTCTCTGGGCAACTTGTTCCAGTGTCCCACCACCCTCACAGTGAAGAATTTCTTCCAAGTATCTACTCTAAAGCCACTGTCTTTCAGTTGGAAACCATTAGCCCTTGTCCTGTCACTACACTCTAATGAAGAGTCCCTTCCCAGCTTTCCTGTAGTCCCCTTCAGGTACTGGAACACCGCTATAAGGTCTCCCCAGAGCCTCCTCCAAGTTGAACGACCCCAACTCTCTCAGCCTGTCCTCACAGCAAAGGTACTCCAGCCCCTGATCATCCTCATGGCCCTGCTCTGGACCTGCTTCAACAGGTCCATATCTTTCTTACACTGAGGGCCTCAGAGCTGGACACAGCACAGAGGTGAGATCTCATGAGAGGAGAGCAGAGGGGCAGAATCACCTCCCTTGACCTGCTGGTGGTGCTTCTTTTGATGGAGCCCAGGATGCAATTGGCATTCTGGTCTATGAGAACACATTGCTGGCACACCTTTTAAGTCCTTCTCAGGGCTGCTCTCAATCCACTCATCCTCCAGCCTGTATCTGTGTGTGGATTGCCCCAACCCAGGTGCAGGACGTTGCATTTGGCCCTGTTGGAACTTCATGAGGTTGGCATGGGCCCACCTCTTGGGCCTGTCCAGGTCTCTATGGATGACATCCTTTCCCTCCAGTGTGTTGACCACACCATGGCTTGGTGTCAGCAAGCTTGCGGAAGGTGCACTTGATCCCACTGTCCATGTCACCAACAAAGATGCTAAACAGCACCATACCTAAAACTAACCCCTGAGGAACACTACTCATCACTGGTCTCCAGTTGGACATGGAACTGTCACCAGAACATTTTAAGGGCGACCATCCAGCCAATTCTTTATCCTCCAAGTGATCCATCCATCAAACCCCTCTCTCGCCAATTTAGAGATGGATGTTGTGTAGGACAGTGTCAAATGCTTTGCACAAATCCAGGTAGATGAAGCTCTTCCTTCATCCATGAATACTGTAGCCCATTGCAGAAGGCCACTAAATTTGTTCAGGTGGGATTTGCCCTTGGTAAAGCCATGCTGGCTGTTGCCATCACCTCCTTATTTTGTCTGTGGCCTAGCACAGTTTCCAGGAGGGTCTGCTCCATGATCTTACCAGGCACAGAAGTGAGACTGAGTGGCCTGTAGTTCCCTGGGTCTTCCTCTTTTCCCTTTCTAAAAATTTGGGTTATGTTTCTCCTTTTCCAGTCAACCGGAACTTCACTAGACTGCCATGAGTTCTCAAATAGGGTTGATAGTGGCTTCATCTGCCAGGTGCCTCAGGACCTGTGGATGGTATTTTTCAGATGGCTGCAGGTCGTTTCAGTGCAGACATTGCCTTTTGTTTTCACAGCACTTGCTCTGCTTTCAGGTGTAGAAAGGGTAGGTTCTGTTTCTCAACATAAATGTTGAGCTTTGTGGAAACCTGAGATCAGAGGGGTCAGTAGATTAGATCAGTACGTGAAACAAGTAACTGACCAACATTAGTCTTTTTTTTTCTTCCCCCTTCTATTCCAATGTTACTCACTCTCAGTCAAGATTTCGGTTAAGGGACAACAGAAAGGGAGTTAGTCTAAAGTGATTTAGGAACAAGAGTCAATCTGAGCGAATAGCTTAACTCCCTGTAGTGGTTTGACCTGGCTGGAGGCCAGGTGCCCACCAAAGCTGCTCTATCACTCCCCCCTCTCAACTGGATGGGGGAAAAAATAAAACACTCACTAATTACCACCACTGGCAAAACAGACTCGACGTGGGGAAATTAATTGTATCTATTATCAATTAAATTATTGAATGGCAAAGAGAAATAAAAACAAATCTTAAAAATAACACCTTCCCACCACCTCTCCCTTCTTCCCAGTCTTAACTCTACTCCCAATTTGTCCACTGCAGAGCAGCACAGGGGGATGGGGAATGGGGGTTGTGGTCAGTTCATTAGATGTTGTCTCTGCCACTTCTGCTCAGGGGGAACACTCCTCACTCCTCCCCTGCTCCAGCATGGGGTCTCTCTCATAGGAGGCTGTTCTTGACGAACTTTTTCCAACAGGAGTCCTTGCCATGAGAGACGGTTCTTGACAAACTGCGCCTATGTGAGTCCTTCCCATGGGGTGCAGTGCTGCCAGAGCAGACTGCTACAGCTGGGACCCCTGCAGGGTCACAAGTCCAGCCATCAGGAGCCTGCTCCAGCCTGGGCTTCACACGGGATCACAGCGCCCTTCAGGCACCCACCCGCGCTGGCGCAGGGTCCAACCCCATGGGCTGCAGGGGAACAGCCTGCCTCACCGTGCGGAAACACGGCCTGCACGGGAATTCTTGCTCCAGCGCTTGGTGCACCTTCTCCCACTCCTGGTGTCTGCTACCATGTTCTCACTCCTCTCTCTCTGCAGGTGCTGTAGTTCGTTCTTTTTCTTGCTTCTTAAATACGATATCCCAGCAGTGCTGCACCGCTGTTGCTGATGAGCTCAGCCTCGGCCAGCTGGAGCCGGCTGGCAGTGGTTCTATCTGACCAAGGTGAAGCTTCAAGCAGCTTCCTGCAGCAGCCCCCCCCTACAGCTCCGGCCCCCGCTACTGAAACCTGGCCACGCAAACCCAACACGTTCCCTTAAAGGGGATCCAAGGCACTCGTTTTTCCGGGGTGACGAAACAACACGACTGCCTGCTCACCCTACTTCTCGCCCTCCAAGACTCCCGCATTTAATCCCAGCAGCGCGCCCTGTTGCTCCCGGCCTGCGGCTACACCGGCCACGCGCGCCGCCGGGCTCGCCGCGCTGAGGCGCCCGCCCGGTGCCCGGGGGCGTCAGAACCGCGCTCCGTTGGCCGCACCCCTGCGGGCAGCTCAGTCACGTGACACCCCGGCGCTGCCGCGCTCGGCGCCACCAGCTGGGCGGGCCTTTCCGCCGCGCCTGCGCACTGGGGCGGCCGCGCCCCGCCGGCGGCAGTTGGCCCGCGCCCGTGGGCGGCGGGTGGCGGGTTGGGGTGCGGCGCCTCGGGCCAGCGCACACGCTCCCCCCCCCCCACCACCCACCCACCGTCCGGCTTTGCGGGTTGTGCTGGGCGCCGGCCTGGGCGCGGACCATCGCCCTTCGTCTGAGTCCTTAGGGTCTGCTTTCACTCCCGAAAGGCGAGGGAGCAGCCCGCTCTTGGCTGGCGAGGACCCTCCTCATACCCCCCCCTCCCCCCCCGAGGCCGGTCCGGGGTCCTCAACGCTGCCGGCCCCTCCGTGCCCCGGGAGCGCGGCTTGTATTTTGCTTGGAATTTCTCATCTCTGCGCTGAGGAGGCTGCGGTTGGGTTTTCCTCGCTTTCCGCGTTCTTGTTGGAGCTTTTCGCGAGATACTTCGTGTGGTGGCGGCTCCTTTCGCCTCACGGAAGGAGCGTGTAAACCCGCAGGGCGGAGCTGCCGGGAAGCAGCCTGTGGGCTGCCGCCATCGGAACGGGGTGCGAGTTCGGAAATCCGGGTGAGCATCAGTTCTGTTCGTGTTTGGCAGGGATCTGCTGTAACTGACGGTGTGTGTCTAGATGCCCATCCTCCGTCCCGCCCGCAAAATAATAAACTACTTCTCTCCCCCCGCCTTCAAATTCTCTACAGATGCATGAAAAACCCGACTGCTGCCTTTTCTTTATAATGATTACCCAGAGGTTTAATGAAAATGGAGATTAAGCTAGATGTTGTCATCTGTACGTGTATCAGACAAAAAAAACCATGGCCTCGCGTCTCATGGATTGGCCAGGCAAGTGTAATGAACTTTTGTTTAAATAATACAATTCTGCGAAGAGTGTGCTTTTTTATTATATCGTATTTTGCACTGATGTTTATGGTGGGGAGGGCAAAAAAAGCCTCAGAGAGTGATCTGAATGTACCCCACTTAAAAGTTATTGAAGTTATTCTGTCTTACTGATTTGAGGCTGGAGATTCAAAATTTCTTAGTTAAACAATGGGGAGTCTTTTTTCTTCCTCTCGCCCTGTGATATTGTTGTTTTGGTGGGTCTAGGTTTTCATAATGTTTTTACAGTAAATTGTTGGAAATCGGGAACAGTTTATTTTTTTTCCCGTTCTGTGGTGCGTCTGTCGAAAGACATGCTTGCTTAAGTTTTTCTGATAAAATGAGACAAAGTATTTCTTCCTTATTTGTGTTTTAGTAGGTAACCATTTAAGGCCAAGACCTTCCATAGAAATCACTGGGGAAAATATCACTGAATTAAACAATAGAAGACAAGAAAACTGGTGTCTAATTTGCTCTGTTGTCATTTGATGGCAGGTAGTTCAGTTGAGGAAGTTTGAAGGAAACTTTAATAGGGATTGTAAAATCGGTTTAATAATTTGAAACTTGTGAACCAAATTCATCTTGAATGTAGGTTGTTGCTAGGTATAACATTGTACTGTAAAGCAAATATGACAAAGAATGAAGTTCATATGATACTTGCAGCTGTAGCATCTTTTCTTTTTTAAAAAACTGTTTTCCCTGACAGTTTTTATCTCTGCATTGTTTTTCAAGCTTATGTAGGAAAGAACATTATAAAAAATTAAATGCTCTTTTTTGTTTCAACAGGAAAAAGAGGCTATTTTTCTTCTAGATGATAGACATATAAATGAAATTAACCTGGCATCAGGGAAGACAAAGAAGAAGATTCCTCAGCTGCAGTCATTGTTGAAAAATGTAGTTGTTTTGTCAACATCAAGAAATGGTTAAGTACAGTATTTTATGTGTTATAAACTCATGTTATTTCCTTTGTAGTTGTAACAGTTCAGAGAGGTAGAATATCTAAAGGATGTGCCAGTTGACTGTCAGATTTAGAACTGTGGCTAAGACAAAAGGGAAGTAACTTCAAGTACTTCATGATTATTCCTTCAAAACATCTCTTCCCTGATGAATACAGGTGCTTGGTTGGCAGGAATACTTGCAACAGGAGAGCTGTTTCTTTGGAATAAAGATCAGGACTGCTTGAAAATTGTGCCAGCAATTGATGAATCTAGGAAAGTAGTTGCAGCAGCAGGAGGTAGGTTATTTTTTTCCATTAGTCTTTAAAAAGTGGAATAGTGTGAAAGTGGTTTTCATGTTTTTAAGTGTTACTGCCCATGTAAAAGCTGTATTCTCATATTGTTTTGCATTTGTATAATTTGTGTGCTAGCTAATCTTTGACAAATGTCCTCTTTGTCACTTGAATGGTACAGTTTTTTGCTTTGAGTAAGCTCCTGTAAATAGTAATTAATTTCTAGATGCAGTAAGTATTTTATTTTTTAATGGCTATTTTTTAAGTATAGAGAAACATTCCTTACTAGGTTACCTAAACCTTAGAGCAGACGTACATCTGATGTAAACTCTAATATTTAAGGTGGCAGCTTGGATTTCTTGTGAAGAAATTTCCTTTCTCTTTTCTTTTTAAATCTTACTCTAACAGAAGCAGAAACTATTTTAGCACATTGATGTGTTTGGTTTTTTTTTTCCCCCCCAGAGTGTTTAATGAGATTGTACTTGTATGTATCTGGAGATGGCAGAAAGGCACTATTAACTACTCCTACAGCATGTGTCTTTTTGTGGGAGAGCACAGAACATGAAAATACGTCCTCTTATAAAAATTCTTCTGGGCGTTGGACTCAAATTTTGCCTGATGAGTCAGTTATGTTGCCTTCTACTGAAGAAAAAGAAATTGGAGTGCATGCTGCTTTCATACAGAATGAGGTAAAAAATTAACCCTAAAGCAGACATTTTATCTCTTAAATAAATCAGAGCCATAGAAGCTACAGTGAGTTTTGAGAGGTATGTCTTCCTCTTTGACATCGTATGTAGCCTTAATCATTTGGTTTGTCTTAGATCTAATGACAACATAAGAACAGCAATACTAGATCAGATCAAAGTCATCAGTAACGTTCCTGCCAGCCTTTACATTTATGAATGACAACATTATTACTTAATCTGAATTTTAATAGCTATTGATGTACATACATAAGTAGCTAAAGAAAAAATTGTGTATTATCAGGTTTTTGGGTTTGTTCTGGTTTTGATTGTGGTTTTTTTTTTCCTCCACAGATACTGGGTGATTGCTGTTTATGCTCTTATGTTTTTTACTCTGGAGAGTGTTTGGTGCTCACATTTTTGATTCTTCGATGGCATGAAAATAGCTTTAAATATGTTAGGTAAGTTCAAAGATACCTGAAGTTATGGTAGTTTAAGAGGAAGATTCTTATTATGAAGTGCTTTATAGTTGGGGTTCAGAGTTGTAGTTGAACACATTGACATTGGTATCTAGTTAGCCTATGGTGTAAGTACCTACTTATGTTTGCATAATCTGGGGCACAGGTTACATTTTCGTCTCTCCTTCCAGTTGTGGGTAGTGACACTGGGAGATTCAGGTGAATCCAACCTGTTAATACATGGCTCTGTGGCTGGTGTCACCGCCACAGCTTTGAGTTCTTTGACAGTGGGATGGCCTACACAGCACCAGGCTTGCTACCTCAGATGGGAGCCACCTTTCCCAAAGAGAGAAGAGGGGCTTTGTCCAAGAGATTTCAGGGCCGATTGACAGGGATTTAAACTGCTTACGAAGGGGAGGGTGATAACATCAGGCTCATCTGTGACAGGCTGTGGCTGACACACCACGGTTAGAGGGACAGGGTGCTACTGAAGGCCTTCAACCAGTTACTGAGGCAAGCTGGGGATGTGGCAGCGTGATTAAAGTCTTGCGGAGATGAACCAGGGACTCCTGAGGTAGTAGGAGCCTATGAGGAAACATCCATAGAACACCTCGAGAGAATTAAGGAGTGTTCCATCAAGGTGATGTGGCCAGCAGCCCAGCTCAAGTGCCTCTACACGAACGCCCGCAGCATGGGCAACAAACAGGAGGAGCTGGAAATCTGTGTGCGGTCAAGGGGTTATGATCTGGTGGCAATTACAGAGACATGGTGGGACATGGCTGCAGTGTGGTCATGGATAGCTCTGTCCTTTTCAGGAAAGACAGGCCAACAAGGCGAGGTGGTGGAGTTGCTCTTCACATGAGAGAGCAACTGGAATGTATTGAGTTCTGTCCAGGCGTGGATGAAGAGGAACTTGAGAGTTTGTGGGTGAGAATGAAGGGGCAGGCTAGCCTAGGTGATACTGTAGTGGGTGTCTATTGGAGACCGCCTGATCAGGAGGAGGAAGTTGATGAGGCCTTCTACAGGCAACTGACAGCTGGCAGTCATGGGAAACAGGAGAGGTGCCTGAAGACTGGAGGAAAGAAAATGTCACTCCGGTCTTGAAAAAGGGCAGGAAGGAGGACCTGAATAACTACAGACCAGTCACCTCACCACCAGCCTCACCTGCATCCCTGGAAAGGTGATGGAACAACTTATCCTTGGTGCTGTCTTTGGGCATATCAAGGATAAGAGGGTCATTAGGAGCAGTCAACATGGTTTTACCAAGGGGAAGTCATGTTTGACCACCCTGATAGCCTTTTATGAGGATGTAACCAGGTGGATGGATGATGGCAGTACAGTGGATGCAGTTTATGTGGATTTCAGTAAAGTATTTGACGCTGTCTCCCACAGCATCCTCTTAGCTAAACTGAGGAAGTGCAGTCTGGATGATTGGGTAGTGAGGTGGATTGTGAACTGGTTGAAGGAAGAAGTCAGAGAGTTGCGGTCAAAGGGGCAGAGTCTAGTTGGAGGCTTGTGTCTAGTGAATCCCTCAGGGGTCAGTACTGGGGCCAGTGCTGTTCAATATATTCATCAGTGACCTGGACAACGGATTAGAGAGCACTGTCAGCAAATTTGCTGATGACATGAAACTGGGAGGAGTGGTTGGCACACCAGAAGGCTGTGCTGCCATTCAGAGAGACCTGAACAGGCTGGAGGGCTGGGTGGGGAGAAATCTTACAAAATTCAACAACGGCAGGTGTGGAATTTTGCACCTGGGAAAGAACAGTCCCACATGCCAGTATAGGTTGGGGACTGACCTACTGGAGAGCAGCATAGGGGAAAGGGACCGGGGGGATTTGGGCAATATATATCTATTACATTTTGGGGTATTTAAATGTAACAGCACTTATATGCATCCTATGTCATTATTAACTTACACCTAAATAAAACTTGAGTGCATTTATCTGTATGTGGGTGGCTATGTGTACGTAGATACACCTACACACATGTATGTTAGGGTTTTTTCCATCATGTTGATAGAATTGCCTTTTTTTGTTATTCTTACATTACTAATGCATACTGTGAAGCCTTGAATGTCCTGAATAGCTCTTTCTCTTATTATGCATGCTTGTGTATTTTATTTGTTTTGTGTTCCCCTTTTCATCCCTTATGCATAGATTCTATAATATGTGTGTGCATTTCTTTATATGGGCATGTACTGAAATAGTTATGCAATCACTTAAAAGTGCAATTGGATAATAATCCTGAGTCCATTCCTCTTCATAAGTGAGATACATGCATGTACGAGTTTAAATGGGTGTGTCCTCTGAAAGTATAACTTGAGTAGCTTGTTAAAATTTTGCCCTATGCTTCACGTGGTGCAGTTGCTTATGTTAAATCATGCACTTTTGATACTAACTTGATAGTATCAAATACTAACTTGTCCCACTTAGCAGCATCACACAGTTTTTCTACAGCATGATAATGCCTTTCTGGCAGTACAGAAAAAATGGAACGGAGCATACCATTCCCAGCGTTGAAGTGCATGGTTATATATACCATAGTACTTGCAGCACAAATCTATAATGACATCTTTCAGCCATGTAGCTTGTAGTTTATTTATGCCAGCTATTTCTCAGTTTCATTGCTTACTGTTGTTTAATTCATTTTTTTTATGTTAATGCTTTTCTCTGTTAGGTGGCATGCTTCCAAATCTTTCTTGTGTTTTCTGTCAAGTTTTCAATGTTTTTTAGATTTCAAAGTGGTTTGGGTTGGGAGAGACCTTTAAAGATTGTCTAGTCCAACCCCCCTGCCATGAGCAGGAACAATCTTCACTAGATCAGGTCACTGGAAGCCCAGTCCAGACTGACTTTGAACACTTGCAGTGATGGGGCATCCACAAGTTCTTTGTTCAGAGCAACATACTGTTGATTTTCATGTTCAGATTATGCGTATTCCTGCATTGGATGACATTATGCAGTCTGAGGAAGCTGTTCCAGGTGTCTTGGTTATATGGCATGCATCTGTATTTATTTGCATGTTCTATTCACATAGCCCAAATTCTTGTCCCATAAAAACAATTTTCAGTGCTCAGACATAGTTTTTCCAACTTGTGTAAATACAAGTATTTTTCATTTGTAAGGTTTTTAAAGAAAAATAGGTGATTTTTTTTTTATCATTCATGCTCATAGTGTTGTCTTGCATGTTGGGTTTTTTGGGTTTTTTTTTATTCATGACTCATTCCGTTCATAGCTGAGAAACCTCTTGGTTTTGTTGTCTTCTTCTCTGGTATTCAGTTCTTTGCCATACGAGATCCACTGGGTACAGCAGACTTGTTCTCTTGTTAATTTGGTTCCTCAGTGTGTGTCTGTAAAGTCAAGAGGAGCTTTGCTGTGTGCATTTGCAAGAGATGGACTTCTGCTTGCAGTAGCTGTTAATCAAACTGATCCAAAGGTATGAGTGATAGACAGTACATAATGTAAGCTGACAGTTCAGTTTGAAGTAAGTGGTAGCAAATATTTAGTAACACATTTTTAGGAGTGATTTTTTTTTTTCAGCATTCTCATTGACATATGCGATTATATTCACATTTATATCCATAGCTAAAAAGTTGTGCCACAACCTGTAATTCCTTGAAGGCTGTTTTTCAGTTAAGAAATCAATGTAAGTCCTTCAGTCATTTTTAATCTTCGAGAAATAAAAAAGTAAAAATATTATTTTTGTATCTGCAAAGAGTCTGGGTAATTCTCAATCAGGCTCTCCAACATGTGTTGGAGGTTATGTTCTCACTTTATAATGTTACTTATTCTAACAACTCAGAGGCCAAATCTTAGTATTGTTTTTAGTGCTAATAATGACAGGTGATGTGGACCAACTTACTGAGTATACTGGGATGCAATGAAGTAGTCCTTCAAAGCTCCCGTTGTTATTCACCAACAAGACTAGAAATGGGCAGTCTTACAGTATTTTGAGGATTTTTAGAGATGGTTCGGTTAAAAAGAATATCTAATTATGTATCAGTTATATAATAATCTTTAATTATTTTTCAGATGTAGAAATAGGTATTAAAATTAATAAATAAATAGTCATAAATATTTATTGAAGTGCAGTGTCACGCTGTCTAATAATGTTTCCAGTACTTCAAATTCAGTACGTAACTTGCTCATAGAAATTGGTTTTTACAATAATGGCATTTGGATACAAACTTTTACTTTTTCCTTATGTTTTCTTTCTAGGCAACTCAGGTTTTGTTTTTAAACATGTTGAATTTTGTAACTGTTTCGGGTAACCTTAAGGGTTGTAGTAGCAAGAACAGCACAGTCCCATCCAAGTTTATCAGGTCAGTAATTGATGTTATTTCTGCTGCTGCTGTAGATTTTTGGGTTTCTATTGGGGTTTTTGTTTGTTTTGTTTCTTAGTTTTTTTAACTATCCTAACCATTTGACAGAGAATAATCTTTTTTGCTGTCCAATTTAGGTCTTACTGGGTTGGTGATATGAGTTGGACCCCTGATAGCCTTTTCTTGGCCTGCATGTTAAAACGTGGATCTTTGATTTTACTGACATGTATGGGTGAATTGCTGACCTTGGTTACTTCTGGTTGCTCTGTAGAATTTGGACCAGCAGAGTTTATTCCATTTCATCCACTAATAACATACAGGTAAAAGGGTTTGAAAATGTTTACACATCTTTGTCATATTAAGGTATAATATTTTCTAATGTATTTTCTAACAATTTTTGCATAAACTTAGTCTTTCAAATTCACTCTTTTGCTTTTCATGTGTCTTCTCAATATCTGTTTTTCATTCATAGTTTTCTATTTCTGATAATGAGTTTGTCGTGATGAAAATTGGCATTGTGGCAATGTAAATACATATTAAGTGACTTGTTTTTTTAAAATGGTTTGAATTTGGTAGTAATTTAAAGTAGCTTGTTTTTATAATATGAGGAGAAATAAAACCTACAGAAAAGTGCAGTTTTATTTTATTCAATAGTATTTCTCTGCTCACTTTAATTTTACCTATAGAACTTTATGTCACATTTCCATATCAGATATTGTAAATAACGTATTTGCATGGACAAGAGCGAGTTAAATGTTTTTCTGGGGTCCTCCAGATCGAAATTTTGAAATTACGGTACTGGGTGCATGGGGAAATAGAATGATCTTTATAACACTTTTTAACGTGAACTGAAAATTACAAAAAGAACACAGTCTGAATAACTAGAGGAAACAAATTAGAGTATAAACATCATTCAAAGCAGCATAATGCCTTCTTAAACTGTCTGGTTGAAAAATCAGGTACTAAAATGTATTTAAATACCTTAAATATGGATATTTATTGAATGTGTGCAGCTGCTTTGTCAAATAATCTACTAACTTGTGGACTATTATGAAATTCAAAAAGAACCCAAATATTAATTTTACACATTGGAATTATGGGACTAATATTACAATACATGCACAATACAGCTTTCTGGAACTCAGTAAGGAGTGATTTCTTTCTAACAAAAGACTTTGCATGACCTCTTTTGTAAGAGAAGATGTGTCTGTTGATGTAAAGTACTTCTGAATGTTGAATGTCTGAACTAATTCTGAAATCGTGAGATTCAGATTTTCAGGGATTTTTTGATTTTTGTACATGACTCTTAGAAGCTAGTTAGTCTTTAATCTTCAAGCACTTGTCATACATGGAGTTGGACAAGAAAGTGTGATACAGAAATTTAAATTTTGAAAAAATACATGTGATGCTTATTAATGAAATAATAGCTGTGGTTTTTACTTTGAATGAAAAAAGTAGCAATTGCATCAAAATGCTGGCACCTTGCAAGCATAAATTATGTTATCCTGAATACTCTTCCTGAAAACAGTTAGACACTTCCTTAGAATTCTGAGTGAACCTACTGGGACAGCAGTGTGAGTGGTTGTCACAGATGAGGGCTCGGCTAGCTACTAAACTCTGACATATGTTGCATATTAATCCTTCTCCCTCCCGAAACGGAAAGGGAAAGGGAATGCAACAGATACTTACAGATTGGAAAACTAAACAATAATAGTACTGATAAGGAAATAATGCAAATAATGAAATATGTACAAAACTGATATCAAACTCAACTCGCCTGCCCAGATAGCAATCCCCACTGATGCTGCAGAGCAGGTGGCACCAGGGAAGCCCCAGGCTCAGCAGCAGTGGGAAAATGGACACAGGAGCTGAATTCAGGAACTCAGGATTGAGGGCAGGTCGGATGGAGTCCTCCTTGGATGCTGACCATTGGAACAAGAGGACTCAACCCCACCATGATCCCTCAGCTTTATACTGAGTACGATGTATATGGAATGTGTCTTGTTGGACACCTGTCCTGTCTGTTCCTCCCCAGAGGTTCAATCTTTTATTTTGTTGTGCCCCCTCTTACTACCCGGCACCCCCAGCGTGGCACACAAGAGCCAGCAGCGGCCTTGGTCACTGTAGGAATAAGTATCAGCAAGAGCCTTTCTGCATCCCAGTCCCAGGCAGTGACTGTAACATCAGGTGTTATCACTGCCAGTAGCACACACTGTCTGCAGAAACATGCTGCTGACTTCAGAACGTGCAGCCTCTTAGAAGAGACTAAACTGGAAAGTAAAATCACTGAACAGAATTGGTTCAGTTTAGCTGAAACAAGGACAGTGGTATTATATGTTCGTAAGTTGTTCCTTCGCTGTTCTGTAAATGATTATTATATATTATTGTTGCTTCTTATTTTTTATGTATCTTTGCTTTAGACAGCAGCACTCGTTTTGTCAAGACTCTAGTCAGTCTCTTGATTCTTCAGCTTCTGAAAGTGACCTTATGAGACAGAGATTCTCTGTTGCTTCACATTCAAGATTACCCTACCTCATTGTTTCTGATGGATACATGATAACAGTGCTTAGATTTCCTAGCAACTTTTCACCATCAGGATTCATAAGATCTCTTTTGCTTGATTCAACTCAACGGCTTGAAAATACCCGTCAGAATTTGCTGAACTCCAAGGTGCGGTAGGCTTTTAATTAAAAACTTCATGTGTATAAAAATGTGAGATTTTAAACCGAGGTACTCAGTTTAAGTTTGATATTTGTATAAATTCCTTTGAGTAATGAAGTTGTTTTGTGAATAGTATTGATCTGGAAAACAATGGGTAGACTTTTTTAGAAATTCCATTCCTTTGATGTCTGAGTAACATTTCAATAAAATGTAGTAAAGTCTTAACTGTCACTATATATATTAGTTTTGGAATTGTAAAAGAAGTTGGGATTTATTTATCTATAGAGTTGGTTCACAACCTTGACAGGTATTACGCTACTCTGACCAAATCGTGCTTTGAGTCATACGGAAAGGATTCTGTAAAACCTCTCTATCTTGGTTGCTGCTGGTTTAGAGCAGTCAGCAACAGTCCCAGTGATGTTGTGTGTGTGTGTCCACTACATCCTCAATTGAGGTTGTCGGTTAAAGCTTGCTTAAAACATTTTTGTTGATTTTTCTGTCATTCCTAAACTGAGATAAGTCTGGGAGAAAGGAAACCTTTGAAGGAAGAGATCCTGCAACTGTTGCCAATCACATAAGATGTAAAAGATACTGAGTTCAGAATTTCTGCATTTGGAATATGTCTCTTCCAGTTTAGTTTGTGGGGCTTTTTTTTGGATATGTGAGTTATGATGGTATTCATGCGTAAGCTAGAAGAGTAGGCAAGGATTTAGAGAGGTACGGTACTAGGAAGAATACTAGTTTGCGTATTGGTGAGCTGTAGGATCGTTTCAGAGATCTAGAAAGCAGAGTTTTTCAACGTGAAACAAAGTTGTCATGCTGAGTAGATTCTCCATTCCTGAAGCATGGTCAGATGATTGTTTCCTTGCAGTGTATGCCGATGACCTACTCTCCCTTTCTACCTGGGACATTTAAACTGAAGCTTTTCACAGAAGGGACCAGTTTCCTTGTTTTGTGTAGAAAGTGTCTGGTTCTTGCTGGAGGCTGATAATATCTTTTGCTTTATTGTTATTTCTTTTAGTGTAAAGGCAGACCTCTCTGCTTACGGTCACTGTTGTCTTTAAAAGCTAGTCTTCTAAAACATGCTCAAACCCCAAGTTCCATCTTTTCCACCATTCCGAAATTCCTGGAGGAGGACACAACAGAAATGAGTGAGAAAACCATGGACTTACTGGTACTTAATAGCACTTTTCCACTTACAATCATGCAAATTAAATAAATTTTAAGATATTCTAAAGATTGCTTTTTTCAAATATAATGTAGGTATATTTGCTCTTACTAGGTATATTTAAAGTAATTCAATATTGGTTAAATTCTCATTTTCTTTATAGGTGTGGGGAATATGGTTATTTTCTCCAACTGATACTTGATTTTTATTTTCAATCATTTTTTAACAGTACATTAACTGCTAAAAGAATACGTACTAATCTACGTATGCATCAGTTTCTTGTAGTTTAAGACTTCAGCTTCAGTTTATTATAAAATGGAACATTACACTACTAAATATACTGGGGCTGTAGAGTATATCAGTAAGAACAGTATTACTGTTCTTAGTAAATAAGATATTTATCCTCAGTTTTAGAGGATTCTTCCGTCAATTCAAAAATTCATACATATCTTTTGGAAGAGTGGTTCTGTGATCAAAGTTACTGCGCAGCCTATTACAACTCTGTTTTGTGGCTTTTGATTTGTTCTTTGAAGTTTTCAAACTTTTGTTGGGTGGCTTTTATATCTTACAGATACCTTACAGATATGTCAGGAACTCTTCCTCGGGGTCTGGGCTTAGTAAAGGACAGAGTTTTCCCTTTTTGGTGCTGTAAACACATCTACTGTGTTTACAGCATATTTTTTGTTGTTGAGTAATTTAATTTCCATCTGCATAACTATTCCAAACAGCCATTGTTTGAGATCTAGATGAAGCTGCTGTGGATTAAACTTAGTAGCAATCATAGAACTGTAGAATCACTTAGATTTAAAAAGATCTTTAGATCATCAAGTCCAACTGTTAACCTGGCAATGCCAGCTCCACCACAAAACCCGTGTCTCTGAGCACCTTAACTGCACCTGTTTTAAATAAATCTAGGGATGGTGACTCCACCACTTCCTTGGGCACCCTGTTCCAATGTTTAACAACACTTTTGCTTAACTCACTCTGTGCTTAATTAACTTGCTTAACCCTCAATTAAGCAAGTGATTTAGGCATAAAGATTTCATTTGTGAGACTGACTAAATGGAATTTTCTTGCAGACTGTGCTTTCTCTTTCAGTAGACTTGAATTAAACTGACGATTTCTTTTTGTCTCATTTAGGATTATGAAGAATCAGATGAGGAAAAGCAGTTTTGCAAGAGTCATCCCAGCTTCTCGAGCCAGAGGATCCATTCATTTGTTGATAAAGCTGATGAAGGCCACTTAGAATTTGCATCAATGTTTGATACTATCCATGCAAAAGACAATACTGAAGAGAAAGATAAGTTGTCAGTGGAACTATATTCCATTTGGAAAAACCTCCTTGCTGCATGGCAGATAGGGATTTCAAAAAACATGGAAGAGAAAGATACTTTGCTGAGTTACACAGTGAATTGCATTATCCATTTTTTCAGCATTCTTCAGTTTGTGAAATGTTCTTTGCTAACTGGGGATGCATCTTTAAACAAGTCTGTGAAGAATACCCACTGGATGCAGTGTGTCCTAAAATATTTTCAGCAGTGTTTAACTGTCTTATACTGGCATTCAAGAGCCAGTCTGACTGGACATGTGGCAAAACTGACATTACAGACTTTGAAACTGATGCTTATACAGCAACAAGATCAGTTGTTCTCAAAACACCTTTTGGCATGCTTCTGTCTTTTGAAAATGGTTTCTCATACTTTAAGTAGTGTGTGTGTGCTACAGTATGAGAGTTTTTTTACATCTCATGATAATAATCTTGTGGGACTTGACTCCCTCACTGTGCCTATTTTCCTAGTTCTTGATGAGGGTACTACTCAGCAATTCAGCTCAATGAAATCTCAGCTTAGAGAGCCTCCACGAACAGTAAACCATGATGCAAAAACAGAAAAAAGGTATGAATGATCTTTACATGGAGAAGAAAAGTATAAGGGACAACCAGGTGATTGGGTCCAGTCAGCATGTGCTTATGAAAGGTAGTTCCTGTTTAACTAGCCTCGTCTCCTTCTGTGACCAGGTGACCTGCTTTGTGGATGAAGGAGGGGCTGAGGATGTTGTCTGCCTGGACTTCAGTAAAGGCTTTTGACAATGTTTCCCACAGCCTTCTCCTGGAAAAATTCGTTATGACTTGGGCATACTATTTGCTGGGTGAAGAATTGGCTGGATAACCAGGCCAAAAAAGTGGTGGTGAATGGAGTTAAATCCAGTTGGTGGTTGGTCACAAGTGGTGTTCCCCAGGACTCAGTATTGGGGCAAGTCTTGTTTAGTGTCTTTGTCTAGATGAGGGGATTAAGTGCACCCTTAGTAAGTTTGCAGGTGTTGGAGAATGTCCTGAGAAGGGCAGTGAAGCTGGTGAAGGGTCTGGAGCACAAATCTTAAGAGGAGCAGCTGAGGGAGCTGGGGTGGTTTAGCCTGGAGAAAAGGAGGCTGAGGGGAGACCTTTTCTCTCTCTCTACAACTACCTGAAGGGAGGTTGTAGTGAGATGAGAGTTAGTCTCTTTCCCCAGGTGACAAACAGTAGCGGAAATGGGCTCAAATTGCACTGGAGGATGTTTAGGTTGGATATTAGGGAAAATTTCTTCACAGAAAGGGTTGTCAAGCACTGGAACAGGCTACCAGGAGAAGTGGTGGAGTCATCATCCCTGGAGGCATTCAAAAGACAGTAAACGTGGTGCTTAAGGACATGATTTAGTGGTGGACTTGACAGTATTAGGTTAACAGTTGGACCCAACCTTAAAGGGACATTTCTAAATAAATCTGTGGTTCAATATGTTGGAACAACAGTTTTATTTTTCAGTTGTACAGTAATTACAATATCCTTGTGTTATTCTTTATGGGAAATAGTGATAACTCTTAAAGCATGCACATTAGGCTTCAGACCTATAGTTTAGTATATTCTGTTATGATGACTTAACTACTTACTGCCTATCAGTTTAGGGATAACTGGTGAATTAACAGCTCACACTAGGTATGATAATGCAGCATCAATCCAGATATTGGAGTTTAAGAAACTTTTACTGCCTCTTGCCCGTTTCACTTCTTCCCTGCAGAAGTTCCGAAGTCTGTGGAACCGGGAAGCTGCTCAGATGCAATATATCTACAATGTCAGTTTAGTTGAAGTTTGGACTTGATTATGGGTATGGTATCCTGGACCAATAAGAAAAACTCCAGTGTGTGAAAACTTATTAAACTATCAGAGCTCTTTCTTCTCTGAAGAAGACATGAGCACATATACCCATAAGCTTGAAGAATGCCTAAACTGTAGTGTGCTATCCAACTGTGGAGTATTTTTTCTACTGCAGAACTCAAAACAAGTACAAACCACACAAGCAAGCTGTTACTTTCCAGAGATTTAGAGAATAAGAAGCATTATAACTCATAAATCTAATCTTATTAGAGTAAAGTGTATTTCCTCATAAGCTTTAAGTATAATACTGTATTCATTGCAAAGTTGGTAGGCAAGTATCGGTTGTCTCTGAGAAGATAATCTACATTTTTGGTTAAGTGTGCTTCTGATACAGAGCACTGTGCATATGGCGGACTCTGTATGTATCGGTAGTGGAAACAGTAGTACTAGAGAAAATGATACAGATGTGTTGCAGTTCTGTGCAAGCTTTTTCAAGTCCTGCACAATGTGTATTTGTTCATACTGACAAGCTTATTACATAATCCGAACTGGTACATCTGATAGTCTTGTGCTGGACAGCAGGGACTTGCCAGCCCTAAAACCACATTCTGAGGTGCTTTATTGCCTTCTTGTGTAATGCTTTCATTGTACATTTAATCATTCTTATTTATGAAGATGCTGATACCTGCTTTGAGGGGTTTTTTTAGGTTATTTCATTCCCTCATTGTGTAGGTAGCAAGGGATTTGGTTTGTGTCTGTCCGGGTGTTTGTAGTAGATCACTGCATTTATGCCAATTCAAAAGCATCAGTGTTTGATCAAAACATAAAAACCAAAGCACAAGGTGTTTTATGTTTTCCCCTCATTGAGGTCAAGAAGGTAGTTGTTAACATAAAATATAATTTGGTTTTCTGGTATGTAGTGGTGTTGGGCTACTCCTGTTTAATGTTGCTGTCAGTAATCTTGATGAGGAGATTGAGTGCACCCGCAGTAAGTTTGCAGATGACATCAAGTTAGGTGCTTGAGGGTAGACAGACTCTTCAAAGGCACCTGGACAGACAGGCTTGATGGGCCCAGGCCACTGTAGGAGATTCAGCAGGGCCAAGGGCTGAGTCCTGCAACTGGGTCCCATCAACCCCCAACAGACTTGGGGAGGAGTGACTGGAGAGCTGCCAGGCAGAGAGGGACCTAGGATTGTTGATGGACAGCCGGCTGAACGGGAGCCAGCAGTGTGCCCAGGGGGACAGGAAGGTCCGCGGCATCCTGTGGTCAGGAGGAGTAGGGAGGTGACTGTACCCTTGTACTTGGCACTGGTGACATTGCACCTCAAAATCCTGTGTTCAGTTTTGGGCCCCTGACTGCAAGAAGGATATTGAAGTGCTGGAGTGTATCCAGAGAAGGGCATTGAAGCTGAGGAAGAGTATTGAGAACAAGTCCTAGGAGGAGCAGCTGAGGGAACTGGGGCTGTTTAGCCTGGAGAAAAGAAGGCTGAGGGGAGACCTTATCGTTCTCTACAACTACCTGAAAGGAGGTTGTAGTGAGGTGAGTGTTGGCCAAGTGTTGTTACTCCCAGGTAACAATTGTTAGGACAAGATGGGCCTAAATTGTGCAAGGGGAGGTATAGGTTAGACATTAGGAGAAACTTCTACCTAGAAAGCGTTATCAAAGACTGGAACAGGCTGTGCAGCGAAGTGATTGAATCACCATCCTTGGATGTATCTAAAAGCCATCTAGATAAATTTTTCAGGAACGTGGTTTGGAAGTGGGCCTGGTAGAGTTAGATAATGATTGGAGTTGATGATTTTGAAGATCTTTTTCAACTGTAACAATTCTATGATTCTAATGTAGCACTTAAGAAATAGGAAATCAATCTAAGTAACTTTGTTAACTTTTGATGTCTTGCATAATATTATTGAACTACAGGTTGCTTGTACTATGGCAATTACTGTATAAGAAGGTGGTTTGGTATCAGATGCAGCTGAACAGAGGAGTGAACAAGAATGTAGAAGAGGAGTCGGTTGTCTCGTCCCTTTTAAGTCATATACAAGCGACCCTTCAGTCTTCAGGAGTGGCATTAGAGCAGCATTTGAAGATTAATTCTATATCTGGTTAGTACTTTGGAAAGAACTACAAATACTAAGTGGTTGCAGGGTTAACTGTATACTAGGGAAATTATCAGTAACTGATCACCAGATTTAAAAACAGTTGATAGTGGGACTTTTCCTAAAATTGCAGCCAGAACTGTATGTTAAATACATCATGTCGTAGTACATTTTTAGGTTGTATTATAGTCTTTAGAGCTTGGTGAGCTAAATAAAAAGACTTAATTGACTTCATTTGGCTCTGAATCATATCACAGAGAATCTGAATGCAGGGTGTGAATTATTTGTACTGTTATTTCCTGTAGGTGGGCATTGCAGTATCTTTTAATGAATCTCTGTGTAGAAGGACTGTTCACTCCATGTGGTCACTGTGGGCATGAGCATACTGTGCACATGGATAGTCAGCCTCAACTAAGCATCTAATCTAGTGTAACCTAATGCTATCAACTTCAGCTAGCATAATTTTGCAAAAAAGTATATGATTGTAGCCTAGTTTCCTGCACATTACTGTCCTATGCTTTGTGTTCCTTTCTCTTTCCATGCTAATGAGCCTAGCTTTCCATTTGTCTTCCACCAGAATTCTGTTTCCTTTCCATGTTCTTGATCTTTCTCCCTTAAATGATACTTCTTTCTACATCATTCTGTACAATACATTGGCTCTACATTATGACTTTTTTGCTCACATAACAATATACGCAACTTCCCATGCGTCCTTACCACTCATTCCTTATGTTCTTTATCTTCATCCCATTTGGCAGAGAAGTCATGTTTTATGGATAAGCTAAAGTAGCATATATTGTCATGGGCCAATGAATACCTGAACTGGCTATCTGCTCGGTTATTTTTTCTGCTTTGTCCTTTGCCTAAGACCCGTTCTATTTTACAGTTACCTCACTGTCAAAGTATTCAGAAATTGTCCAGTGGATTTAAAAAAATGGGAATAGAGGCAGAGGGGTGATATTTAGAAAGATATTGTTTGAAAGTGCTTTAAATAAAAGTTCGAGTTGCTGAATAATTTAAAAATTAGTTTTCAGAATCATAGAATCATAGAATGACCTAGACTGGAAGGGACCTTAGAGATCATTTAATCCAACCTCTCTAATAAAAAAACATATTCCACATCATAGGAAATAGGTTAGAGAGAATGCTTTTCCCCGTTAAAAAAATATTGTGAGTTTTGAATACTGAAGTTTTTAGCTATAGATAACATATAAAATATTGTGTAATCCACAAAAATGTAACCTAATTATGGAAAGCCTTGTGCCAATGATTATAATCGGAATTGATTTTTTTCATTTAATAGTGATTTAGCCGTTAAAAAAATAGATGGGGAGGGTGTCATCTTCTCTCAGATGCTCAAAATGTAGATTTGGCTCAGAGTATAAAAATTTACTCACATATCTTACTCTGCTTTTCATAAATTTGTAATACTGAAGTAAGTGCATATGTGTTTGCACACGTATAACTATGTAGAGTTTTTAATTTATTAGGTATCTGACTTTTATAGGTGAGGAAAAATTCCTTTTTGGATCATACAGAGAATCTGTGGACATATGGAGAAAATCTCTTTGTGAAATCAAGGCAAAGGGTAAGGGATAAAATATTTGGGGGGGGTTAAGAGGATAAGGTATATAATCTATGTAGTTATTTTTGAGTCTATGCTTCAAAAATGGCAAGACACACGAATAATATATATTTGAACTTAAGCTAGGAGTTGTATAGAGACCAGTAAAATCTTAAGACTGATTGCTCTGTGGGAAAATTCCATGCATTACTATTTCACTGTCAGGTTTTTCTTGAGATTATGAAGTACTTTGTACTTTGCTCTAGGTATATTTCTAAGCAAGAAAGAGATAGTCAAAAACAGATGAACAAAAATAAATTCCTGTAGTGGCTGTAAAATTGTGACAGAAGTTTATTTAGGAGTTGATTTGAAACGAGAGTCTCTTCCCAGGCAACATGAGAAAAATTTTACGTCTTATAATGATGAGGAGTACCTTATGCAGAAAGAATTCAAGATATTGGAAGCTTGAGGGATGTTTAAGCAATTTCATTGTGGATTGGGTATCCCTTCTTTGAGGGCTGGGCTTCCTTGAGCTCTACTGTCTTTGTGTCTTAACAGTTACACACTATTATTTTGGGATCTCTAGAAGTAAAACTGTTGTGAATGAGCATTAACTAACAAATAACTTAGAGGTTGTAGGGGGATAACATCTCATGAAGTAACTGCTGCTGATTTCTACTGCTTTCCAGAGTATATGTTTATGTAAATGTTTTTGGAGATGGAGGAATTAGTACCTTTAAACTTGCTGTTTCTGTTTTTATAGTTATCATTTCTCTTCTGACTAGACCTTTTTTTCCCCCCTCTTTTAATGCAGGAGGGAAAAGAGCATGTTTTCTTCAGAGTAGATATTATCTTGCAATATTATTTTGCCACCTATATCAGTATAACTTGTGTGAAGCTCAGGGACTCTGTGATCATCTGGTAGGAGAGATTCTACAGCGATCTCAGCTCTCAGTAAGAAAGATGGAAAATTTTTCTGGTATGTTTATATTGCATAAAACTGTGATAAGGTATGTTGATACTGTATCTAATTTCTGTACCATCACACACGCACACTTATGAGTGTACTTTTCTCATTGCATTGAGCCGAAGTCTGCTATCACTGACTTTAAAGATCTTTTTCTGATCCTCAGACATTATTTTGGCTGTACATGTAGAAGTAAGTCTTCAGACAACTTCCATTGTGTAATTAATAGTGAAAGTGTGACCTGTTAAATGTTCTTAGTTTCAAATCTGCTTAAGGAAAGACTGTCTAAAAAAATAAAGGGGAAACGACTGGATTGCATTTTATACTGATTCCACTTTATCATGGTGTATCAAAAAAAAAAAAAAAGTAGTGGATTTCAGATTAGTCATTAGCCCTAAATTGACAATGGGATTTTTTTGCAGATGCTTGTAGACTTTTTTTCTGGTAAGTCAGAGTATGAAATGTGTCCAAATTTAAACAGTTCTATTGACTCAGTGCTGATAAAAATTTAGATACTGGAGGTCTATCGCTGGTCATTAAAAGCCTAGTATAAAAGCATTTTAATATAATGTGTAATTAGTATAAAAGATTATTCTGTACATCCTGAAAGCTTGTCAAGAAATAACACAGTAGTTTGCCTGTTTTAAAAAAACATTCTGTAAGTTGTGATTAAGCAGTTTTAGCATTCAAATTTAGAATCATTTTCCTCATAATTTAATTTAATGTTATACCTGTTTTTTTAGATACCAAGTTTATTGAGCATGAACTATGGATGGTAACAGATGTTCCTACTGAAACTGCTATGGCTGTGATTCGATCCATGGCACGATTCATGGCAGCTTATTTTACAAATCAGCTACTCTATATCTTTCCCCCACACAATGTTGACATCCTGCATCCAGTTCACATCAAACCAGGTATTTCCTCTAAAAGCGGTTTAATTGCTGTGCTTAACTCTTACCATTTTTTCACATGTATATCGCTGCTGTGCCATCTCTTAAATACCTCCAGGACTGGTGACTCCACCACTTCCTTGGGAAGACTGTTCAAATGCTTTCATAAAGTCTAACCTAAACCTCCCCTGCTGTAACCTGAGACCATTTCCTCTTCACTTGTCACGTGTTACCTGGGAGAAGAGGCCAACACTCACCTCGCTACAACCTCCTTTCAGGTAGTTGTACAGAGCGATAAGGTCTCCCCCCCAGCCTCTTTCTCCAGGCTGAACAATCCCAGTTCTCTCAGTCACTCCTCAGTAGACTTGTGCTTGAGACCTTTTACCAGCTTCATTGCCCTTCTCTGGACATGCTCCAGCACCTCAATATCTTTCTTGGAGTTGAGGGCCCAAATCTGAACAGATCTGAGATGCAGCCTCACCAGTGCTGAGTACAGGGGCACAATCCCTGCACTTGGTCCTGCTGGCCACACTATTGCTGATACAGGCCAGTATGTTCTTGGTCTTCTTGGCCACCTGGGTGCACTGCTGGCTCATGCTCAAGCCGGCTGTGCCCCAGCACCCTCAGGTCATTTTCACCTGGGCAGCTTTCCAGCCACTCCTCTCCAAGCCTGTATCGTTACTTGGAGTTGTTGTGACCCAAGTGGCCTTGTTGAGCCTCATGCTGTTGACCTTGGTTTGTTGATCCAGTCTGTCCAAATCCCTTTGTAGAGCCTGTCTGCCCTCCAGCAGATCAACACTCTCACTTGATTTGGTGTCATCTGCAAACTTACTGAGGGTGCACTTGATCCCTTTGTTGAGGTCATTGTTAAAAATACTAAACAGAACCAGCCCCTATACTGAGCCTTGGGGAACCACTTGTGACCAGCCACCACCTGAATTTAGCTTTATTCACCACCACTCTGTGGGCACAGCCAACCAGCCAGTTTTTCACCCACTGAAGGGTGCATCCATCCAATTCATGAGCAGCAAATTTCTCCAGGAGAATGCTGTGGGCACTGGTGTCAAGGCTTTACTAAAATCCAGGTGAAGGTCATCCACAGCCTTTCACTCATCCACTAAGCAGGTCATGTTGTCATAGAAGGAGATGAGGTTAGTCAAGCAGGACCTGTCTTTTATAGACCCATGCTGACTGGACCTCATCACCTGGTTGTCCTGTACATGCTGTGTGATGGGGCAGCCTTCCCTGGCACTGAGGTCAGACTGATAGGCCTGTAGTTGCTCAAATTCTCCTTCTGGCCATGCTTGTAGATGGGCGTCACTTTTGCTAACCTCCCATCTACTGGGACCTCTCTGGTTAACAAAGACAGCTGATACATGATGGAAAGTGGCTTGGTGAGCACTTCTGCTAGACCCCTCAGTACCTTTGAGTGAATGCCATCTGGCCTCATAGACTTGTGTGTGTCTGGATAGTGTAGCAGGTCACTAAGCATTTCCCCTTGAGTTAACAGGGCTTCATTCTGTTGCCCATCCTGACTCGGGGGACTGGGAAACCAGAGAACAATTGATCTTATTATTGAAAACTGAGGCAGTCAAGCTCTTAGAAGCCAGAATGTTTCAGACACTGTATCATCAGAACCAGTGGGAATGTCAAGTTGGTTTGTTGTTGAATCCAAGTGATACTTGTTAGTTTAGTTCCTGCTTTTCAGCATTTTTCTGAGAATTAGTATTTATCGCAATTGGTGGTTTATTTATTTTCTGTAAGAGTAGGGAAGTTTTGCTTTCAGAGTTAATGTTTCAAAGTGGTTTAACGTCCACAGGAATGAATAGTTACTTGGAAGCGTTGTAAGCACTCTGCTAGTAAGTTGGTATTACTGTGCCAGATGCTTCTCTAAAACATTAACTTACTTTGATAGATTTGATTTGCTGCAGTGTGTTTGAATACACTGGCAGTTTTTAATGTTTCTGCACTACAGCATGCACTGGTATATATTTGTTCATAGTCTTCGGGATATTTTAATTGGACAGCTTTCCAGATAAAACCTACACAATAAGACCTTGATTTAATATTTGCATTTGTCAGAGAAACCTGTTCATAGTAAGATAATCTTGGGAAAAAATGCATTGCACAAGCTGGATTTGTGTGACTCTTTAAAAAATTGCCTGAACAGTATATACAAACTGTGTGAGAAGCAAATATCTCCGTAGAATTAGTGTTGATCGGCACCTCTCCAAGACAACCAGGAAATAAAACCTTGGAAAAACAAATCTAAACCTTAATAAACAAAGACATCTAAATCTGTCTCCAGTTTGTCTTGATATACTCTCTTAAAATAATGTACTGTTCTTTCTCAAAAATGCATTGTAGCTTTCTGTTGTCTGCAGTAAGCAGCACGGTGAGTACAGACAACGTGGGTACACCAGGAGAATTCTCAAAATTTTCATTTATCTCAGGTGTACCCTCTGGAATATCCTTAGCATATGTAACATACTTGGATATGTTCCATCAATGTGGTTAAATCTTTGAAGTAAGCATAACGCAAGTTTTGTGTGTATCCCACGTTCTTAAGCAGAAAAATAGCCTACTCGAATCTCTCTGTTGTGTTGTAGCATGAGCGGCATCTGCATGCTGTGGGTAAACCCTCTATTAAAGAGCAGCTGTGTACTGAACTGAATCCAAAAGCAATGTGAACATAGGAAATTCAGGTTATTCATCTGATAGCATACAGATTTATTTAAACTTTAAAATAAGGGTTTTTTTGTTTTGCAGACTTAACTCCTCGTATTGTTCCACTGCAACACTGTTTGGTTACGAAAGCAGTCAGGGACCAGAATCTTTCATCTGTGTGGACAGCTGAATATGCTCTTGATTTGTTCTTTATTGGAGGACTCATTCCAGAGGCTGTGTGGTTAACAAAAAGACTTGGGGACTGGAAACTGTCTATTTCAATTGGTGTAGCCTACCAGCTGTATTGTCAGAACTCTGAATTCTCAAGGTAAAATTGAGCTTAGAATTAGTATATTGTATTTTGTTATTGATGTTATTTACATGAAGTTTATTGTAACAAGACATATCCTTTGCCTCAAAAATTCATATTCCTAGGCTTATAGTAAGTGTAGCACCTAACGTGTTAAGATTAGTGTTTTGTCTTGGATACTCACTTAACAGAGCTTCATTAGATTATCTGAGGGTTTTGCTTTTGTTATTAATGTACACTTTCTTGTTACACTTTCAGACTGAAGAACACAGAGTGTCACCTGCCATTAAATTTATCACCAATGCAGACTTTTCAGGAAAAGTTACGGTCTTTGTTAGGACAGCCGGTTACTTCTGAAACATCAGGATGTATTAGATACAAGCAGTTTACAGGTACATGAAATAATGAGTAACTGTGTTTATTTCTCATGGTATTTCACTGCATATTCTGTGTTATATGGTGTCTTAAAAAGATACTATTACCTTGTCTGCTCTAACGTGTGCATTACTGTAATGATGTGTTGAAATACATTAATGTTATAGGGGTTTGTGTTTTGGCTTTGAACATTCTAGAAATTGACTATATTATCAGTCTAGTCTTGTTTGTGCATATCGGCTGTCCTTGAACATACCGTCCTTCCAGTAGCTAGCTGGTCTGTTCAGTTTTGGGTGCCGCAGTATAAGAAAGACATCGAGGTGCTGGAGCAGGTTGAGAGAAGGGCAACAAAGCTGGTGAAGGATCTGGAGAACAGGTCTTATGAGGAGCAGCTGGGGAAATGGGTTATTCAGCCTCGAGGAAAGGAGGTTGAAGGGAGACCTCATCCCACTCTACAGCTACCTGAAAGGAAATTGTAGTGAGGTGGGAATTGGTTTCTTCTCCCAACTTACTAATGGTAGCACAAGAAGCAATAGCCTCAGGTTGTGCTATGGGAGGTTTAGATTGGATATTATGAAAAATTTCTTTACTGAAAGAGTGGTGAGGCATTGGAACAGGCTTCTCAGGGAAGTGGTGGAGGCACCATCCCTGGAGGTGTTCAAAAAACTTGTAGATGTCACACTTCAGGACCTGTTTTAGTAGAGATGTTGATACTGGGTTGACAGTTGCACTTGATGGTTTTGAAGGTCTTTTCCAAACTTAATGGTTCTATATAGTCTCTATAAAAAGTTTACAGGTGCTTCACCCCTAGAGACACAGAAGCCTTTGCACACGCTGTCTTTCTGGCAGGTGATCATGACTACCTTGGTCCCTCCAGTACCCAGATCCCCTTGTTTTGCCCGTAGAGACATGCAGACAACACAAGCAGGTTTCCCATTCATCTCTTCAGTAGTCAGCCAGATCTTCACTGATCCCTCCAGTCGTTGCCAATGCCTGTGGTCTGCTCTTGCAAGAGCGAGATGCGCACACCCCTGGCTCCCAGGTTACTTCACCTGGTTGTCAGTTAATCTGACTTGATACTTGCTGGCACTCACACACTGACTTACATAGTCTCACTTGCCCCAGTTGCTGGTGCCAGGGATACATGGGCACTCCGACCCATGTCCCTCTCCAGTTGCTGACACTTGAATTTGACTTAACTCCAGTCTCTGCAATTGCTGATGTCCCAAGACACACAGGCTTTCTGACCAGTGGTTCTCACACTTAAAATCCTGCACACAGGCACACAGAACACCAGGAAAATAGACATGTGCTGATAGGGCCCATCAGAGGTCAAGCTGCCACAACTCTGTGCCATACCTTTGGTTTCTTTCCTATAGATCCAATAATGAACCTTGTGCAGTCCCCAAAAGCTCTTTCCCTGCATCCTGTGGTTTGTTCTATCTTTCTTGTCAAATCAAAAGGTATTGAAGAAAGTCACTCCCATAGGCTCATCTTGCTGGGTTTCATACCTGGACACTGATGCTGATGGCTCTCCTGGGAAGAGCCCGGACAGGGTGTCTGTTTCTCTGAGTACATAATTTGCTACTGGGCATTTCCGGGCTTGGGAAAATGAGCCTTCTGTGAGTTGGGTTTTTTCTACTGTGATTAGATGGGTCTCTGTATTATTCAGGTTCTCACACGTGCTTTTGTCTCTGTGCTTCTTTGTATGTGTGTGTATGAGCTTTTTATCATACAACCTAACTTAATGCTTTACTGCTGAAATTTCCCCAGCTAGCTAGGTAAACCTGTCCTTGTCTACATTTTACAGAAAGTTTACTGGCACAATTTCTATTTCTTCCATCTTTTTTGTGTGTTTGGAAACCGCATTTCAAGTTCCTGTCAGCAGGTGGATGTTAATTAATCTTTTTTTAAGCCGTATACCAAGCACTGTCTGGGTTCTTTTTTTTTGTACTAATTTCCAGGGATTTTATTTCAAACAGAAACACACACATATACATGCTGTATCTAACAGTCTGTAAGTATGATGGGTAGTGGAAAGATTTGGCAACAAATCTCAAGACAAGCAGAAGACCAGAAATGGAAGTAGAGCAGTAAAATACACAAGTTTTGAGGAACCAATTAATGATGTATATTTAAGATCCTGCTACTTCAGGAAAGGAGAAAAAAAAAAAAGTAACAATATGTAAAAGATATCAAACATACCTTTCCCTTTCCTTAGTCATCATGGTCACTGAAAAAAAGAATTGCTATGGTCATTATTAGTAGTACGTGGTGTATGCCTGGTTGGTGAGAATGATTTGCCAGAATTTTATGCCAAGCCAATGCGTAGCGAAAAAGTTCAGTTCTCTACTTAGAAAGCCAGTAACTTTCCCCTTAATGTACTTGTAAGTAGATGCAATGTATGCATTGTAATATATGCAGATTCTGAGAGTGTAGCTTCGTATTTCAGAATGAAGACTATGTATTAATTGTGTAAATTAATTCATTGCTTTCTGTGCCTAATGTTTTATAGATCCCATTGAAGAGGAAGATGCAAATGTTCTTCATAGTTCAATACAGGAACTACTGAAAGCAGCTGTTATGGCAGATGCTGATATTCTCTCTGAGACATTTCAGCTTTTGATGGATTCTGCCAAGGATCTTAGCAGAAAATTGTATGGTTTAGTTCCAGATGGGCTTTATCTTCCAGCACCACCATTGTACTGTCCTCAGCCAGCTTCTCTCAGTGAAGTAAGTCTGCATGATAGAAGTTTCTTGGGTTTTTGTTTGAGTCTATTTATGAAATAATCATGATATTTATTCTGGTTCCTTTCAGTTCGTTTTTCTGTCAGTTTTTACTGTATCCATTCTGTTACTTAAGTAGCACTGTATTGATAAGAAAGTATGTGTATTTCTGTGTTTTTTCCATAAAGCGTCTATGCTCTAAAGAAGAAGGAATATTCTTAGAAGCAGAAACAACTTTTAGGTCAAATTCCTTATTGTGCATGTCCTGTTTTTATCTTTTGAATTTGCATTTTTCAGGAAGACTGCAATGACATTCTTTTAAAAATTGAGAAAGAAACTCGTCAGAAAGTGTCAGGAGTTCTTCAGCGAGTTATCTTGCTTTTCCGGGCTGCTCATTGTTCGTGCCCGGCAGCACAGTGGTATGTTGCACAACTGAAGTGGGCAAGAAAAGTTATGCAAAAAGTAAGCATTTATCTTGTTTTTTGGGTTTTTTTAACTAATCCATTGTCAATATTACTGACAAGCTTGCAGCTGTTTTACAGAAGCATTCAGTCTCATCCGGACTTTGTGGGGCATTTTTTACATGCCATCTTCTAGTTTTACACACCATGTTCAGTGTCTCCATGTGTCTTTCAGTAGCCACCTGGTAAAATACAAATTCATTTCTTCTCCATTTGAAAGAATTAAACTGATTTTAATCGGGAGTTATAGCTGTTAACTGGACACATGTTCCATATCACTTAGGATTGAATATATAAGAGAGTGCGACGCTTACTTCAGACAAAGTGGTCATATTAGCATAGAGAGCACAGGACTTAGGAGATCTCACTCTACTCATGCATTTTGCTTGCACAAACACATGCTTGAAATATATTGGTTAAAAGTTTTTGTGTAAGCTCAGGCTTTGCAGAATCTCACAATCACAGCCTCACAGAATGTTAGAGGCTGGAAGAGACCTCTAGAGGTCATCTGGTTCAACCCCCCTGCCAGAGCAGGAGTCCCCGGGGCAGCCACACAGGACGCATCCAGGTGGGTTTTGAATGTCTCCAGAGAAGGAGACGTTTTCTTAGGTCATTGTTACACAACCACTTAAAGAAGACTGACCTGCTACAGAAAGATGTCTGTGTAACTGCCTTTCCTCAGCCCCCCTGCACCAACATTCATGCAGTGATCCAGATCAGAAACTGGTCTGACTGAAAAATACTTCTTTCTGTTTGTTGACTGCATTGTCACATTTAATGCCGGCACGGAGAGGTGGTCAGAAGTAACAGCAGAATCAGGAGGGAAACTAGTCTGTCTTAGTTGACTGTGTTGGATTAAATTGTTTTTTAATTGTTACCTTAGTTGTTCTTATACTTCATGTTATTGTATTTTATGGTAATTGTGAGTATGATGAGTACAATGCAAACAAAAGCATTTTTTTAATGCGATAGGCCATACTAAACATATTTCTTTAAATGAATTTTCAGAATATCGATTTGAAGAAAATGGAAGGCAAGCTTGAGGGAGTTTGCTGGTCTTGGTAGTATTCTGATAACGGAGAGGCTTTACATTTAGTAGTGGTACATACAAAAGTCTGATTTTTATTTCCATTTTGATCGTCTATTTGTTTTTACTATCTATAGATTCGAATTAAAGGATCTCTTCCTCCACTGAGTCCATTCCCAGAGACTTTGCTTCGTTACTCCAATTTCCACACCGTTTTCAATAGATCCACATCTTCTGGAGACCACCAGTTTGATGATATTACCTGTAAAATTTTAGGTCTGTATGCAATAACATTGAATAATTTAGACCTGAAAAAAAACACAAGTGAAAATCTAAAGGAGCAAAGAAACTTTTATTAGCTTGAAATGGTGTGCTGTAATGTGTGCAGAAACACATTCGCTTTCCAGCTGTTGTTGTCTGTCAAAACTCCTAATCTGAAAGTTGCTGTTCTGGATTGTTACATATGTTATAGATCTGACAAATGTGAAAAAACATGAACACTAAGTGGGACTACAGAGTTCTAGCTGCAGACCACTACTGAAAACTCAAGAATGAGTAATATTTTTCTTTCAACTACTGTTAAGATCATGCTAATTCTCTTCTAGCAAAATATATCAAGCTGTTTTATTTCATTTATTTAAATAGAGTCTCACTGTATTGCGTGTTTGTGTTGTAGGTTGGTTCAGAGAGCTATGTGCATTGTGTTGGATGTTTCATGTTCGTGAAAGATTATCTGACAACTGTAGACGGTACCAAACTGCAAGGGAGAATATTAACAATCACATGGTAATTATATCCCTAACATAGTAAAGATACATTTTAGTTGCATAAAGGTATAAGAAGAATTCTAAAGATGTGCTGTGTATTTCTGTAAAAACTTTTATTCGCCTTATAGAACAAAATTAGCACTGTGATATAATATGCAGCAAGTATTTGTTTCTATATAGTGTATAGAATAGCGCTGTTCTTATGAACTGCCTCTCTATAGTAGTATTTCTGCTCGGTGTTTGCTTCGTATCTGACGTAGATAGTTGAAGGGATATTGCCAGGAGAGAGAGAGTTTCTACACGTATTGTCTACCTAAGCATTTACTAGTTGGTTTTTTTTTCTTTAAAGATATTTGGGGTATTTCCTGACCAATGCATATTTAATGCACAAATTTTTTTTTGTGCCATATACATGGTTTGCAAAAAATAATGAAAAATATTAAAATTTAATCATGTTTTCTCTACTTATATCCTCATTAATTGATGTCAGAATTCTAGGAAGAAAAAGAAAGAAGTTGCTAGCATGGTATTTGTCATATATTCGGTAACAGTACAGATGCTGATCTTTATCCTATCTAGTCCTTAGGAAAGGTCCTTAGGAAAGGTTGCTTCCTCTTTAACACCAAAATTTCTCTTCACCAGAAAAACTGAGTTTGAAATAAACAAGATAGCTCTGTTTCAGATTGTCTGAGTTTTCTGTGCTTTGTGTGATAGTGATAAATGTGATAAACCACTGACTTGATAAACTGATGAACTGATCCATCTTAAAAGCCTCTTGGCTGGCTCAAATCTTATGCTCCTCAGAAAGAACTTATGATCACCTCAAGTCACTGAAATTATGTACTTCACCTGGTAATTCAGTATATTTAGTCAGTTACAGCAAGTTTAGCCAAATTCTCAAATTTTACTCTAAATGGCTGCAAACAGCAGTGTTAAAGGAGTTATTTCCTAAGCTGATTTTCAAAAGCTCCTATTAATTTTTTTTCTTTCTTTCATTTATTTGTATAAGTTTTAAGATCCGTTGCAACCTTGATCTTCCTCCTAGCATCATGTTCTTCTCTGTTTGACAGCGAAGTTAGAGATTTTTAGTTTCTGTTGGCTAGGGAAGAAACATTACAGTTGCAATCTATGGATGATTTAGCTGAAGTATGTTGTTCATATCAATTAATGTTTCTATAGCAAGGTGTTTTTTTTAGAACCTGAAGAAGAATGGACATGATGCCTCCACAGTTGAGCATTGCCTGAATGCAGTGGAGTGGGCTTGTCGAATGCTTCCTTTCTGCAGGTTCTTAAATATTGAAGAATTAGTTCAAGATGTAATTTTGAGTCTACTTGGAGAACTGCCACCAGTGAAAAAGGTGAAAGACGTTAAAATTAGAAAAAAAGCAATAAAGATGGACATAAATACTTCTTCTACTTGTAAAAGTTACTGGTTAGTCTTTCTACAGCTGTAAGTTCTCTTGGAGATTATATCTTATTTTTGCGTTACCTACTCAAAAACATACTTTATTTTACCTTATAGCAGCCTTCCAGTGCCTGAAAGGTCCTACAGGACAGCTGCAGAGGGACTGTTTACAAGAGCGTATAGTGATGAGGGGCAATAGTTTTAAACTGGAGCAGGGTAGATTTAGATCAGACTTTAGGAAGAAGTTTAGCTCACTTGGTTGAACGTGGTGCTGAAACACCAAAGGTCATGGGTTCGATTCCCGTTTGGTCCGCATGTGCAGCCTGATCTAGTTGAGAGGCGTCCCTGCCCATGAAAGGGAGGTTGGATTAAAATGATCTCTAAGGTCCCTTCCAGCCTAGGCCATTCTATGATTCCATGATTCTGTACCATGAGGGTGGTGAAACACTGGCACAGATTGTCCAGAGAGCTGATGGAGGCTCCATCCTGGAGATATTCAAGGCCGAGCAACATGATCTGGTTAAAGATGTCCCTGCGCACTGGAAGGGGGTTGGACTAGATGACCTTTAAATGCCCCTTCCAGCCCCAACACATTCTATGATTCTGTGATTGATTTTGTGCAGGTGGCAGAGATTTTTGTAAAAGCATTTCCTAATCCTGAAGATATAAGAGTTCCCCTAAGAGATAAATATCATGGACTTCAGCAGCGGCTCAGACACAGTATTGTTAAAGGTAATGTGCATCCTTCTTTGGGGAAATATTAAAAGAATATTTCTCTTTTACCTTACTTATTATTTAACTTGTTGAAAATACGTCCTTTCACACCCTATGTAAAACAGTTTTCAGTTAGACAACGTCGAGTGAGTTTTGTGGCAAGTTCTGCATTTTCTTTCTGGTATGTCTGTAAGGGTAACAAAATGTCATGATTTCCAAGTTGGTGGTACTTCTTCATTGTATCAGTTTCTGTCTGTATTTCTCAGTGGCTCCAATTTATGACGATTCAAAGTTTATTCTTGTCTCACTTGGTAAGAACAATTGAAAACTGAGAGGTTTGCATTTAAGATTTCTTGATTTTTCTTTCAGAAAGTGAAGAAATGATGTCTGTTGTCATACAGACTACTGAAAAAGTGAGAATGAAGGCCCTGAGACGTGTAATAAGGAACATAGGCCCCATAGAAATTCATATTTGGGAGCCAGCAGAAGAGGGAGCAGCAGATGATGAGGAACACTGTTATGACAGATTCTCGTTAGGCACTAGTCTGAGCAGAAGCACACTTACTGATCTTGGCAGTCCTCAGATATATAGTGATGCTGACACAGCAGATACGCTTTCTGATGCTTTGTTTACTGAAGATACAAGAGCTCAAGTATCTTCACTCCAAAGGTAGGAAAGCATTGCAACAGAAAGCTTTCTACTTAAATTTAAAAAAAAATAATAAATAAAATATAGTCGTCTCTCACTGTACAAGCAATCTTTTCACCAAACAGGATAATTGTCACTTTGGCTAACTTATCAAATGAAGAATTACAAACGTAACAAATCTTTGAACTGCCAATGTTACATCAGTTACTATGTGACTAATATGTTACTGAAGTGTAAATTGCTATGGACTGTGACCAAGTTCATATACGGTACTGCCAAACTGCCATCTGTGTAAAAATTATGGATTTTTGCATTTGATTAATTTGTTACCTTAACATTGTATTAATGTGGATTTGAGTTTGTTAATTTCACATATTTAGCAACAGATGAAAAGAAGGAGCTAATGTTGCTTTTACTTACTTATCCATGTAGTTCTTAAAATGGATTTTGGTATTAACAGTATTTATATTTGTTATCTTACAGGGATAATGTACATCAGAGACAAGAAGAAGCAAGTAGCAAAAATACTACATGCAAGATAAAAGCTTTTAACTGTAAAACAAAACAAAAAGACAAAGTATATGAAAAAGACATGGATAATGAATGCAATTTACCTGTAGTTGGTACATGGGAATTTGAACGTGATGATGATGAATATGTTATTTTTTTAGAACTCTTTTTGAGTTATATTCTGGAGAGAGACCTGATAAAGTACAGTGACCTTGGAATTCCATTTCTTACCAGTTTTTCTGGACTTCTTCAAGAGCATGAGTTAAACTCTCTCCTTTTTGATGTTCATAAAACGCTAAAACGTCGACAAGGCAAAACTAGAAGTCAAAATGTGTTTAGAGCAGGGTCTTGCTATACTGTCACCCTGGCTTCTTTTGATCCTGAAACAGTGTCTGTCTATAATGAAAACCAAAATATTTTGGAAAATGCAACCATTGTGCAACTCATTGTACAGACAGCAGAACCTCCTGCACCTAACCTAATGAAAGGACTTAATGAAGGATTATTTGGTTTAAAACACAAGTCAATTTATAGACCTCCCAATGACAACCAAGGAGTCACTGTTGTTCCCGCAAGCCGGACCTTTGCTGACAATACTTTATCAAGCCTGCAGACTCGGGCAGCTCCTAAATACATTTACAAAACTGTTGATTCACTTGATATTGTACCAGGAGAAGAACTAACTATAGAATTAACGGGTAAGCTGAGTAATATTGCGAAGTTGATTGAGTGGATGATCAGGTGGTCTGATAAAAGATTGCTCTGTGGCTCCAATAGTCAAGATTCCTTAGAAGAGATTTTCCCAATGATACATGTGAAAACATCAGCAGCTGCTGCCCTTACTTCCTTGTGGCTGTTAGGACAGTTACACAAAGCGGGATCTCGAGCAAAGAACATAAAATGTAAGGTAAGAAAGAGGATGACGTGTCAATGAAATGTGTGAATTAGTCATGCCAGTAAAGAAAATAACACACATCTTTTACATCATAGAATCTTTTAGTTCTGATCTCAGTAAAACGTGGAATATTGATTAATAGCCTTTCCTTTAAAGGTTTCTAGGAAAGGAGAAACATTCCAGGAATACTGTCATTCTGTCTGTAGGAAGACTTTGGTTGGCAATTAAAGCTCTCGTTGGAAGCCCAAGTTAAAATCTCATTTCTCTAGATACTGCTTTATTTGAGCAAATTCCTGCAAGTTCATCCACTGGGTCTAGTTTTAGACATCATCTGTGAAGAAACCTAGTTTTGGAGTTAGAGTATGGACAAACAAGAAAACGAGTAAAAGAGAGTTTCTCTGAGGAGACTTGAATTTAAATTAATTTGTCTTTAAAGGCAGTCCAGGTGCAGTCTGACTGGAGTATTTAAATTAGTTAAAGATAGATGAAGAGTGAATCTTGAATTTCTATCTAGCGCTATTAGACAAGAGTTGGAGAATGTATATTAATACTAAAGAGATTTGTCTGAAGAACCTGAAGAGTATTGCTTTATTTTATATTTAAGGACAACCGGATCATTTATTGAAAGGCTGAGGGGAAAGGGTTCTGGGTTTTTTTGAGAAGACCTTTCTCCAAGATAGAATGGGATTTTGTCTTGCTTTTAGTTTGTGTTTTCTGACAAATATCATCTGTATTTTACTTAAACTTACTGCCAAAATTTTTGTGTGCATGTAACTGCATGATGGAATATGGCTTTTTGCCTCTCATACTGTGTTCAGTGTTAATTTCAGAGTTTCCTGTTATGCATGATGAAGGCCAAATCTTACTATGTATGGAGTATATTTGTCACATAGCACCTTTGGTGACACTCAATTAGTGATTTTTTTATCATCATTATTGTTATTAATAGAGTCCAGATAACCAATGTGTGAAAGAATTTGCGTCTCTATCAGAAATCCAGTCTAGGACAGAGAAAGAAAGTAGTATGGATGGAGGCTCTTCCATACTGGCCAATCCTCTTTTTGATGTCCAGAGCGTACAAGCCTATGATGATCTTTGTGAAAGTCATTTGGGGTAAGTTTGGGGTTTTTTTACATAAGAACTCTAGCTAGTTGTAATTCCTCAGCTAAGCAGCAGGTCAGTATGAAGACGCCTGCTGTTACTGTGTGTTATACACATTTAATTTTGAGTGCCACTCTGTTTATTGTAATTGAGATGAGAGTTCACATGTTAGTTTGTTTTTCCCTGGATCTGTAATCTAGCTATGTTCCTGTGCGTGCGTGTCAGAAAAGTAGATGAAAAAGGCATTGAATATTTTGTTAATATGAAGCACAGTTATGAAGATGGAGATTAGTTAACCTGAAGTCCTGTGTGACATTTCACCTTCTGTGCTAAAGAAACAGAAGATCTTTGATGTTAGTATTTTAAAACACTATTGTGTGTCTTCTCTGACAAGAATGTATTTTTTCATAGAGTAAGTTTGTGAGGGAGATAAATGGAGTCTAACCAGATGATTTAGAAGTCATGGCGCAGTTTACGTCTTCCATTTTTGGTAGATCTTACATCTTGTTTACGTTTTTCTGGAAACAACCCATCTTAAAGACTGTACCACTGATGTCACTAAAATAGCACAGCTATATAAAAAAATAATAATCCTTGTTGAAGTGAAGTTCAGAGAGGAAATTTGTAAGAAGTTTGTCACAGCAGTATTTATTTTGCAGTTATGCACTAGCCTGCAATCTCAGAGGAATGACATACTTAAACTAAGTCAGATCATTTTATTTCTGTTGTTAATTACCTTGTAATTCCAATTACCAGAATGTCTACACAGTTAAAATATTCTGATAAGAAGGAAATTAATCATGGGAGTTATTCTATACCTCATATGACTGAAGATCTCGATGAAGTGGGACCATTTGTTCAAGAGGAGTTAGATGTAACATCAGAAAGAGAAGGTTTGTTTTTATGGTATATACTTTTACTAGGGTCTGACATACAAGAATGCCGGAGCTTTCTCTGAATTGGCTTATATGTCCCTCCACTTATTTAATAAAAAAAATGGAACTCATTCATTGTTCTATTGTAAAATTATTATTGTGTCTGTTTCATACTATAACTAAATTTTATACAATTGCTTTCAAAGTTTTTCATTTAGGTGAAAAAACATTTTGCTATAGAAATAGGATGTTTACAGATCATTCTCTCGTTTAATTTCATGCCAAAAATATTTATGTAATTGTGTAAAATACGATTTGAGAATTGGAAGAGCTGAGTATGCAGAAGTTAAATTTATCCTATTCCCACTATGAAAATAAGCTGCTTTGCTTTTTTTCTTTCAGGTGCATATGTCATCACTAGTAATAACACAAATTCACAAATTCTGCGTTTGCTGAGACTTCTCTCAACCTCTTTCTGCTTTCTAGAAGAGGTAGTGGGCTAGTGTGACCAGTGACAGGAATCACATTAACATTGCTCTATGTCAGGTAGTTTTCTGATATAAAGTAATTGTGTTTATTTTGTAGATGTCTTTGAGGAGACGTATGAAATTCCAAAGAGCTCCAGTAGCTCTGTCAAGATCAAACCTATAGAACATCGAAGAGAAAAGGCAAGTTACGATCTTGCATAGAAGGATCAAATTATTTTGAATACTCTTTTCAAAATATCATGAGTTCCTCAATATACCTAAGAACTTGAGGGCTTTTCATACATGTAGAGTGGTGATTTTTTTCCTTGCTTAAGTCAGTAGTAGAAATCACTAATAATTAAGCAGTAGCAAAGTGAGATTGCCGTAAGCACTTTAGAAAACCAATTCATTATCTCCGAAAGTAAATATGTGCATGCCTATGTATACAATATATATAATTATATATATAAATTTCATTCAATCTATATAATGTATAACACTATATATAAATCCACTAGATTATATATGCACATATATATGTGCCTACATGTATATATAAAAGCATGTAAATTAAAAAATAAAAAACAGATGGGCTTCTGGTTAGTAGACCAGATCTTTATATGTGTTTTATTTTGCTAGAAAACTGTATTAACAACTTTTTTTTTTTTTTTACTTTAAAAATGTTTGCTGCCTCTGTAGTTGTCACAGGTTGACTAAATAAAGGCTCTACCATTTGTTTGCGTGTTTTTAAATTAAATATGTACAGATCATTATTTTGCTTCGGTGTGAAAAGTCAGTCTCGATCTGTAAACGTGCCTTGTTTTTTGTGCAACATCTTTGGTTTTAAGTCCCCTTTCTTTGAAATTGGCTGTTAAGCCGACATAGGAATTGCAGTGCCATCTGTTTACTTGTTTGAAACACTCTAGATTTGGTGCGTTAATGGAATTAGAAACAACAAATGTATTGTTGTCTTCAATTCTACGATGCATTTTACTATAGTGAATCTGTGGCATGTGTAAAACCCAAAATTGTTTCAGTTTCTTAATTTATAGGTAGTCTATGTAGGGTGGTTTCCAGATTTTCATCTTTACCTAAGGGGGTGCGAGATTACTTAAAAGGAAAGATGCTCAGATGAATCATTAGGACATCTTCTTAGTTCTGATTTATAAGTACATAGCTTTTCAGTTAGATTTTTTCAAGTGACTGGTTGATCAAAGGTGTACTTGCCTTAAGCTAATAAGACTTTATTGAAGGAGAAGGGGGGTATAAAAATTTCCAAGTTCAGATACATCTGTTTATATTCCAGCAGGTCTCCGTTTCGGATGTAGATAGTCACCAAGAAGATCAAAATGCAGAAAAAACAAAGGAAGAAAAGGCTAAACAGAATATGTGAGAGACTTGTTCTTGTTTTAGTTTTTCTTTTTACTTTGCTTAAATATTTTTGTTAATTGCTGCTGTTTGTAGCAACAAACTCGTAGTTTGAAACAAGATTTCGGTCGTATTTCCCATGTTACAGGCGTTTCGCATATACAAAGTGCTGTGTGGATAAGTGATTATTTTAGTAATAACCAAGTAGAAGAGACATTGTATATGGGGTAGAGATTAAATGGAAAAGCTTGCAGATGAACAGTTGCTTTTCCAGACCTGAAATAGGAGCAGCATCTTCAGTTTAAATACATGGGGAGAGTTGTTATTCTAGGAAATTTTAACAGTTAATTTATTACACAACATACAAGAAAGCTGCATGTCTGGGAAGCAGAAGGTGTTATAAAAATGGATATGGGCAATAAGCTTCTTAGCTTCTGAAAGAGTGAGGGAGGTATTTCAGACATGTAATTAATTATGATATATTAAAAGTTTTATGTTTTATAGTATAATGCATGTAAAATTATAGGAACAGTCCATAAACCTGATTATTGCATCATGTGTTTGAACTGATTACTTTTCATTTGTTTAGATGAGTTCTAGTTCTCTGAAGTTTTTCAAGGGAAGAAACTGAATATTCTGTAAACAGAGTTTGTTGTCTTTAGCATGAGGAATCTTGGTTTCAATTAGCTTTCTTCTTAAATCCACCAAATTTGTAGTAATGAAGCCTTTTCCTCTGATATACAGTGCCTGAATGTCTTAGATTTAGAAAATACTTCTTACTGTGCTGGCATATAAGTAAATATTCCTGAAAAACTTCTTTTGTCAACTTAGATCAAGCTCTTCTTTGTCTGCTGTATGTGTTGAATAGCCAGAACCTTTTCAGTGTATTTGTTTGAGTTAGTTTCCGATTGCTAGGGAGACGAAGCATGAGTGTCAATATTTGCCAGCTCAGATCGCAGTGCGATGCAGATCAATATCGCTCTGGCCAGGTGGCCTTCAGGTATTTTATCTCATAATTAAAATATTTTTCAGGAGGTTTTTTATATATATATGTATGCATATAAATGTATATAAAATGAAAATAAACAGTGTAACAAATAATTGTGGTATTCACAGTACTTACCCTTTTTCTTTGTAGCATGACCGAAGTTCTTCCTAGCACCGTTTGTCACTCATTCTCTTTAGAACGAGATGCAGCAGTTGCCAGGTAAGATAAACTGCTAATGTTTTATATAATAAAAAACGAACTAGCCCTTTTTAAGTTTTCAGTTTGAAGTAACATGATGTATTGATATGTTTACGAAATATTTGCAGATGTAGTACATTGTACCTGCAAACTGTACTATTGAGTAGCCTTTCCTGAAACTTATTTTTGCTGTAGTCCTTGAGGATCATGTACTCTTGCGTGTTCTCCAGAGTATCACATAAATCAGACATGTGAATTCAGAGCTACCAGCTTTGAAGAGAAGTGATACTTTTGTTTTCAAGTTCCAGACAGAATCATTATAATGATATAATATTACTATCAAAGATATATTGTTGCATAAAAGACCTAAACAATAACATTATAAACTTATATTTTAATAACATTGTTAATTTATGTATGTCCTAGCAACTGCTAGATACACATAAATGTACGTATATAATATTTCTATAAACAGAGAGAATGCTGGGATCGGAAAAAGGGATTAGGCTTTCCCTTCTAGAACAGTCCTCTGAGTTTTCTTAGTTTAAAGGGAGGTATGAACTCCAACTGTTTGGATTCCATTTTCATGTGTCTCTAACCTCATTTCCCTCTTGAGTTTTTCATGCCAGCTTTTTTAAAAAAAAAACTTTTATCAAACTTTTAGGCTTTTGGGCCATGTTTACATTTTCTAATTGTCCTCCAAAAGATTTCCTTTACACCTTCACACCTTTCGTGTGTCCAAAACCTTTTTCAGTATTACTCATTAGGCATTGCTTTATGCTTCTGTTCCTTCACATGCTTGGAGGCCATCCCCTTCACTTGTAAAAAATCTCCCAAAGTTTGCATACACACATACACATTTTTCTTTAACAGAGAAATGTCTTTTGAGTCAACTTCATTGATGTAGGTGAAGTCCTTCCATTTCTTTGTAACAGTGTAAATTCTAACCCTCTCTTCTTCACTTAAGGACTTCATCTACTTAATAGTCTTTACCTACTAAAAGATCTGATTATCTGTGTAAGAAAATCAGTGTATTGTATGATCTGGTACATGCTAATTTAATTGTTTTCTGCTGAAATTTTGTTGTTGATTTTTAATTCCAAATATAAAAAAGCACATGTAATTGTTTAAGTGAAAGTGAATCTGCCACCTCTCTTATTTCAGGTAATAATGTCTGCCTCCATTTTCTCTCACCTGGTTTTGCCCTCTGTCAGATCACTCTTTTCTGTATCTCTAGTGAAGATAACATTTCAGATATCCTTGTAAATAGAAGAACTTACATCTTTACTATTCCTTTTTATTCAGTGTATTAGAAAGCACTGGGAAAAAGATGTTATACATACTCTCCAATGAAGATTATGCAATGCTAATTATTAAACTGTTCCTACAAATCAGTTATGCTTTAGAAAAATTAAGGTATCTTTAAAATATTCTGGATTGATTTGACACAACCTCATATAGGTGTTGTGTGAATATAGGTGAACTCTGAATGTTTTTCATAGTTTTTTTCTTTTCCTTCTTAAGTAATATAGATATTTGTCTAAGTGATGGTCAGTCTTCTCAGACTGTTGTGTCAACTGTGTCAAGTGTTGCCTCCAGTACTTCTGTTTGTACAAGTAAAGAAGAAGTCAAGGAAGAAGTCCCTGCAGAAGAGAAGCTAAACACACCAGCAACTGTCAGTCAGATGCTCCAAGATGAAATGTTCAAGTTGGTTCAGGTGAAAGCATCTCGTTATTGAAGATACTATTCGCGGTAGAAGCTGTGTTGTTTAGAACAATAGAGATAATTGCTGTTTTAATGATATTCTGTGTATGGTTATTTTTGAAAGAGATTTCCAGTTCCATGTAAACTACTGTGAAAACTTATTTTAAACTTAACTCTTGCTTTTGTCTCAAGAAACTGTATTTTAGTTCACATAACTGTGTGCTTTAATAATATAGATTAGAAAAAATTCTGAAGCTGTAATTTTGTTAGTACGTTGAGATGACGTTATGTAATCCTCCATTTACTCAAACTTCACAAAATGAAGGAATTAGTCTTGCTTTAGCGTAACCTGTCTGTGGCAGGAATTTAATGTGTCTCAGAAGAAGTCCAGTAAATAAACAATCATACAAATGAATCATTATTGAAACTTTGCGATGTTGTTTATTTTTACACTTGTGGTAACTGGATGGCAAAGTAGAACATCTGCCAAGATTCCTGTTCATGTTGTTTAGTGTTAACGCTGTGTGTGTTTACCCAGCTGCAGCAAATCAACTTCATGAGTTTGATGCAAATACTGCAGTCATCCTTTGCCAGCCTGCCGAACATGCAACAAATTTTGCAGCAGTGTCCATCTGTTCATCTGGAAGGAAGCCAGCCTGCATCCCCTGCCAAAGGTGGTGGCTCCCTGAAAACACAACTGCCTACTCAAGAAGATAAAGGAAAACTTGGTCAAAAGAGCTGTGATTTTCAACCAAAGAATAGTTTAAGAGATGAAGGCAGCAATGGCCATGTGAAAGTAGGTATATCTCAGTGTTCTTTATGAGGAGTGTTCCGTATATCTGATATGTTATCTGTCCTGTTAAATTAGGAAGTGTTTTTGTAGTGACTGTTACAGACAAAAAAGATTTTGTGCCATTTTTGTGCATATTTAATATGTGGTTGTTTGGTTTTCTCATTTAGAATCATCTGGATGTGAATGTTTCTTTAAGCCTGTTAGAAAGCCACAGCAAAGAAACAGGATTTATGCCGCTGTCTCATGATTTGCATTCAGCATTTTCTTCAACATCCACTAAACCACTTCATCTCCTGGCTCCTTCCTCAAGCATCCAGAAAACACCAAAGCTTATCCCTATTGAAAAAAAAATAAATTATTCTAATGGATTTCCTTTGCTTAAGCTTGAATCAGGCTCTCATTTCAAACCAGCATTTTTACATCCAATAGAAATATCATCAGCTTTGGCTAGACCACCCCCAGTACCACGGGTAGCTTGGAGTTCATCAGACTCTGTATGGAACCATCAGTCATCGTATGCACCAAGAAAGAGCAGATTAGAAGATCATCTGAATGTAAGTAGATATGACCCTGAGATCCCAAGGCAAGTACTCGAGGAAGAGAAAAGATGGGCAGAAACAGTGCATAAGGGACCCCCCAGACACCTGAATCTAGATCAGTATGAAGGACAGCAAGAAGTGTTACCTCGGAATCAGTTCTCTGCAAATCTGAATATGGACAAAGCACCCATCACTCAGAACCCTGCCGGTGCTCCATTGTTGCGCTTGCAGCTTGATCCAGTACCTAGACTTCCTCGAGTTTCAGGGCAGCCCATCACTACTGCTTTGATAACTGTTGAACCCGCAACGAAGGAGACTGGCTGCAGAGAAGCACTACAGCACACAGGAATGCCACTCCTCCGCGCTAATTTACATCCAAAAAAGAAGGTACTGGAATTTGTTAATATATTTTTCTAAGTCACAGATTTTTTTCATTTTCATGATTTATTATTCATCAAAAATAAGTTAACATTTCCAGGCTATGGAATTTAGAAGTGTTCAGCACAGCTACAGGAAGGTATCTGGAACTAAAGTAACTTCTTACTGGCATGTCACTATGAGGCAGGCTGTAAGCTTGGAAGTGTTTTTAATGACTTTAAACTGATTCCACATTCCATAGTACATCAACATTCAGCCTGTTAGTAATGAATGTAAGGAATTTACTATCTAAAATACTGGATAATATTTGTTTGCTAAAAATTAATTCTATTTTTACAGAAATTTAAATAGAATTTTTATCAGAGATACAAAGAATTGCAGAATATGAAGAAATACTCTTTTGTAAGGGTAGAAATTTAATTCTAAAGGGCTTGGTAAGAAACCCTTATCTTTTGGATGTTGAGAACTTGATGTTTTGAAACATGTTATGATAGACTCTTACATACTTGTGCACTCCAGTTAAACAATGGAGATGTTTTTCTCTGAAAGATGCTTCTTCAGCCTTTGTCTACATTGCATGGTTCCTACCTTCATCTTCAACTGCATACATTAGAATTGTAAATGTTCATGAAATATGTTATGTAGAGAAAATTCATATCTTCTGAACTATTTTCTGAAAGTAGTTACATGTGCATACATTAGCTGAGATTCTGGTCTGGTGCTGTTAATACTACATTTTCACTTTCTCAGTGGGAGTTTTTATAACTTGGATCCAAACTGGACCTGCTCTTTTCATCCAGTCTGACTGGAGTTCCCTCCTCTGCTTCCTGTATATTTTTTTCATTTTTGCTTCTTTTTCTCTCTGAATACTTCCAGGTACCGAAGCTTATTCCATTTCAGAATCTTGCTGCATTTGAGCAACACCACCAGCATCATACTGTGCCTAGTACTTGCTTTGGTCAAGACGAAACTGAACCTACCCGGTTACCAAAAACTGACGTTGAGCCAATTGAACTAAGAGATGTGCAGAATAATACAAAAAGGCAAGCCAAAATTTTAAAGTGGGTCTTCCCTTTGAAAACCTTAATGGTAACCCATACCTTCTGGCTTTGAAATCAACTTCAGATAAAATGTAAATGGATGTAAATCTCTTGAAGGAGAATAGCAAATATTCGGTAAAGGCACAGCAGGAGAACTATATAGCATTAGAGTGTGAAGGGAGTTTTGCTGTTACCAGGCTAATAGGAAGAAGATTCATGGCGAGATGGTTTTCATAGTGTTATCTGTGGTTTAAAGTCTTGTTGTCATCCAGGTGTTTGTATTTTAGTAAAATACTTAAGTAAAAAGTTTCAACAATAAGAGAGGTTTGTTTCTTGCTGGATTATTTCTTACAGATAACTTGGAAGCATTTTGTATAGGAATGATTATTTTATTATACGTCAGTGGAATATTATACACCATGGAATATTATACAGCTTGTAATATTTGATATCAACAGCTTGTTAGACAATTAACAGATTCTGGAGTGATTGTTGCGTATTTTTGAGTTCCTACAACAACTTTATGTATATTTTGGTAGGCAAAAAATGTGCTTTGTACTGATTTGTATGCAGCAGTTGTGGTTTTTTTGTTCTTGTATTTCAGTACATATTTTGTCACAGTAATATTTCTCAGAGACCAGTGATAGGTGTTATTTCAGGGCAGTTCTTATTTTTTTTCATTTGTAATTACTGTCAACAGACAAAAGAGGCGTGATAAGAAACAAACGGAAGAGGAGAAAAAGAAGAAGCCAAGTGTGTCCTTCTGCCCAGATGACACCATCATCAATATTAGTGATACGGTGGTGGTGGTTGAATCGGAGACCAAGGTAGAGAAAAATTTTGGTTTGTTTTGTTTTTTTCTCTGCCATTTTCCACTGAAGTATTAGCAGGAAAGAAAGAAGCAGGAAACTGTAACCCAAAACAATCATATAAATCTGTTCCAGGCTCTAGTCTTGTAACAGTGTACGTTTTTCATTTTGTATACTTTTTTTTCCCCGTAAACTAGACTCTTTACATGAGGCTAAACGACAGTGATCTAAGAGTGAGGGTGGGGAGCATGACATCTCAGTTCTGTCTCAGTCAAGAAACAGAAGAGAAAGTCGTAGTCAGCCTGAGTTTTGATTTATGCACTTCCTCTATTTGTTTGCCTAGGCCTTTTTGGTATCTTTTAATGTATTTGGGGGCTATCCTTGCAAGTACTAGATTTCAGGTTAGAACACTGCCAAATTTAAAGCTACATCACAACCCAGAGCGTCAGGCTCTGTTTCTGTTCCGTATCATACCATCTCTGACACTTCCCTCTTCAGCACAGTGTCTGGAGAGGCTCTCTAGACCTGTGAGATGTTAAGTATGGTACTATAAAGATAGCATATACCTGAAGAAAAATGAGGAATTCGTGTTACTGCAGACCATTCCAAGATACGTGTGAAAAAGAATGATCATCATCACTAACTCCACTAAACTGGAATGGATCAGAAGAATTAAAAAAGGAGGGTAAGAAGGCTACATTACGACGATTTATTTTTTTCTTTCTTTCCCAAGTCACTGCTCCAAGGAGATATATTGGAAAGTTAACAGCATCAAGAAGGCCTGTAATTTGCATTGGAACTATTTTTAAAGATTTTTTTTTTCTCTTTGGTTTAGGATCAGCAAGCAAAATCTACATCTTACCTTCAAAATGATTTTTGCATTTCAATGGGCAAGTATAAGTCTTTTTAATGCTTTGAGTGCTTAAATAAAATAAACCAAGGAACTGAAGTTGGTTTGATTTCAAAGTAAAACTCTATAGACATGAAGACGTTAAAAATTCAAATTGTGTAGTCTGTGGGCAATACAGCTTAATTGGCGTATGGGCTCATTCCTCAGAAAATTAGTAAAACTTTTCATGAGGTACGGTAGATATTCAGTCTTTTTTTGGGAGTAGTCAGTTTTTAGGGGATTGGTGTGAAGAGAGATGCATGGAAATTTAAGATCTCATATCGGTTATCTGTAAACTCAGAATAATTCTCTTAAAAATTATAGAGGTATTTTAATTTTCTTAGAAATAAGTGATAATCATGTATTTCTGTTTGTAAACAATAGACTTCATGCTGTAGTAAGTTGAGTGTATTTCAGTAAATATGATTCACAGTAATTTCTGTTTAAGTGATTCATCAGAATGCTGGAAGTAACACTTTCAAATTCTAAATCAGTTTGTTTATTTTTAAAAGATACTGTTCCAGCTTTACTCGCCTGCATGTTCTAATTACAAGAAATTTAAGGCTCCTTTAAAACTGGACTTTTATAATATTTCTAGCTTGCAAAATTAAGCCACCTGTTGTATATTATCACATTTTTGACACAGTGGAGGACACTATTACTACTTCAGCTGATCTACATTACTTGGCCTCTACAGGAAGAAAACCTGCAGAAACTCAAGATGCAAGTACAAATACTTACTCAGGTAAGTGCTAACTGTGTGACCTACAGCAACCAAGTATTTCTGGTATTGGTTCTTGTTAATTGTGATGTTGGTCAGTTTCCATAATGGAGTATATTTTTAAATGAAAAAAAAATATTTTGTGCTGTAACTTTTTGTTTAAAAAAGTATTAAACCAGTTGATATTGGAATATAAATTACTAAATATTAGTTAAAATAATTATAAATAAAAATATTACTGATGCAGTTATGTAAAAATCTACATAAGCTTTCTCTGCATTCTGCTCTGACCTTTTCTGAAAGCTCCTTTTGACTTAGCTTGACTTTATCTAAGTGCATTCTAGACAATGCTGTATGTGTGACTGAAATTGTTTCCCTGCTTATTCCCCTCCAACTCTTATTTTGGTTTTGAGCTGGGAAACTAAATGTATGTTCAGGTAATGCCATCAGTGTCTTTTCTTAAATTCGTGTATACTGTTGTTTGTTTGCTTTTTTTCCTATCAAGTGCTCAAATCATATCAGGATGTTGGAATCAGTGCTGGAAATGAGGTTTCTGAAGTTCAACCAAACGAGTCGGTCATGTCAGTTCCTGTAGCAGGTGTGGCTTCAGTCTTTCTCTAGTTTATTTGTTTGGGAAGTCTATAAAAAATACTACAATTTTAACATGGGTTTTATGCATGAGGTAGCTTAATGCAGGATATAGGTGAGGTGCTAATTCGTCTGACTTCTTGAAGCCAAATGTGGATTAATTATAATACTGTTTATTAAAAGTTTGGCTGGAATTTTTCATGTTGCAGTGTACCTGTGCTTTTGTATTCCTGTATGAAGAGGTATATCTGTGGATTTTAGCTTGTGCTCCCTAATCTTGGGGAGTTGGTGTTATGTAGACCAATAGTTACAATTGACCAGTGGGATGTCATGATCACAGCTGCACATGAAATCAAACTGTAGTAGCTCAGCTAATTATAGTTACTCCATATATCTGCTAAGTTGTGTAACAGCTATGTGCCAAATAACTCTTCCAGTCTCAAGTAGGAATTTTATTCCCAATCAGTCATCTTTTGGGTCAGTTTGTAGAACAAAGAATAGAGAGGAACTTTGACTTTGGCTACAGAAGATATGTTTTAGTTTGGGCTTTCCCCAGTAAATCCTAGATAAATTGCACTACATAAAATTCAGTATCTATTTACTCCATGGTACCAAGTGAGCATACTAATTTTTCCTTTCTTCTAAAATATTCCATTTGGAAGATTATTCTACCACATCACATGACTTTTTTATAGATAGCTTTTTAGAGATCTTTCTAGCTGAGTAGTAACATTTATTTGGATCAAGTAGAGATGGAGATCTATTTTTTTAACCTATTCAGGAGGGAATTGGAAATTAATAGCAACTTAGGCTGCAGCATGTTACTTTGGTTTTAATTTTTTCTGTTTTTTTCTGGTAATTTATCACTAAAATGAAAAATGTAATTTATTGTCAGAAGCAAACATTAAAGAAACCTATTAAGCTATATTGTCTATATTTATTTTTAAAAAGACATGCTAATCAAAGCTTTTCTCATCATTTCAAGAATGCAGACCTGTTTCTAGATAGTTTGCCTGAAGTTTCATGGCTTTTACTATAAACGTAATACTATTATTCTTTTCTCAGAATCATCTAGTGTTCCTGAGATGCTACCACCAGACATGTATTTAAAGATGAGATTGCCCACTGAAGCAAATGAGCGACCTTTACCATCTTTACTGTCAAATGCACTTGATTTGGTTAGTGGTCATGCATATGTTTAAAATATGTTTTAAGTATACTGTTTGTCTTAACTCATTAATTTGGATTCTTTTTATCTGTACGACTCAATTGTGTAATACTCCAGGTAGGACTGTAGTTATTTTCTCCCCAAAACAGAAAGTTTTTCAACTCAAAGTGGTAAGAAGTAAACACAGGAAATGGTTAATAATGTGCTATAAATAATGTATATAAAACACACACTGTATAATTCTTCATAATGTTTTTCTCATTCAGAATGAACGTGAATATATCAGTGTGATTGATATTGAAGACGGTGACATCCTTAACAATTTGCCTGTGATACCTGAGTCTGCAGAAGAGATAGCTACTGCACAGCAAAGTGAGGAGTTTGAAATTCCATCTACTGCAAAACTTCATCACATGGCAGCTTCTGTTACTAACGCAATTCCACCCAAGGTGCACCAGAAGAAAGGTAAACTATTTATTTTTAAATCAGAAAAACACCCTATACATTTCTGCTGTAATATTCTTACCTCCCACAGCCTTTCTGCAATTCACCTCCTGCCTTTTTAGTCTTACACATCAAAACATTTGGACATTTGACTTCTTCCATGACAAATCCTGCTTCCTAAAACATGCTGTTAGGTATAGCACAGCTATGACTAATTACTTGCAGTACTAACGTGTTTGCAGTTTATTCAGTGATCTTGGTGCAATCTTTTTTTTATTATTATTTCAAGACTATCATCTGAAAAATGAGTCAAGCCAGGTGCAAAAGGAAGAGAAGTCATACTCTGCTGCAGATGGCGTCACTTGGAACATGGTACATAAAGATGACGGAATTTTCCCTACTTCGGGGCTTCCATCCAAAGTAACTGGTAAAGAACACTTTTCCACAAAGCAGCAGGAAATGGATATGCAATTACAGGCACTACAGAACATAACGGAAAATATGGAGGAGGATTTCAGAAATACCAAACTGGTGAGTTCTGACTACTAACTGTTGTGTCTGGAAGTTTGGTTTTTGACTTCTTTCAGCTAAAACCAAATTTACATATTTGTAACAATGTGTTTTCAAGGGTGCTTAGTATGTGTTGACAGAGATCAAGAATAATACACAATTCTTTCACATTTAGTGCTGCATCTGTTGACTAGCATGGTTACTTAGAATGGACCAAATGCTGACTGGAATAGTCATGTTCTTAATGAATGAGCAGAATATATTTAATTTCTGTTACTGGGAAAATGGAATAGTACAAAAGTTCAGTTTGACAAGGAGAACTTTTTAACAGACTCCTGCAGTTGTGCCTTTGCAGAATATTATGTGATTATTTCTGAAGCCTGTTCCTATTTATTTCATAGAGTGTTTGCATTTTTAATGTCTTCATAAATCCAAACATAGAAGTAAGATAAATGTATTGTGGACGTAGTGCATTCAGATTTTGAGGCCAGTTATTTGTAAGAATAACGTTACGTAAAATGTCAAAATCTAGGTTAGTCAGCTTTTACTTTCTAGTTTTAAACGTCAGGAAACTCCTATCTTACAAAGAACATGGAAATATTTTTATTTCTATAGTTTTCAGTTAAGATATATTGAAAAACTATAGCTGTTTTTAAAGGAAAATAATATGATCAATGGGAGTAAAACTGTTCTCAAGTTTAATACAGTTCATATGTATTTTTCTCAGAGTAAGGGTCCGGAAGATTGAACTCTATAGATGAAATTAATCTACTTGAGCTACTTTGATTCCTGAACTACTTTCTTGATTTTGAATCAGGATATTTCACTGAAGTGTTCACAAGATTCTGAGGAAAAAAATGTATTTAAAACAAACTTTGCCTGAGTATCTGTGGTCTGAGTCTCAGAAATACCTTGAAGAATGTATCATTACTTAGATTTCTGGCTTCATTTGTAGCTAATGAAAATAATAGAAGATTTTGAAATGACTGCCAATTCAGGCCTTGGTACTCATCCTTCCTTCTCTGAAGACAGAAGAATCGTTGATGATGGTATGTGTTTAGTTGGCAGAAGGATAGTAAACTTGCAATTTAATATTAAATTTGACTAAATTACCACAGAGGTTTAGTGAAATCTCAGAAGGTCTTATTAAAGTATGTATGAAAAATAATAAATATGAGAGAGAGAAATGAAATCAAAGGTAGAAAATCTGAATATTGTGGGTACTACTTCAGCAAAACTGCATTTGCAAATATTTGTGTACTTCCATCTTTTCCAATACCATAATGCAGGATTTGCATATAGGATTTTAAAGATGACAGTATATATTTCCATTGTATCATAAAAATCAAATTATGATGCTTATCAGTGCTTTTCTTGATGATCATAAGTATTTGAAGTTTATCTTCTCTCTGTGTGTATCAGGAAACTTACTCCATCCATCTTCGGTGGCTATTCACTTGTACTATTTGCCATTTTAATAAAAGCATGTATCAGCTTAAGGATTTGCCAGAGCTCATGTATTGAATAATCTATTGTTTATAAAATGATTTGCTATATAGTACCAGTTTACTTATAGCTATTGTACTGTGGCAAGAAGAGGCATGCTGGGGGTACATAATTAAGTTCCATTTTATATTCAAACCAAAGCACAGTCTAATCTACTTACAAAGTTAACACAAAGCCAAGTGGCAGAACCAAATCATGGCTATATCTATAGGCCTATACCTATATTGTATACACCTGTATTATATGTATATACCTATACATAAGACAATATTTAGTATTTCTTTTTGAGACCCCCCGCCTGAAGCTCTGTGTTCAGCTCTGGAGCCCACAGTACAAGAATGTCATGGACCTGTGGGAGCAGGTCCAGAGGAGGCTGCAAAGATGATCAGGGGACAGGAGCACCTCCCTTATGAGGACAGGCTGAGAGACTTGAGGCTGTTCAGCCTGGAGAAGGCTCCTTAGGGAGGCCTTCCAGTGCATGAAGGGGGCTGCAGGAAGGATGGAGACAATCTTTTCAGCAGGGCCTGTTGCAACAGGACAAGGGGTAACATTTTTAAACTGAAAGAGGTTCAGACTAGAACTAAGGAAGACATTTTTTACAATGAGAGTGATGAAACACTGGCACAGGTTGCCCGGAGAGGTGGCGGAGGTCTCATCACAGAATCACAGAATCACAGAATGTTAGAGGTTGGAAGGGACCTTAAAGATCATCTAGTTCAACCCCCCTGCCGGAGCAGGATCCTCCCTGGAAAGATTTAAGTTTGGGCTGGATGGGGCTCTGGGAAACCTTACCTAGTTAAACATGTCCCTGCTGATTGCAGGGGGCTTGGACTAGATGACATTTAAAGGTCTCTTCCATCTGAAAACATGCTATGGTTCTAAGATGTCCGTTAGCTTCACATCACAATTTATTCTTTTTGTTCAAATGTACAGGACTGGTACATACATTGCAGGTCTGGCAGTGCCCTTTCATAGAGGGGCACAGCTGGTCTAGGTTTAGGTTGTTCTAGGTTTGACAGATAAACTAAATAGGCCACTAACATGTATATATGAGTGATAGTTTTTGAGTTGTGTGTATTTTTTTTTCCATTGGTCTACACTAATTACTATATTTTCTTTTCATGAAATCAGAACGTTATTTGAGGGACACAATTCTTGAAGATGATACAGGTGCTGAAAAGGAGAGCTTAAACTTCAAATATCCTGTGCCAGGTTATACTAAATTGGAAGCCCATTCTCCTGCTTGTGCAGCCTCTGCTTCTAACTTTCCCAATGGGATAAAGTCATCTTCTGGTATAATCTTCAATGTTTATTTTTCCCTTTATCCTTTTATTCCTGATGCAATGCTTTCTTACTGCTCTTATGCAGAATGTCATGTAGTGCCAATAAGCTCATAAAAGTCAATTCTGAACTGGATTATTTAGAATGGCTTCAGGGATGTGCATTGATAATGAGTTTAAGTATTACATAGTGGAACAGTATCAGTTGCACTCAAATTGAACATTATTGGAAGAAAATAAATAACTTTGGTGCTGGTTTGTAATTATTTAGTTATGTGTGCATGAATATGAATAGGAACAATGCTACAGAACACACATAGCTTCCTCCTAAAACTGTCTTTATCATCTCTGTCATTCTGCTATGTTCTAGAGAGATGAGATCTCAATTAAATCCAACCCACATCAGCAAATTAAATGGGTTTATATCACTATGTGGCAACTACTTGCTGTGTCCTAAAACTTTATAAGACCTCATTTCATTTTGCAAACTGAAAGTAAATTGATTTTTTCAATTATGAAGACTACAGCAGCATTAAAAAGAGGAAGAAAAATAACTATACAAGCAACCCGTTGCCTCTCTTTAAATATGTAATATCTTACCGTTGCCTCTGTTTAAATATGTAATATCTTATTTTGTCTGCATATTGCCTGCATTGCTTGTGTTCAGGCTTCTAAAAACGGTATACACTTTGTACACATGAACATGCATTGGCCAGTCACATTTGCAGGAATATATGTTCTAAAGTGTTAAAACATGTTCCTATATCTGAGTTCCAGGAGTTTGTAGTCTGCCTTCTTCAGGCAAACAGTAATTGTTAACTTTCCATAAAATGCTGTATAGTTAATTGGAACAGATAATCTTCAGTTAGTTGGATCTGATAAACTTAGTTTGATCTGGGCAGAAAACTGACTACAGTGATATCGTATTACAGGGAAAACTATCTATGTCAGTTAAGGACCTGTTAATTAATGTTCTCTGAAGACTGTATTAACTTGGCAGTTGATGACATGCTCTCTCACAGGTCATTAAGCCTATGCAGAACATTCATTTATTTTTAATGTCAATATATTCTGGTTGATATATTCCTGTATTTTGTCTCACAGACTGTTTAACATACATCTTATTAGTTTGTTACAACACTTTTATTAACAAAGGTTATTTCTCTTTCAGGCTTTCATGTATGCCAAGATCTATGTGACAGGTATGTACTTTGATATTGGCTTTGAAGATTTTCATATTGTTTTTTGAACATTTGATTACTTTGAACTCCTACTTTTGGTAGGACAGGAGACTAGAAAGGTGGAACTATCACTTGCATAAAAATCTATGCATTCATTTTCAAAATGAATTAAAGCCTTTTTATTAGTTACTTTCAGGCATTGACTATAATTTTGGTAGTGTCTGTTAAATTTGCTTTATGTGAAAGCTACAGAAGCATCGAAAGTTGCTTTCTAGTTAAAAGTAACAGAGATGTTAATGTAGATGCTGCTGTTGTCTACATGCATTTGTTATTTTCCTGCTTGCAAAACACCAGTGTTGAGCAAGTACACATATCTGCTGCTAGTAGTCATCTACTGAATTCAGCTATCAGCAGAAAGTTTTTGAAGTGTTACCATATGAACAATGTAAAGCAATAGAAGGAAGATTTCAGAACCGGAATCACAGAATGTCAGGGTTGGAAGGGACCTCAAAAGATCATCTATTCCAACCCCCCTGCCAGAGCAGGATCACCTAGAGTAGATCACACAGGAACGCGTCCAAGTGGGTTTTGAATGTCAACAGCAGACTCCACAACCCCACTGGGCAGCCTGTTCCTGTGCTCGGTCACCCTCACAGTGAAAAAGTTTTTCCTAATATTTTTGTGGAACCTCCTATACTCCAGCTTGTACCCATTGCCCCTTGTCCTATTGTTGGGCATCACTGAAAAGAGTCTGGCTCTGTCCTCCTGACACTCCCCCTTGACATATTTTGTAAACATGAATGAGGTCACCCCTCAGCCTCCTCTTCTCCGAGCTAAAGAGACCCAGCTCCTTCAGCCTTTCCTCATAAGGCAGATGCTCCACTCCCTTCATCATCTCTGTGGCTGCGCTGGACTCTCTCCAGCAGTTCCCTGTCCTTCTTGAGCTGAGGGGCCCAGAACTGGACACAATATTCCAGATGTGGCCTCACCAGGGCAGAGTAGAGGGGCAGGAGGACCTCTCTTGACCTACTGGCCACACCGCTTCTAATACACCCCAGGATGCCACGAGGGCACATAGCAATGTGCTCATGGTCATCCTCCTGTCCACTAGAATCCCCAGGTCCCTTTCCCCTACGCTGCTCTGCAGCAGGGCAGTCCCCAACCTGTACTGGTGCTTGGGGTTGTTCTTTCCCAGGTGCAAGACTGTACACTTGCCCTTGTTGTATTTCATAGTTACTCCCCACCCAGCTCTCCAGCCTGTCTAGGTCAATGACCTCATGCATTAAATAAAATGGGCTGGTGTATGTCATTTTTACTATTCACTGCTGTTAGTCTTCTAGACTAAGGCATCTAGAGATGCCTTATTTTGCTACACTTAACATCTGTTAATTCTAGAATTGCCTGCTAGTCTTGGAAATGAAAGAAGTTTCAAAATGAGCTGCAAAAACTGAAGCATTTGAAGTTGAAACACTTCTTTTGGAAAATGTTGTATGTAATTTCTAGGTCAGTGCTTTTTGGTTTACAGTTAAGAAAATATTTGTTACCTAGCTGCTTTCTTTAAAATCTGTTGTAAGGTGAATTGATGAAGATTTCTGAAGAACTCGGAGGATGAATTTATGTTAACATTTCTTACTGGTTGTGTTTTTCTGTTCGTATTCCGAGTTAGTGTTTTTAAAATTACTTTGCACAGATAGACTTGTGAAGGAGCTTGTAGGTTGGGAGGAGAACAAAAAGGCTGATAGAATCTCACTGGTCTGTTTTTTCTTTATAAATACTTAAACCATACAAACTTAAAATGGAGATCAAAGCAAAGTGACTTGCAGTTTTTTCTGTGTCAGTTACTCTATAAAGAGATGGTTCGCATTTAAAGCTTTTGTCTGATTACGTGAATGTACTCGACAGAAGAAAAATTTAGGAAACATCTTGGAAATCACTTGTGTGTCAGGACTTTGTGAAGTACAATTTTGCAGAAGAAAATTTCCCCATTGTTCATTACTTGTGCTTTCAACTGCATCAGAATTTTTTTAAGAGATTGCAGCATTTTTAGTATACCGTGTATAGCTGGCATTGTTTGCAATTTAAAGGATGTGCTAGAACATTCCCATTTACATCTGCTCTCAGGGTTCATGATTCTGCTGCTGGACGTCAAAAAACAGAAAAGGAGAAGAAGGAGATACGAGCATGGATGAAAAGAAAGCAGAAGGAAAGAATGAGAGAATATGTGAAGAAACTGGATGAACAAAGACAGAAAGAGCATAATCCATTCAATCTAAGAAAGAATGTGGTAAGAATAATGGCCATCTTGAACAGTAACATGTATATGATACAGATTCAGCAAACAACTGCTTTCCCCACAGAATTTTTCATTTTAAGTTTAATTAGTAAAGGCACAGTTATGGCCTGATAACATCTCTTCTGATTGGCACTGTGCTGGAGATAATGGAAGGAAACAAAGGTACAAAAGTAGGTCAGAAATAATTTCTCAATCAGTATTAAGTCTTAGCATATACATTTGTCACCTGGATACCTTTAGGACCTGGAAAGACACTGCTGAGTCTGGGGAGGCTCTAGGGTTTCAGAAGCCACAGCAACTCTATCCCTATACTTTTTACTCAATAGCTGAAACGTTATGCTGTAAATTCTTCCCTGCTCAAGCTCCCACTGGCTTTAACTCCCAAGCAGCAAACACGTAATATAAAAAAATTTCCTGTTACTAAATAATTCAACTATATTCATTTTTAGAAAGAGTAATGGATCTCATCTATGAAATACAGTATTTCCACTGGTTTTAAACTGTCTTTCAGAATTGAACCTGGCTGCTCTTTTGTACACGTGTAGATAGAATTGATTCAGGAAAAATGAGTCCTGCTTCCCTCCTGAGTTGCCAACCCATAAATATATACCTGATGCTTTTGTTACAACAAAAGATCATTTAGATGGAGGGATTCTCATCTTTTGGTGGTTTTTGTTTGTTTGTTTGGTGGTTTTGCATTTTGGTTGTTTGGGGGTTTTTTTTAGAAGAAATCATTATGAAATTCAAATTGTACTCTAGCAAGCACAGGTCAAAATGCAACCTTGTCCTGGTTTTTAAATTCATTGTTGTTAGGACTGTCGCTGTTTTTTGGGAAACTGATGGTGAGGCCGTTTGAAACTTAGGAACATGAATATTTTAAGTATATGAGCTGTAGAAGGTGTGACTGCAAGCTTTCAGTATGTTTTTAGAGACTGAAAGTTTATAAGGACGACGTTTTCTGAAATTCTTGGTAGGACCGTGTGCTTTCATGTTGTTTAAGACACCCTGCAGAATGAAAAGTCAAATAGGTCTACATTCCGAGAATGAGATGAGAATGAGACCACAATACAGAATAAGTTCATGACTATTTTATTTTCTTGCACAGCATTGTAGTCCTACATCAAAGGATATTAAATTCTTCCAGAAGAAGAAAGAGGAAAAAGACAAGTAAGTTGCTATAAATGTAACTTGTGTTATTTATATACTAAACTTCCAGTCTTCAGGAGGAGGTAGTTTTAACTATCTTGTCTGTGAAGCTCAGACATGAATGGCACTTCAACCAAAAGCATAAATAACTCATGTTTGTTTTACTCTTTAGGAAAACCCCAAGCATGTTTCATCCTTTGACTGTACTTTTCACTTTGCAGTAACTTTTTTTTTTTCTTTTTTCCTTTTTTTCCCTAACATTGACTCATTCATTTTGTCAAATCCATTGTTATTAAATGTTATAGATTTTTTGTTAATGATCGTAGAAGGGTTTCTGAAATTGCAAAAGTATGTTCTTCTGGACTAGTTACCAGGTAGCCCTAAAAGACTCACAAGCCAGCTGCAATTAAATGAGTGATAGCATGAGTTCATATGTGATACTATTTCTCCATAGAACCCTGTTGTCTGAACATCACAGTACGAGAATATCACAAGCACTTTCTCTGATGAATGAAATGTTGTCTGAAACAGTGGTGTTACCTGCAAACGAACATAGACCGGTGACCAGGACAAGATCACCTCAGGAGTGCAGAAGAAGGCATATGGCATTTGCTAAAGGGTAACAACTTTAAGCATTAACCCTGCTCTGTGTATTGTCAATTTGTAGCTAGTTGCTGTATGATTAGCTTGAAAGAAGCTTTATATTCTGGCAGAATTAAAGATACACTTTGCCTGGATCAGAGGAGTCTTAAGTTCCTGTACCAGTCTTCTTACAGCCACTAGTGCAAATCTTGGAGGGAGCCTTAAAAATGCCTTTTGGAGAACAGAATAAGCCAACTATAGAGTCAGAGCAGTAATCGATGTCCTAACCTGCTCTACTCAACAGCGATTCTGCTTGACTTCAGCCAGCAACATAGTTAATGATCCGAAGAGCATCTAGTAAGAAGCAAGAAGCAAATACAAATACTACTGTGCGTGCATGTAGACTACTTCACAGTTCAGTAAACTCTACATTTACTGTCTTCCTTTCTAACATTTTTCATTACTTAGGATTTTACTTGTTCTTTCTTTTGAACTTTAATGCTTCTTTCCTCTTGAGGAGATGATGGTATTTTAGTATTACATATTGGTAAATTAATTCTGCTTGATGGTATTAATGTCACACATATAATCCAGGTGTGTATTGAAGTATACTCTTTCTTCTACATACAATTTTATGTTTTCTAGAATAATAGGAGGAACTGTGTACTTCAGATAGTCCTGTAATTTCCAAACTTAAATATTTCTACATCTCTTTTTGATAGATAAAGTTCCAGGGTAGATCTTTGGTTGGACCTAAACTGCCTCTTTGTAAAGCCAATTTGGTATGTCCTCACTGTGATTGCCAGCAGTTCTGATTCCAGTGAGGCTTACTGGCCCCACAATCAGCTCATGATGTGGATCATCAGCTAAGTTGGCTGAACGTGATTTCTGTGGCCTTTACGCCTCATTTGAATAAGCCCTGTTAGATATAAGTTGTGCAGAGGAGTGGTTTGTCATGGACAGTGGTGAGTGTTCAGGCTTTGTTGTTTTGTTTTCCCCCTGCAGAGGGCATTCAAACAGTCCTATTCTGACAGAAAGAAGCAGAATGGCTGCCAAACCCAGTTCTGGTCAGAAAGTACACCGCTTCACACCAACTCTTGGCTTGACACAGCCCAGGGGTAAGAAGAGAACTTTCTTAAGAAAAGCACATACTGAAAATGATCTTCACGTTAGTAACGTGGGAGGGAGGGAGGAGTGTCAATAGCTTTGTAAAAAGTCAGATTTATAGTCCTGGAGGTTTCCTGTCTTGATGCTTTTGCAACTGTGCAGTCACTGATCTGTTAAATAATCAGAGTTACCTTTACTTATCATCTCTTTCTAAATCCAAAGTAACTTAGTTTGTCATAGCAAGAGTACTGTCTAATCCAGGAAGATGAAAATTTTTAAGCACCTTTTGTTTTTATCTAGTGCACCTGATAGAAGAAATACTTTTTTTTGTCTTTCCAGGAAATGCCTGTATGCGCCTACATAAAAGTACTTTCAGAGGAAAATTGAAAAATGCTTCAAACTGTCCTGTCCATTCTAGACGTTGTAAGTTAAAGAACAATGGCAAAGTGCTGTTCAGCTGTGTAATTCAGGGGGAGGGCAAGGCACAGAGGACACATTTCAGAATACACCCTGGGTAGAATTTATGCAACGCAGGCCTCAAATAAAGCATTAGTTTAGAAGAACAAAAATAATTTCTCCCCCTTACAAAAATCCTTTCAAATTACTGAAGCAAATGTGCTAGATTTCAGTGATTTCCTGCAACAGGCATTATGAAGTCATGAGAGACAGGGGAATTGAGTCTGTCTTTCAGCTGAAATTCACGAAGAGAGTTAGTCAGTCAGCAGCACAGTACACAAGTATTGTGCCCATCCCTTACCTTTCCATGCTGCTTGCCTTTTGAGCTCTTTAAAGTACAAGTTGTCTTTCTTATCCCTCTGCAGTGCCCTACCCAGCACTGCAGGGCCTCCATGCTGTAGGCACTGTGCGTGCTCCTGTTGCACTTTGTGTTCTGCCCTGGGAAGACCAGGGAAGGGACCAGCAGCGGTTTCTCGCCATAACCCCACATCACTTGGAAATAGCAGGGCGTGCTGTTTTTACTTATGTTTACACACAGCTTCAGTTCTTAGAACTTGGAGCTTCTGTTCTTGGAGAAGTTTCAAGACATTCAGAAGAAAACAGCAAGAAATGTTACAACACTATGATTGTATTTTCTCCTCAGCTGTTGAGTACAGAGTCAGCAGAATGAAACAAAAGCCTCCGCAGATTGGCACTGCAGTTCAGACGGAAGATGCTGATCAAGAGACTGATCGAGACGTAGTAAGTCCTTGGACTGTGCCTGATAATATCCAAAGAATACTTGAAGATTCTCATGACTCCTTGTTTCAGGTAGGATGTCTACTTACTCTGAGAATGATTTGATACTGACCATTTAAGACTGTGTTTACTTCTGCTTTACTTAAAATGTGATGTTCTGTTCAAAACTTGTGGGTGGGATGAGGCAGAGGGACGTACATGGCAGTTGTACAACAGAGGAACATTTTTTCTTGCAAAGTGCTTCTCTTGGGCCTTGAAAATGGATGTTCTTCACAGAACTGTACTGGTATGTTGCCTGTCCAGACAGCAGGCGTGAGTAAATTGCATTTGTTGCAGAATGATCTGATGCATAACTTGATTAGGACGTGTTTGAAAGAGTGGGATCATTTCTAGGGGCTGCACAGAGGCCTCATCTGTGAATGATACGCTATAATTCAGCTCATGTTCTTTTTCTCTGGTAGGCCTCTGCGCCTCATCCCGCAAGTTTCTCTCCTCTCGGCATTATTGACGCTGATGGTGTTTCTGAAAGCACAGGAAGTATCCTCAGCAAACTGGACTGGAATGCCATTGAGGCTATGGTAGCAGATGTGGAAGACTTGTGAACAAGATTTCTCAGCTGCTGTGCACTTCTAAACAGTTGCTGATGTTTGGTTTAATTTCTTAAAATAATCAGTGTTCTACTTAAAATGGATTGAGGGTTGCATTGTTTTTTTTTTTTCTTAAGCAGCACAGAAACTTTCACTGGTTTTGATCTTGCCTAGATGAAATTCAGTTCCTTATGATGTAGTTTGCATTCCATATGTCTTCAAATCAATAGTTGGTAAATGCAGACCAGGAGTCTTAAACAAGAACTTCTGACTCTGCTGTTTTGTCCCTCTCAAATATATAAAATGTTTTGTTCTATTCTAAGAGCATTGCACAACTATTTTGCCTTTCTATTTAATATTTAACATCATTATGGGTGAAGTTATTTTTGTAACTTAACAATTGTGATAAATTGATTTAATAAAAGTGAATTTATCAGTTTCTGCTGTAAACCGACTGGCACACAAAGCACTGTTATTGCTGTATGCCACTATGTACACGTGCACGTGCACTACCCTCGTGTTTTAAACCCAGGTTACTTGTGCAATAGTGTCGCGAAATCTTAAAAGAGTTTGAGTGATTGATAGGTATAAATAGTCAGGCAGCAATGAATGAAACACAGACTTTTGTCCTAAAGTGGAGATTTCTTTACGGGAGGTTGTGGCAGGTGCATCCCCCTAGCCTGGGATGTCTCCTTTCACAGCAGTTGCCGGGCAGATTTCAGAGAATCTGCTGGAAGTTCCTGGCTAGTTTGGGTCTAGCCCACCAGCCCAGGGGCACACCCAGGAAGTTGGCTGGTATCCAAAGGGAGGCAGAAATGGCTTTGATTGACCACAGCTCAGATTCGACTGAGCTTTAAAATGGGGAGCTGCCAGAGGCCATTTTGGAGTTGTCTTTTCGGAGCAGGAGGTCCTGCAGTCGGACTACAGCCTCCCCCTTGGTTCTGGGACGCCGTCCAAGGTTAATCCTCAAGGTTGAGCTTCCTCATCTTTTTATAGGTGAGTGTATTTATGAACCGGATCTCTATTCTTTTGTTAAGGTTTGGGCATAGTGTAGTAGCCGCTTGTCTCAACAGATACCAGAACTTGTAAAACTTGGGGGAGCATTCATTTCTTAAATAAATCGAATTTAATCACGCTTGTGGATTTTACTGAGAATGGGTGCACTCCTCACAGAGGTGCTTGGTTTCTTTGCCTGGTCCCATCAGGTCCCCATGTGCAATGGCAGAGGCAGTTTACCCAGGCTGACCTGAACCCTGGTTCCACCTCTCCCATCTGTTCCCAAGGCCCAGCTGTAGGTGCTGCACTGTCTCCAGATAAGTTCAGAAACTGATGATGTGTTGATGTTCTTTACAGGGGTGGGTAGGGGCTCTTCCACTGACTTGGCAGCAGGCAGGCTGTTACTGGAGTTAAGTTCACCACACGTGCAAATCCTACGTGGTTACGTGGGTGGTGGTTGTCCACTGCTGTCAGCAGGAGCATGGGGAAGATCGTTCCCATGGTCCTGCAAGAGAATGCAAAGTGCATCTTGGCCCCAGATACTAAAAATCAGGATTTATCCACCGAGTGCTGAGGCAATAAGCTTTTCCATTCCCATCTAGGGCTTCCTCTCAAGGTCGTGAAGTTGTTTAGTAGTACTCTCTCTGGTTGCAAGGGGCAGCAGGTATTGAGTAACACAAGTGAGTCTGGAGTAGGGCAATGTGGGAGCAGTTTGTGGAGTCCTGACCAGCACAGCTTCTGCCTCCTTGTTTCTGCTGCCAGGTCCTCACTGTGGCCGCAGGCAGAACCCTGGTACGTGCTTCCCTGGGGATGCTCAAAGCCATGTCCACCATGGTTGTTCTACTTTTCTCCTAGTCACACAAACTGGGTCTGGGCAAGGGAACATTCCTCCATCCCTCTCTATTTACAGCTTTTTGCACCAATTTGATCCCCAACTCAGCTGATAGCCACGCATTAAAAACACTAATTTGGGCTTTGGTGTCAATTAAAAATTCTAAACTTGCAAACTGTGGGCCCATGGAGTTGTGTGTGTACATGATTCTGAGCCTGGGTACCACTGGCAAGAGGTCACTATATGGATTTGGTGTCCCAGAAACCCAAACTCTGACCTTGGGGTTTTTAACCCCTGTGATTCCCCCCACAGGGGCTGGGGGAGGGGGGGCATCAGACAGATGGTGCAGCTGCTCAGGTGCTCTCTGGGCCCCCACCCATGCCCTGCACAGCCCCAGGGAGCCTGGAGATGGATGTGTCCTTTACTGGAGGCTGCTCCTCAAGGTCTGGTGTGTTGGAGAAACTTCCCACCCTAGTAAACGCCTCTGATTATTACCCCCTTCTAATATTTCAGGTGGGTAGTGATGAAGTGGGTAAAAAGAGCCCAAAATCAATAAAAAGAGATTTTAGAGCCTTGGGACAGCTGCTTAAGGTATCAGGGGTACAAGTTGTTTTCTCCTCTATCTCTTCAGTGGCAATCCCAGCGAGGGAAAAGGATTTGGGGGCAGGAGTTAGCAGGGCTCATCGACAGGGCTTTAAACTAGATATGAAGAGGGGAGGGGCTATAACTGGGCTTGTTAGGAATAAGCCCAAGTGAAGCATGTCAGGGCTTGTAGGATGGTGGACTAATGAGGACTCTTGCTCTGCCAATTCATTTGAGGGAAAGGGTAGACATTTAGAAATCATGGAAACACCTGAGAAGGTTCTGGTAGGACATAGGGTCCACACTCACAAAAAAGAAGTTGAAATCATTAGCTCATCTGAAGTGCATCTATACCAATGCACATAGTATGAGCAACAAACAAGGGGAGCTTGAAGCCAAGATGCAACAGGAAAACCATGACATAGTGACTATTAGAGAAATGACTGAAGTGCCACAATTGCTCTTAGGAGGGAAGGAGAGGTGGTGGAGTGGCCCTGTATGTTAGGGAATGCTAGGAAAGCTCAGAAATCAAGTATAGTGATGATGGGACCAAGAGTGTTTGGATTAGATTAAGGGCCAATAAAGCCGATACTGCTGTGGGAGTCTGCTATAGACCTCCCAATCAGACCAATGAGGTGGATGAAGCTTTCTATAAGCAATTGGAAGAAATCTGACCGTCACTTGTCGCTCTTCTTGTGGAGGACTTTAGCCTCCCAGGTATCTGCTGGAAATACAACACAACAGAGAAGGACAATGCAAGAGGTTCCTGGCATGTGTGGAGGATAACTTCCTCACACAGCTGGTAAGTGAACTGACCAGGGAAGGTGCCCTGCTGGACCTCCTGTTTGTGAACAGAGAAGGTCTAGTGGAGGATGTGGCAGCTGGAGGGCGTCTAGGGAAGAGTGACAAAGAAATTCTCTATTCTTAGAAATGTTAGGAGAGGGGATAGTAAAACTGTCACTTGGGACTTCAGAAGGCAAGCCTTTGAGTTGTTTGGGAGGTTAATAGACAGAATCCCCTGGGAATCAGTTTTGAAGGGTACAGGAGTCCAGGAACGCTGGACACTTCTTAAGAAGGAAGTCTTAAAGGCACAAGAGCAGGCCATCCCCATGTGCTGTAAACTGGCGGCACAGAAGACCGGCCTGGCTAAAGAGAGATATTTGGCTGAAAATCAGAGAAAAAAAAAGGAGAGTTTATGGCCTCTGGAAGAATTGGAAGGCCACTTACAGTGACTACAAGGGTAGTGTTAGGTTATGCAGGGAGATAATTAGAAGGTCCAAAGCCCAGCTAGAAACTAATCTGGCTTTCAAAGTAAAGGACAGCAAGAAAAGCTTCTATAAATATATTAATAACAAAAGGAAGACCAAGGAGAGTCTCCCTCCCTTGCTAGACCCAGGAGGAAATATAGTGACAAAAGATAAGGATAAGGCTGAAGTGCTTAATGCTGCCTTTCCTTCAGTCTTTAGTAACAGAAACACCTGTACTGAGGGAGGTCAGCCCCCCAAGCCCAGAGATGAGGGCCAGGAGCAAAACATCTCCCCCGTGATGCAGGCGGAGATGGCCAGGGACCTGCTGCTCCACCTCGATGTCCATAAATCCATGGGGCCAGATGGGATACATCGTAGAGTGCTGAGAGAGCTGGCAGGGGTGCTCACCAAGCCACTGTCCTTCATTTACCAGCAGTCCTGGCTGACTGGGGAGGTCCCAGCTGACTGGAAGTCAGCCAGTCTAACACTGATCTATAAGAAGGGACTGAGGGATGATCTGGGAAATCACAGGCTTGTCAGTTTAACTTCAGTCCCAGGGAGGCTGATGGAGCAGATCATCCTGAGTTCCATCATGCAGCACATGCAGGACAACCAGGTGATCAGAGCCAGTCAGCATGGGATTGTGAAGGGCAGGTCCTGTTTAACAAACCTGATCTCCTTCTGTGACAGAGTGACCTGGGTGATTATGCCCCAGTACTCGGCTTTGGTGAGGCCCCACCTTGAGTACCGGGTTGTGAGCACATGTTGCTGGCTCATGTTCAGTTTTTCATCCAATACCCCAAGTCCTTCTCCACAGGGCCGCCCTCAATCCACTCATTACCCGGCCTGCATTTGTGGTTGGGATTGCCCTGACCCGGTGCAGGACCGCGCACTTGGCCTTGTCGGAACTTCATGAGGTTCGCATGGGCCCACGGGTCCAGAATTAGTAGGAACATAGCAGTGTGCTGAGATGAAATGGAGCACATCTTCTAACTTGTAACAGGAAAATCAGCAAGTTTTGGAAGATCTCTAAAAGGCTTGACAGAGGCAGTGTAGTGGCTCTTACTACAGTTTGAAAGCAAAACCCACCACCAGCAACAGCCCAGTCCTCAGTGAGAGCAAGCATCCCACTGGTCATACCAGAGACATTGTACATCTGTGAAAAGAAGAGCAGAGAGCGTTGTGTGGCAGCTTGCCGTTGGCTGAGCCTTGGACTTGAAGGGTTAAAGGGCTACCTCCAAATTCAGTTTTCCTGTAAACTGTGAAGGTGGCATCCATCTGTCTTCTAAGCATCTACTGGAGAGAGATGCAGAGGGAGGGAAGGAAAAATTAGTACTAGCACACGATCCTGTTTTGATGATAGAACTTCTGATTTATCAGTTTGCACTGCACAGAAGCCAAATTGAGCACGTTGTGAACCAGATCAGCTGCAGAAAGATGGATGTTATCAATTATGTGAAAAATAAGGGTTGAATTTTTAGAACAGCTGAACTGGGACAAGCTACAGCAATTTTAATTTTCCTAAAGCACAGTTCGCACTTCTGTGGAGTCCTACACGAAGAACCCTAAATCTCCTTTAGCAGTCTAGTAGTGAGATGTTTCCATCTGCCTAAAAGATCCTGAAGTTTCACCCCTTTAAGCATAAGATTATTTTATTGAGTTAAATCATACAATAGATTTAGAAATTTGAATTTAGATATCCTTTTTTAAAAAGAATACCAAAACCTAACCCATAAACCGAAAACCCAGGAGAGAGATTGAAAATAACACCCATTACCAACAAAAAAAATTCCATGGAAATAAAAGCTTTAAAATAGGAAGAAGAAAAAGACAAAGCAATAAAAGCGATACTACTTTAATAATCTTTATTCTTTAATATAAAACCTGGATTATCGAGGCACTTGGGAGAAAATTGTACTTACCCTCGGCTGCCATAGGATACATATGCTTAGCAGAAGTCTGTCTCTTTGTCAGAACTCTGAGGTATCTAAACTAAAGGACTACTAAAGAGGTGTCAAATTACATGAAAAGACAGTTTAAGGTACGCTGGGCTGGAATCTATGTTTTATTTTCAGTGAATACTCTGTGGAGAAAGAAGTGCATTTCACAGGGAAAGGTCGTTGCATTTTGGGCTTCCTGGCTCCTCCAAGTCACGCACACACCTTCTGCATGGAAAAGAGGGCAACCAGCTGTGGGACAAGCTACTTTAAACATCCTACACAGGCTTCAAGAAATTGTCTGTGTGGTCATTGGAACATGTACACAAACTAAGTCTGCACTACAAGTTTGTAAAATTTTGCCAGAAAAAGGAACAAGTGTTCATTAATACCTTCTGCCCACACAATAAATGCAACCCTGAAGCTTGCTTTCAAAATCATATTGCACAGCTTTATGTGAGACAGAGGAGGTGAGACGTCAACAGACTACGCTGATCCTCAGCTGGAATATTTTCAAATAAGCTATTTCATAGAAGCTATATTTTCATATAAGCTAAATTTTTCTGATGCGCAACGAGTAGAAGGCAGGCAATTTCAGAAGGTATTTGAAGTTGAAAAGGGCCTGCTGAAATACACGCCTTGCGATGAACAGCTATGTGCACCTTCCTAAAAATATTTAATGTGTAGTTTAATGAAGTGGCCTGTTTGAGGGGTTTTCTCAGTCACCATTTAAAGTTGAAGAGGTTCCACTAGCCACTCACTCCAGTAGTAATTAGAGCTTCCCAAAGAGGAAAAGTAACGTAAGAGAACATACCAGATAGGTCAGCTGGAAGAATGTGTTTTTAAGGAATAAATTTCTGCCTTTCTAGGAATCTCTGACAACAGGACACAAGTTTAATCTAAATATCACAGATGCTGATTTTGACAAGTGGCCTTCAATTTTTGTTCTAAGTCTGAGTTTTCTGACCTGCTACTGAGCCAGTCAGAACTGAGATTTTTATCCAATGTGTAACTGATGTTGGATTTTTTTTTTTAGAAAACCCCACTGTGCATATTACCAGTACTTTTGGACAGCAAATAAAAATGAACAAAGGATGAGTGATCCAAATCACTGAGAATTTGGTACTAAGTGAGTCTGACCTGCAGATTTGTGTGTGGGGATGAAGCATTACCATTCAGAGCTGCAGGGATGCATCAGACAGGAGATGCTGAAGGCTGACCTTGATTTTGAAAATCCATCTCCACCCGGGACTACTCAGAATTAAAAATAATCTCTCAGGAATCTGAAGTGTATGGATTTTCTCAAGGAATCATTACACTTTCTCTATGCTCACAGAGCATATTTAGTCAGCAGGAAGCACAAACCCACTGAATTTCTCCTCTAGGCATGTATTTCGGGCTTAGAGGAATTTAAGTGTAGTTCAGGTGCTGTATCAGTTCTGCACAAGCATAAACCGTAACAAGAGAAATAAGCTTGCAAAGAGACAGGAAGAAGGCTGTTGCCCAAAGAAAGTGGTAAGTCTTCAGTTTGTTCTTGCGAAGACAAAACAAGAAGCAGATGATTCCCTGTACGGTTCCTGAAAATTCTCAAAAAATAAATTAATAGTAGTAACACACTTGGCCCGATGCCAAAAAATTTCGTAGCCCTCAGCAGTTAGGAAGAGAACTGCAAATAAGGGATAATTAAAACAAGCTCGGGAGCTATTTTGGGAGAAGGGAATGGAGGAAGTGTGTTGAACATGAGCTGCTTGACACAAAACGCTGCTGGGGGGTGTCAAGGTGTACAGCCAAAGCCAGCAGTTGAAGCAGTCCTGTACAAGAAGGTTTAGTGCTTGTAACTACAGCTTCTGAAAGACAAAGGCTACATGATGAAGACGGAAGTAATATCCTGAGTAACAGTCCCAGTCCCCTGAGTGGGGGTGGAAATCAGCTAAACCACCACTCTAGCTTTTAGGCAGCAGGATACAGTTTGCGAAACAGGAGTATGAGCCCTTCAACAGAGCTGCATCAAGTACAGCACTGGAGAAAAGCTCTATCGAAGTAAACCCGAATTTCTTTAGTCAGTCATTGAAAGGATGACAAGTAATTGCCACCCTGTGTCACAAACTGTGAACTGGGACAGTCAGTTACGTGGTTGTGTACTTCTGCAGCTCCAGAGTAGCAGACTTCTGCTAAAACAACTAAAAAAGCCACCAAACCAGATGACTGTTAAACAGGACAACATGCACTGCAACCACCACATCTGTGCTCGGTTGCCTGGGCTGCTGCTGTTACCCGCAGATCAAACACTCCCCTCCCGCATCCTCGCACCCTCGGTGTTTCCCTAAACCAAACCCCAGGCTAAACTGGTTTCTTTTGTTGGTTTTTTTTTTTTGAGGAAGATGTTTGGAGGAGACATTTAATTTGAGTAGCTGCAAGCAGTGTGTGCAGTTGCATGCATGCAAACAAAAAATATTTCTTCCTGACACAGGGAATTCCAAATTTGGGTGAGGAAAACATATCCGAATCATGTAGAAACTAGAAACAATGAACTTATGCCTGGTGTGTTGAACACACACTAAATTAGAATTCACTCAGAATAATCCAAAAACAGCTTCCCTGGAAGTCTTACAGGTGCCGTGGGTGTAATTTGAGCATCGTGAGCACAACGATTAAGGGATCAACAAAGTGCATGCGCATTCTAGGATAAAAACTTGCAAGCTTAATTTTTTGAAGGGTCCAAACCGAACTCTTAAAACATTTATTTTAAATAAATGAAATAAAAATACTATGAATTTATTTATATATAACAATAACACTTTAATATTTAGTCAAGTAATCACGAAATCTAAAAACTCGCTACTTACATTAAGAACTCGCCGATTACAACTCAGTACTTCAACGACAAGATGACAAATTCTCTGAGGAATATGGGAAACGCTTACGTGACTACGGTGTGGCTCTTCGGTTAGCAGAAGCAAACAAGTTCGTAGGACTCGTGCCTTGGGCTCTGGCTATTTCTGGGAGCGTCGGGGATGTAACAAAAGCATCAGGTGCTTGTTTGAATTCAACTCCCTCAGCAGCTGTCTGGGGCGTGGAGCTAAAACACGTTGGCTTCGCCGCGGGGCTCGGTGGAACTGACACACCCGAGGCGCTGCTGAACCAACAACCAGCGCCAGGTGGGTCAGGCTCGAGTACAAACTTCTTTTGTCCTGAGCCACAAACACACTTAAGACCTACTTCGGTGCTACAAGTTATTTCACATCAGAGCTACTCACTCCACTCTCACTAGTGACACCATGTAGGCAAAACAAAAGGATAAAGTTTTGACTCAAATTTTAAATAGCTTTTTTAATGGCCACACCTCACTAAAATGCTTATGCTGAATACTGCCCATGCCTACTACCTTTATACACGTTAGCGCTGTTAATATACACAACAGATAATCCCCCCAAAATACAAAAGGGCATTAATGAATCATTTAAAAAAATACTTATTTATAATTAAAGTTCCATCAAAAACTATTGTGATCTTTTACAGCTGCAGATAATGAAAATACTCAAGAATTATTCTGCAATTTTACAGTACTAGAGTGGAAGTTTAAAAATAATAATTTCATTCTTATTTATTTAGATTGCGGAAGTGTCTTTGTTTTCTTAAAAAGTACAATATGGCTAGTGTTAATTCTAAAAGCTCAACAATATCCCCTTTATAGGCAAGCTATTGCAACAAGTTTCCAAGTACAGAACCTGTACTGAAAAGGAGAAAGCAGTAAGGATTAAAAAAAAATATAAATCAATAATCATTATAGTTACGTAAAAATCTATGGCCGTACAGCGAAAAAATACTACAAAGGAGAAAAATACCACAAAGGAGAAAGACTTTGTCACTGTATTAATTACTGCACTGCAGGACTTTCAAACACAAAACAACAAAAAGCACCCCATTTTTTTAAATATAGAAAAGTCCACATCTGTAGCTAATAACGTGGCGCATGTTGGTCAAACTGTGACCGGTATTTGGAGGCCGAGCACAGCACCGATGACAGCTGTAACCTCGGGCTTTGCACTTCGTACCGCTGAAGATCATCAGCCCATGTACGCATGGCTAACGGGAATTTTTCCCAGAAACAAACCACTAATGTCTTTTTCCTTCACAGCAAGTAACCTGAACGTTTGTGACGGGCAGAACAAAAGTAGGTATTACTCTGGGCAATACAGAAGGGCAAAATTCAACTCTTAGCAAAGTGAGAATCTTAACTCGATTTATTCACTAATCTATAAGCGTATCCTATATTACAGCAAACAGATCCCATCGAGAAGAACGTATGTCCTTTGGCTTATCACACAATATAGTAACGGTCCAAATCCGCTCAACCACGACAAATTTAGACTTCAGGTTTGTATTGTTAATTTTAACTTCTTTCTGATAATTTTATTCCAATGAACAACAGGATATTGAAATCAGAAACAGTGTTTGCTGTTGGGAAAGCCGCATGACCAAGAAACAATTTATGAACAAGGAAATATTCGTATTACCTATTAAAAATGAGATGCTTTAATAAAAACAGCATCAGAAATGGCTAACGGACAAGTTCATTTGAGACTGCATCTGTATGAAATACTTGTTTTTATCATTTGGGAGTTTCCTTGTGAAGGGGGTGTGGACGAGATGACCTTTTAAAGGTCCCTTCCAACCCACCTCATTCTACGATTCTAAGAATTTTTAACTCTTTCTAGTAGTAACACGAGACATGTCATACAACCCCTCTATTCTCAAAGCACATATTTCCCATTGCTCCCAGCCCTGAGACGTGTAGCATTTCACTGTTCGTTACAAAAATGTCCTGCTTCCAGAGCTGCACAGTGACTTCTGCTCTTTCAACTTTCCCCTACTTTAACAATACCTATCTTGGCCCAAGAAGTGGCTTTTTGTACAGTGAAGAAAACACTATTAACAGCAAAAACAAGAAGGTGCTAAAATACTTCTATTCAGAAGAATTCCAGTGGTGAAACAAGAAAAAGGCATTTCCCATAGGAACAATTACTAACTAGATGCTGAGGAGTTATTAATAGTTTCAGTTTAATGTGGTTTTCTTTTGTACATGAGAAAACTTTTGAATACTGTTACTATTCCTCACAAATCAAATAATGTATTAGAATTCTGCAAGCTGGTTTCATAAGAACAGCCTCCTACCATAAATTAAATTTGTAAAAGAAACATAACAGAAAGAAAGATTTACTTATTGAGGAACACCTGTTTTAGATAAATACGTCCGAAAGCACGGCAGGGTTTAATAGTCCCCTAAAAACTTTAGCTGTTTTAGATTTTTTTTCTGCTTGCAAGTACAATGCTTTTCTTACTCTCTAGGAAGGCGAACTGCTTGTGAGAGGCTGCAGCAATGCAGCACAAGCAAAGGCTTCTGAAAGTTCCAATAGCATTTTTTTCGATTTACAAAACGTGAAAACATCTTTCAATTAGTAAAAAAAATAGTCTAATATACAAACATTTTTTAAAAAATTCGTTTGTGAAGGAATGTAGCGTAATTACCCAGACTCATACCCATTCACTCCTCAGATACTGGTCGCTATCTCCCCTTGACTCAAACCTCTCTACATTAACCCAGAGAAATGCATACACGGCCAGAGAGCCCAAGCAGAATCGTCACTCAGCCTTCCCCAGATTTAAACTATCATAAATTACCATTTGGACAGCATTAGAAAGAAATTGAAGCATACAAGGCATAAACTATAGTTTCTTTTTATATCAAAATGTACTCTTGAAAATGTGTTTGGCACAGTGCTAAATCATATAGTTAATACTAAATATTGCAGGATACAATAAAACCCTGGAGTTAAGTTGTGTTTACACCCTTTTAAGGGATAAAAATAAAAAGATACCAATTATTCAGAAGTCAGCCTATACAAACTGTATAAACAATATTTTATGTCTTGTTTTGAAAACCACTGATATAGTAAATTTTACATAAAAGACTGCAAAATAATATAAATGGATTTAAACAGATCTTTACAATAAGAAATTCAAATGGAAACAGACAAGTAACAAAGAGAAGTAAAAAAATTTATTGCAGTATTCGTTCCACCAGATTTGCTGGGGATCCCTTTTCTTGTATTATTTCAGGGTGACCTAATACATCAAAATCTACATTTACAAAAAACTCCTCCTGCAGATAGGTCATAGATACTGCATGCTTTTTTTTTTTTTTGCTTTTTTTTGCCTTTTTTTTTTTTTTCTTCAACAGAATAAATTATATATCCAGGAGATTCTGCCATTTTACAGCCTGGAAAAACAATGCTTCCCTGGAAACTGGGCTAAGCTAAAGAAAGCCATCCGCTGCTAGGTTAAACTCCAAGAACACTTTATTAAGAACATTAACAGACTAATTTCCAACATTCACTTGTTTATTTTTTTAAACAGAAAGTTTTTTTTTCAAGATATAAACAATTTTTTGTTAAACTATAATACAGTGGGAGTAAAAATGAACTGAGAAGTTTCTGCTGCACAACAGCGAAGGAAGCTCCCACAAAAATGTTTACCAAACATTTCCTTCTTTTTTCCCGCGTCCCAGGTTCCATTCTTACTCTTCATTTAACTGATTTTTTTTTTTTTTTTGCCAGAAAGTTGATATTTCAAGTTTTTCTGTTATTTCAATTCCTGTAAATTTGGCTGCATGTACAAATTCATTAGCTGGAAGTTCCATCCTTGGCGGCATACAGCGATCGTAAAGTCTGCACAACTTTATTAGTCAGCTTATTAGCACTCGTTAGAGCAATTTTTTTGTAAATAATGTCTGACTCTTTAATAGTGTCTACCCAAGGCACCAGTTTGCGGCCATCACGGCGCTTAGCCTCAGTCCAGGAGCCACTGTAGGAGCCTGCCATCCACTGAACACTGAAGCCATTGCTGGTTTTCTGTACTACTCTTGCAATTTGTGGTCGGTCTTTGTACTTTGGACAGCAAATAGCGATGACATCCATGACATCAACACTTTCATTCAGCTGTGCTGCCAACTCCGTAGAGTCTGAATTTCGTTTTGACCTTCTCAATGACTAAAACATTGGGGGGAAAAAAGACCAAGTGTTACACAAAAGAACTTTAGTGAAATTATTGCTTTTATTGCTTTTAATCCCTTGACGCCGGGAGTTGGGATTTCCCGGCACACATTCCATTGCCGGCAATGAGACGCACCGCGACCGCCAGCGCCAAGGGGTTAACATATCCTTGTAAAACCACATACTCTTAATTTGTACCCGTGTCTTTTATCTCTTATTGATATATAAAATTATATATACACATGAATCATAAAGCTACATAAAAACTTGGCAACAATAGAAAGGATAACACACAGTACATTCCAAAGGAAAATTAATAACTTTTTATACGGGATAAATCTCATTTTCTAGTTTGGTTTTTTTTTCTTTTTTTTTTTTATTGTCTTTTCTGTTAAACTTTCTACAAAAGTTGTATAAACGGTTAAGTAGAGAATCTCTATCTACAAAATGCTTTCTTTCATGTGGATTACATTACTTGGTGTACATTTAATATAATAGACTGACATTTATAAGCACATAAAATCATTTTACGTAATACGCTGCGAAATACGTTGACTCCTCCTCCGCCTCACCCCTGAAGTGCCTCCTCCTCTATCCTCCCCATCACTTTCATCGTCCTCTGTCTCAGCTGCATTGTTTTTAGGGCTGCCTCCTCCAAGCAGCGAGGTAATTGCTTTGTTCCGAGCATTTGTGCTAGCTGACACCTCTCCATCTTCCTCCTCTTCATCAGGATCCAAATGTTCCATAAGGAGCTTGAACTATTAAAAACACAGATTAGTCTACATTGTAACTTTAAAACCAGGCATTCGTTTCACAACCACATTAAAAAAACAAATGGTAAGTTACAGAAACGGGGCAAAGCAAACAGGAAGCAACTTCAAACTCGAACAGCTTATGTTTTATCCTACAAATATTCTATTTTCTTCTCCTTTTTTAGTAGATATGCAAAAGCTTTCCTCCTGTGTTTCCAAAACCATAATTTTTCTCTCATTGATATTTAGACTGGGGGAGGTGTGAGGGAGTTGGGGGGGGGGGGTTAGCAGAACGTGAATACACTAGATCTAGTCTCTGTTCCTATGATGGAAACAAGGATAAAAAAAGCAAGTTAAATGGGAGAGGTATACAAGATGGATATCAAAAATTAGAAAATACTCCATAAATATGAATCTCCTGTAGTTTAAATGAATTTTCATTTAGCTGAAACTAATTCTTATTGTGTATAAACTTATCAGAAGTCTTTCAAAGACAGTCCTGCGAAGTATCATGAAAGGAATTGGTGAGTTATCAGTACACCGCATAATATTACCAGGAACTTAACATTTTGAAATGTTCACCCTATAGAACAGCATCTACTTTCAAGTTTATACTGTTACCTAGTTTGAAAGGATTTCATGTCTACTGCAATGCAGCTTTACTTACATCTAAGTACTGTTTTACTATACTCCTCTTCACTTCTTCAGTGATCTTGGAATTAGCCATATCACTCCTCAGAAAATCCAGAGTTTGTTTTGGATGAAAATGCACTCCCGTCTTCCTGTTTATCGCTTTATCATAAACTTTTGCAGATTCGGATGGAGAATATTTCTGAATTTTACTGTTTCAAAAAAACAAAAGGGAAGAGCTTTTCAGAAAACTCCAAAGTAATTTCAAAGAAAAGCTTTTAGTATCTTCAATACAAATAGCTATATCCTAATAATTCTGCATACAATCCTAATAAGAAATTAAATCACTGCTTTTTCTAAGACAAAGTTTCATTTCATCTGCTTTTTTGTTTTTTCTCTTACACAAATCTATTGCTTAAACAGTAAGTTACAATCCACTTTAAAAAAGCAACTTTCAAACTTAATCCTTACAAAAGAACTTACAAAGAACTTACTAGATAACAAGACAGATGGTTATGTAAATGTCCTTACCTATCAGAGAATCCACAGAGGTTCTTCAAATGCTGTTTCAGCATCAAAAGTAATAATATGCCTTGGGAGACATTTGCAAATTCAATTAAAGGACCTGAATTCTCTGGTAAACATTTCATCACAGCATTTATATCATTTTCCTCATCAGAATCTGAATCAGAGTCCACTCGTTTCCGTAACCTCCGAGGCTTAGAAGCTTCCTCTTCACTTTCACTCTCACTACCACTGTTACTGTCACTCTCGGTCTCCTCATCTGATGAAGGTTTTCTTTCCTTTTTTTTGTCTTTCACCATAGACTGCAAGACAGAGAGGTTTTCACACATTCTAAAATTAAAGCAGCATCATGTACATTCCTAAGAAGTCTTTCCAGAATAATTACTGGCTTAAAGCAGCATGGAATCTCTCAACGGTGTTATTAACTCAATATTAAAAATTAAAATAATTTATGGCAAAAAGATTAAAAGAATTTATATAAAGCCCACATTTTTTGCAAGGCGGGTACTGAGGCAACAAGTACTCTACTGCCATGTTATTCTTAAAACACTGCTCCAGTTTGTTAGCAGTGATAGTAAAATGGAGTAGAAGGCCAAGTACAACAAATTAGGAAGAAAATTCTTTTGGATAGCATTTGTGTGTGTCACTAGATTTCCGCACATACTTTGGTATGAGCTAGTTGCTTAAAATTCTATGACACTAACTACACTGCTGAACAGAGAAACTCTCAAGTGTACAGAATTTCACACGTGCGTTATTACTGCACACACTATGATTTTTCATAACGCAGAATTTTAGACCTCATCCCTCCCATGGTGCTGGGTGCTACATATGGGTCCCCAGTCTGAAGAATTTACTGTCTCTTTTGAGCAGACTAAAAATTGTTTTAGGCAGCGTGAGAATTCGAAGCAGTGTACTTTCTGGGCATCAAGTCTGACTTATACTTACTACTCAGACTGGACACTGTAGAAACAGGTTTGCTTCCTGACAGTTTGTACCTCCTACTGTCAGAGGCGTCCAGGAAAGGAAGACATTGAAGTCTTTATGAAGCAGAGGCCTTTTTCTTACAGCATTGTGTACGGCCGTAACTACAGATATTACACCATGATTCAGGTTTTTATGAGCTACCTTAAGAAAAGGTATATTGTGCACTCTTTTCTTGCAATAAACAATGTATTTAGTCTCTCAGGTGGCACACATGCAATTGCCATCAGCTACTTGATAACAAAATAAACAGCCATCTAAATTTTATTATTAAAATTATACAAACTAGCATATCATGATGAGTCTGGGTTCACGAGCTTCCAGATGCATGCAGTTAACTATTATTCAGCTATGTCAGGGAATGATATAGATTTGATATTAAGATCTGAAAATTCATCCTATTTTAATAATGTCAACAGCAACGTAAAGGAAGTTTTTAACTGGCATCTGCCAGATACAGGTCAGAACAGAAAGGGTTGTTTGTTTTTACCTACTGGTTACAAATCACTCACTGGTCCAAATCACAACAATGATACTGTATTTCATGAAAAAGTAACCAAATTATAGAGTTTTATGTTGCCATCATAATAAAAATGCTCGAATACAACTGCACGTACCTCTTTAAATGACTGTAGTAGGTTGCTACCAGAAACTGATAGTGTAATGTCTATATGATGCATTATAAACAGTGGCTCTTCCTGTGTTTGATAGGGAAAACAGGCTAGATTGTCTGCTATATACAAGAGCATATTCACCTCTGTTTTCTGGAGGTAAAAGAAAAAATGTACATATAAGTACACTTACAAATATATTAATTTACACACTTACCCTGCATTCCTAACAGTCTACAGCAAAAACATGTCATAAATTTTATTCTACATACCCCCTTGAACCCACTCTAAAAACATGTATATATGCAAAACTTAGTCATACCTGAAGATACATTATTTCTCATCAGTCTGAATTGGGTATAGAAGGGTACAGAATGATGCAAAAGTAACAAATTCATTCTATTGTATAGGTAATATTTTATAGGTGAAATTACATCGTAAAAGGAGAATTTAAGCTTGTAGAGTTGTAATTTATTTTCTTTTTAAGTGAAGGAAATGTGGTGCTTACTGCAGTGTCATCAAAGAGGTTGAGTAAGGAAATTAGAAATGCTCGTCTGTGTTGACGGTTCCCTCGGATCATGGAGTACAGGTGTGAACACAATGCACTGGATGATTCATCATGCCTAAAACCTCTTACAGGATCTTTTGGGCAGGTATTAATTGCCTGTTGTACCTGGTAAGACATCTTCATACCAGCCACTGCTTTCATCTGAAACAGAAATGTATTTATTTCTATTTAAGCCATTGCTTTCAAAGCAGTAAAACTTACTCCTTTTAAGTGTATGGTCATCTGAAGTTTAAAACACGCACAGAGGTGACACCACCTTTTTGAGCTGGCAAACGCCTTAAAACAGCACTTGTGGAAGAGATCACAATGTCTTGTGAACTGCTTTCACTGTTAATTCTGTTAGAAACATTCGGCTAATCTGTTTATCCACTAGCACCAGGTATTCCAATTTAAATAATCTTCAAGAACACTGAGATGTTTTCATACATGAACAGAATACTTTACCAAATGCATATGCTCGATGTCACTTGCAGTGAAACCAACAACTGAGTCCATATTAGTACAACAGGAATAACGAACAGAAAATGATGGGGGTTTTTTTTGCATATATTCTGTAATTTCAAACTGATTTACTTCAAAGGCTCCTGACCTAGTTTTAGAACAAACTGAATCTCTACGGCTGCATATCCAACTCTCCTCACACCACCTCTGCTGCTGTTCCACAAAGTGTCTCCCCACTTATACGCTGTCTTAAACCCCAGCTGCCTACACAGCAAATTTCATCTACTAGCCTTGGATTAAGTATCTGTTTGGATGTCATCTGCAGCGCAACACTCCCACTGGAGTGAAACACAAGGAGATACCAGAAGTCGCACGACGTGGTACACACACTGCACCTAGGCTGGGGCCTTCTGAAATAAGGAGAGGGCGCTGCAGCTCCATTTCAGATCTTAAGCAGAATTATTGGCACCATGCCACAATATCATAAGTCCTCTGTTAGCCCTCAGATTTTCCTTTTGGCAGGGTCTCCAAGATCTAAACACCTTCCTACGTTCTTTCTGCTTACATTACAATTTATAAAGCCTTGATGCCTTAACGTTCTCATACATATATACTAAGGACTTTAACTTTCACAAGGTGTACTCTTCCCTAGTCCACTGATACAGGAAAATCACTGCTAAAACACTATAAAACACCCGTCCTTACCACTTATCAAAAAAATGCTCTTAAGGACTATTTCGTGAGTAAACTATTACTGTGAACTATAATTTAAAGGAAATCTTGGACTGTTTCTTAGACTGTTTCTACAAACAGAAACCTCCCAACAGGGAAAACAGATCATCTTTACAACTGCTTAGAGTTATTGTTTGGTACTTTATATTCTTTTTCTGCAGCTAAGGCACATTTCGGTATTAATCCACTAAAGAACATAACAGGATTTTGTAAATTGTTAAATTGGAACTACTTACGTGAATGAACCCAGCATATTTTTTGTCTATTTCCACCAACTGCTGGTCAGCTTTATTTCGCATAGAGGGTTCTGGATCTGTGCCCATAGCAATTAAGTACGGCACACACTTGGAAAAAAAAAACCAAAATGGTTATTTGGACTCATTGTACCTCCTCTTTGTGTTTGTTCTTCTACTATACTATTGTTCTTGTTATATTCTGACTACAGCAGAAAGTATAATCGGAAGCTCTGTTTAAGTCAGTATCTGAATACTTTTTGCAAGAAAATAGTATAAAACACATACAACACCCACATTATAAATGACAGAGGTTGTGAAGGTTTGACTTAGTATTTCCCCCTCTCAAACCCTAAAGTTAATTTATACTACAAAGAATGCCATTTAAAAAAAATACACCACCTATGCCTCCGCATACACAATGACTGCAGTATAAATAATCAACTACCAAAACATTATTTAAGCAAAGAATAATGAAGACATTGATTGAAGTTCTGACATTGTGGAATTTCATAGTGTTTGGAGGACATGGGGACTGAGATGGAGGCAAGCTGACACATTTTCCAAGATAAAGAATGAAATAAAGAAAATAACTTGGCATACACCTGTAATTTATAACAGAAATATGCTTCAGTGTACATTTGTACATGCTCTTTAGGCACTTGCTGGGCTTTTACACCTTAATTCAAAACCAGAAAATACATCATTATGAATCTTACTGGCTAAACAACATAAACAGAATTGAAAATACGCTTGCTGTAAAGGCCGTTTGGTACAATAACAAATTACTGTAACATAGCTGGAAGACTGGAAATTTATGTATGAAACGTGAAAACCTCTGAAAAACTGAATAATAAAAATCCCGTCACAAAAGCCTTCCATACCTGAACAGGATGGATGAGACCCTGGTTTAATGTCAGTGCAATGACACTTAGAGCAAAGTGGCGTACACTTGACTGGGTATGAAAGAAAGCCTCAAGGACCTGTTTGAGATATAGCTGCATGATGGAACTGCTCATCCCTGAGGATATATCACCCATTTCTTTCAGGTCTTCCTGTTTTGCTACTTTTTTCCCTGTAAAAAGGACAAAAGCAATTGCACACTCACCACAGTACAGTAATTTACTTTACCATTACTTGATGCACACTGATCTTTGAGGTTCGCAACACATACACATTTCAGCTGTCTTAAAATGGGTTTATGATATCATGAAACACAGAACAATCTGATGGTAAATACACATGAAAAGCTAGTCATGACTAATTGAAGTCTTGTTCCTCAGTAAAAGTTTTTCACTTTAAACATTTCTCAGGTTTTTACATATTATCTTCTACCCGCAAACTAACCTTAGAGAAGATTTTGATAACAAGTATTGCTACCATCATTACAGCAATTAGGGATTCCTGACTGCTTCCAGGATTTACACATCTTGATAGTAAATAATACACTTATTATGTGTATACGCCTTACTCTAAGATACTTCGGGTACAATATTACTGATCTGATGACAAATCTGAAGTGACTCAATTGACATATACAGCAAATGTACACAGGGAAGTTTGGTTCTGCATGCCTCATTAGCACAGAAAAACTCAACACTTACAGTCTCTGTCTGCTTGCTGCATTCGTGTATCCTCCTCCTGCAAGTAGGTCTGGAGGTTTTTTAACACCTGGATTTTTAAGTTTACTGAACAGTTCTTATCTGAAAGAATGCTGTTGTACAGAGTCTTCACTTCCTGTTCGAACATTAAACTTGGGTGTTGTATAAATGCAAATCCTAAGGGTGAAAAAAAAGAGGAGATATTCCATGTTATCATCGTTCACAATTGTATTTCTGCTTTTCAAGTCTTTCTTCAAAATAGAGGTATGAAATTTATCTTCTTTCAACAGCAGAGCTTTTTCTAGTCCAAACAGTACTGCTCTTCTACATGGACAGCATCCACAATCTATAAGGAGTCTCGTTAGCCATGACAGTGACTCTGATGGATAAAGATGGGGTGTTGACCCAGGGCAGCTCCACTAAGAAGGGTTATGCAGGTCTGGAAGCATGTCCAGCGTAGAGGCCTTCATGTGAATGACTAGGAGCTCTCACAAGAACAAATCAGGAAGATCATTAAAAATTAGCCATTGTTTTTCCAACACACCTGGAGAAAAACGTTCTGCTGAAACCTTGAAATTACTCATATGGAGGCAGAGTAAATTGAAAAAACTTATAAATATAGTTAAGTATTTAAAAATAAAATCTTAAAGAAAAAAGCAGGGAACACAGTAAAAGAATATATACCTCTTGCTGTCATTATTCTTGCTGCTCTTTGTCTTTATTTCATAAAAACCCTTTTAAATTAGTGACAGTAAACATCATTTTAGATGATGTATGTAGATTTCTAAGTGCTTCTGACAAACTCTTCCAGAGTATCATAAAAAAACAGTAATGGGAACATAACATCCCAATTTAACTTAAGTTTAACTACTTGGTTTATTTTTTAATACTGTTCAAGAAAAGCAGACATTAAATGTATTTTATGACCATAGGAAACCAAGTTTCTGAATGAACACAGAGAAAACATATGAACATAAAAAAGAATGAGAGGAAAAATGAAGGTAAATAAAATCATGTAAAAGTAATGAATAAAAATAGCTGTAACAATGGGAAGACTGAGTCCAGTTTTTAAAACTGGCTCCAAACACAGAAAAGAGCGCAGGTAAAGGTCTAGGGCAAGAACTCTGTGTGTTTAAGATCTCATGTCAGTCTCAAAGACGCAGAGAGAAGCAGGTGAGGTGGAGAGAAAACAGGAGAAAAAGGAATGATGATGCAGTATACGGTATAACTGTGCACCTTTTACACATGTATATTGAGGTTTAGAACCTGACCACCTCTGAGCAAGTCCAACCCATTTCTTAAGATTAACTTTAAAAATGAAAAGCACACGCATGTATGTGTAACAATCCTTAACACCTTTTTTCCTTCCTTCACTTGAATAAGTCTAAAACTTCCATACTCTTGGGAAATTCTTATTTTTCCATCCCCTGTAAGCAGAGAAGTGGTAATACTTGGTGTAAGAACTTGTTACAGGAGACGACAAAAGGCACCTGCTGTGTTCCTTTAAGGACTGACTTCGCATCTTGGGGTTGCCCTCACACCACTTCATACATTTGTTTTCACTCTGATAAGAGTCTTAAGAGTAAACACTGAACTTGGTCAAGTAAGACATTACCTCTTAGATACTTAAAGGTTTAGCTGAATTTACTAGCAAAATTTTATATCCTCAACTGCTTTGCAAGTACAGATCTGGAAGAAGAACATAACTGTAGTCATTAAGCTTACGGCTAAGCTTAATTCCTCAACAGCGGTGACACATCCCAAAGCAAACACTAAAACCGCTGAGTGTCCTCACTGAAACAACACACTAATAATTGCCGAGAGGAACACGTTCTTCACAAGACGTCTTCACTGTGTATAAATATTGAATTAGTTTGCTAGTCCTTTTCACATTTTTGCTGAATGGCTTTGACAACTTTGCTCATTTACCAGCCTGTAAGGCAGAAGTTCGTACTCTCTACTACACCTCCATACATCAAACAGCTACTCTGAGAATGGAACCAGTTCTTAGATGAGAGGAATATATCATTGAAAACAGTTGTCTGAGGTTTAACTAAAACAAAGACTAATATGGTTACAGGCAGAGAAGAAAAATAATCTAAGTATGCCTACTGACAGCCACCACCATTTTCCTCCTTTTCCCAAAACTGATCAGTTCAGTCTAGAATTTTGAAATGTACTTGGCAAATGCAACATTCTCCACAACCACCCAGCAAAGCAATCTTGTCTGTGGTTAGAAAGACAGCCCCTTTCCCACATGCAACATTCTGTAGAGGAGAATTAAACTGAACTGGACTATAGTAAGTGTTGTGCCCTTCGATGGGATGCCTAGAACTCCAACGAGCCTAGAAAACCACAGCATTGGTTCTGCAAGACAGGTAACTGTAAAGCCACCAATCCCAGTCAGCTGTCTGGAATGGGTTCTTATAGAATACGAAATCAAGATTCAGTGTTGGTCCTTGTAATCAGAGCCCTCCCTAACCAGAACTGGAGCAGGATATCTAAAAAGCCACCTAAACAGCAATATAAAGTGGCAAATTCTTGTCTACAGTTAAAACTATAGAGAGCAAGCTCACAGATCTGGGAGACAACTGTCTTTAGACTAAGCCAAAACCATGTTCAAAGTTTTCCCAGAACTTTGTCTAGACGTTCTTTAACTACACCTTGTTCTCAATCTGGGATTGAGAACCCAGATTGGGAATTGCAACATACTTCCATGTGGAAAAAAAAGAACATCTCCATTACTTTGGAAATCCGCTGCACTTGGTCACACATTAAAAGGCATCCAGTGTCAAAATCATCCTCTCTGCTGCAGAAGTATGCAACCAGTAATCCTTTGACAACTTTTCTACAGCCACTTCTTAAAACACGCAGATTTTTATTTTAAACAAAATCCCTTGTCACCACACAAATACATGAATTCCTTCTGATATGTGTGGACTTTTACTGCAGCAAAATAAAAAAAAAAACAACCTACTAATATTTCTTACCAAGGCCAATAATGGCTTTTGTCTGTACTTCTTCATCCGAATGCTTTGTAAAATACATCAGCAGTTCAAGTACTTTATCCTTAATGTTAACCTGAGCAAATTAAAACAAAAGTAACAGGTATGTGAAGATGAAATAGATGTTTTTAATATCTTATAAAATGCACAAATATAAAAAAAGAAAAGTAAAACTAGAACCTTACTGCATTGCCTTTGCAAAAGCAAGTAACTCAAAACCAGAAAGCTATATTGTATCCACAATGGAAAAAAGGTTTCTCTGAGGGACTACGAATAATGTGCTTTCCAATCTAAGTGGAACATTCAGTGTATCTACAACATGGAAAGTAAATGCAAATTACTTTACCTTACTGTTGCCCTTAAAATCTTCCTGATCAAAATCAAAATGCCGGCACAGTGCTCCAACAGTGAAAAGTGATCTAAGGAGTGCTGGTTTATTGGCAGTAAGTATTGTACTGTTGGGATCTTCTTGGTGTTGACTTTTTAATTTTGAAAGTGCACCTACAGTAAGATAAAAGTGTGGTTACAGTGTTTAATCATGGTGTATCCCTAAGGTCAGACTTGTAGCCAAAACTGAAGAGTGATAATCCCATGTTGTCATTTTACTTACCATAGTATCTATTAAAACAGGCCCACACAAATTTATAGTTCTGTGTGACCTTGTTCACAACAGCCCCAAGACAGCTCACACAATGCTGAACAACCTAGGAGGATGAAAGAACAAATGAACTGTACATTTGGAAGTTAAAACATTTTTGTGAAGTTATGTGGGAAAAAGGTATGCTGAACTACAACTAATGATCTAACAGATGTAAAGCCCATCTCCTAGACCGCTCTGAAATACTGCTGAAACTTGTTAAAATACAGCAACACCACCTACAAACTCCAGTAAACCAAGTACACTGACTTTTCATGGCTCAAAACTTATCTTCATAATGAAGACAAACTTTCTTTAAATCAAAACCATGTATTACACAGTATGAAATGAAATCAACTGAATAGGAGCAATTAAAAGCTTACGGTCATGCCATATTTGATGATGAGTTTCATGAGGTCTTCCTCAATAGTGGCAAGAAATGTTTCACTTGGGTGCTCCATTAGTGGCACTACAAGCTCTAAGATTTTTGCAACGTTGCAGATCACCATGAAATCATTCTGGGTCTGAAACAACAGCATTTATAGCATTTAACATTTCCGGCTCTGAAATTGTAAGTTAAGTATTCTTAATACACACTGGTAATAAAAAAATCCCAACTCACGTAATACACTTGGTAAAGATCTAAAACAGCATTTACATAGTTTCCATCTGCTATTAAATTACATACTATAATGAAAATTAGTTCTGTTTTCTACAGAACTTCTGGGGGAAAAAAGCCTATATGAGCAGGGGAATACTAAAACACTAGAACTAGGAAGTGGGAGGTGAAGCATGGAAGAGGATGGAACAGGGCGCTTTCCTTCTGATATTTGCTATATGTTAGATCACTCCATCTTATGGAACCACACCTTCAGTCTTAAGATTCAGATGGTACATACTAACTACTCAGCTGCGAGGAATCTGAACGAGGCATTAACGAGGCATTAACGACTCAGCGGTGATTTGTTGCAGAGACCAGCTTCAGGGCAGGTAAGACTGCGCTGGGGAAGAGATCTAAAGCGAAAAAGGTCGACAAAAAGCTCTGTTTGGGGCTTTTTTAAACCCGGAAAAGCGACTTGCTTGTGCCGGGGCCGGTAGCTGCAGGGCAAGCAGCCGAGCTGGCGCGGGCGGAGCCACCCTCAGCCGCGGGGAACCTAAACGAGGCATTAGCGCCGTTATCCAGCCGCTAATTGTGCACGTTAACGACGTTAACCAGCCGTTAATTGTCCCCTCAGAGTATAAGAAGCTTTGGGGAGGGCAGTGACTAGTGGCTGTCCACCGAGCACAAGGCAAAAAACGGTCTTTGTTAAGGAATACTTAAACTTGCTGTAAATAAACCCGCGTATAGTTTTGAGAGATCTTTTGACTGCAGAAGCAGTTGTGGTTGTAACCCGATCAAAGGCCGTTAGGAAAACTGTGGGGACCCAGACAGAGTGCCGGAGCCTGGCACTGGCCATGGAGGGGAGCGGAGATGACACCTGTGTCCGATGTGACCAGGTGAGCGATCTGCTCAGCCTGGTGGCTGAGCTGAAGGAGATAGTAGAAAGGCTGAGGAGTATCAGGGAATCTGAGAGAGAGACAGCTCAGTAGAGCCACTTCCTGAATCACAAGCAGCAAGCTCCACAAGAAGCAGAAAATCCCCTCCCCTCTCGCCATCAGGAAAAAGGAGGGGACCTAAAGGATGGGGAGGAGTGGAAGCAGGTGCCTGCCAGGAGAGGAAGGAAAATCCCTGCCCGGCCTCCCTCACCTGCCCGGTTGCCCCTGCAAAACAGGTATGGGGCTCTAGAACATGAGAGCCAGGCAAAGGAAGGGACAGGTGGGGGTTCATCCATAGGGCTGTCTGGGGTGAATCATTCGGCCACACACATTAGGACTTCTTCGTCCAAAAATAAAAAAGAAGGGTAATTGTCATTGGCGGCTCCATCCTGGGTGAAACAGAGGGCCCTCTCTGCCACCTGGACCCAGCCCACAGGGAAGTCTGTTGCCTCCCTGGAGCTCAGATTAGGGACATAACCAAAAAACTCCCTGGTCTGGTGCATCCCAGTGATTACTACCCTTTGCTGGTTGTCCAGGCTGGCAGTGATGAGATCAAGCAAATGAGTACAAAGAGAATTAAAAAGGACTTTAAGTCACTAGGTCAGTTGATCAAAGGATCGGGGGCACAGGTAGTCTTCTCTTCCATCCTTTCAGTGGCAGGTAAGAATACTGAAAGGGACAGAAAAGTATGTGCAGTTAATGCATGGCTTAAAGACTGGTGCCGCCAGCAACGTTTTGGGTTTTATGATCATGGGGAGGTTCACACAGCACTGGGCATGAGAGATATAGATGGTGTAAAGCTGTCTCAGAGAGGGAGGAGAATTCTTGCTGGTGAGTTGGTGGGATTAATCGATAGGGCTTTAAACTAGGTTGGAAGGGGGAAGGGGATAAAACCTGACTCACTACACATGAGCCAGGGGGAAGTATCCCAAGGTTAGGGGTGAAAACAATGACCCAGATCAAGTGCACCCACTCCAACATGGATGCCACAAGCAACGGTAACAGACGCTTCTCCATTAAGTCTCTTAAGTGTCTGTATGCCAATGCAAGAAACATGGGGAATAAGCAGGGGGAATTACAAATCTGTGTGCGGTTGGAGAGCTGCAATCTCATTGCGATTAGAGACGTGGTGGGACAGCTCATATAACTGGAATGTGGGCCTTGATGGCTCTGTCCTTTTTAGGAAAGACAGGCCAACAAGGCGAGGTGGTGGAGTTGCTCTTTACGTGAGAGAGCAACTGGAATGTATCCAGATCCATCCAGGGGCAGATGAGGAGCAAGTTGAGAATTTGTGGGTAAGAATTAAGCGGCAGGCTAGCTTAGGTGATACTGTGGTGGGTGTCTGTTACAGAGCACCTGATCAGGAGGAAAAAGTTGATGAGACCTCCTACAGGGAGCTGACAGCAGCCTCTCACTCACAGGCCCTGGTTCTCATGGGGGATTTCAACTCCCCAGATATTTGCTGCAAGTCCCACACAGCCAGCCATCCTCAGTCCAGGAGATTTCTCCAGTGCATCGATGATAATTTCTGGATGCAAATGGTGAATGAGCTGACCAGGAGAGGAGCACTGCTGGACCTTGTGTTCACCACCAAGGAAGGTCTGGTTGAAGCAGTGAAGGCTGAGGGCAATCTTGGCTGCAGCAACCATTAGATGATAGAGTTCAGGATCTTGTGTGGTAGAAACAGAATACCAAGCAGGATCGCAATTCTGGACTTACAGCAGGGCCAACTTTGGCCTTTTCAAGCAATTGCAAGGGGAAACCCCATGGAACAGGGAACTGGAAGGTAAAGGGGCCCAAGAGAGTTGGTCACTATTCAAGAACCACTTCTTTCAGGCTCAGGATCAGTGCATCCCAACAGGTAGGAAATCAAGAAAGATTCAGGAGACCTGCATGGTTAACCAGGGATCTGCTGGGCAGACTCAGGTGGAAAGGGAGGGTGTATAAATTGTGGAAGGAAGGGCTGGCCACTTGGGTGGAGTATAGGACAGCTGTCAGAGAATACAGGGAAGCAATTAGGAAAGCTAAGGCCTCCTTGGAATTAAACTTTGCAAAGGAGGTCAAGGACAACAGAAAGGGCTTCTTCAAATACATTGCTGACAAAACTAACACTAGAGGCAATGTAGGCCCTCTGGTGAATGAGGTGGGTGCCCTGGAGACAGAGGACAGAAAGAAGGCAGAGTTGCTGAATGACTTCTTTGCCTCTGTCTACACTATTGGAGACTGTCCTCAGGTGCCCCAGTCCCCTGTGGCCCCAGAGGAAGTCAAGATAAAGGAGGAGTTTGCCCTGATTGATGAGGAGTGGGTTAAGGATCAGTTTGAACACCTGAACATCTATAAATCCATGGGCCCTAATGGGATGCACTTGCGGGTGCCGAGGGAGCTGGCGGGAGTCATTGCTAGGCCACTCTCCGTCATCTTTGGTAAGTCATGGGGAACAGGTGAGGTGCCTGAAGACTGGAGGAAAGCGAATGTCACTCCAGTCTATAAGAAGGGCAGGAAGGATGACCCGGGTAACACAGACAGGTCAGCCTCACCTCCATCCCTGGAAAGGTGAAGGAACATTTTATCCTTGACGCTGTCTCTAGGCATACCAAGGATAAGGTTATTAGGAGCAGTCAGCATGGCTTTGCCAAGGGGAAGTCATGTTTTACCAGCCTGATAGCCTTTTATGAGGACATAACCAGGTGGATGGATGGTGGCCATGCAGTGGACGTGGTCTATCTGGATTTCAGTAAAGCATTTGACAGCGTTTCCCACAGCATCCTCATAGGTAAACTGAGGAAGTGTGGTCTGGATGACCAAGTAATGAGGTGGGTCACTAACTGGTTGAAGGGACGAAGTCAGAGAGTTGTGGTCAATGGGGCAGAGTCTAGTTGGAGGCCTGTGTCTAGTGGGGTCCCTCAGGGGTCAGTGCTGGGGCCAGTGCTTTTCAATATATTCATCAATGACCTGGATGAGGGATTAGAGAGCGCTGTCAGCAAGTTTGCTGATGACACAAAGCTGGGAGGAGTGGTTGACACTCCAGAAGGCTGTGCTGCCATTCAGAGAGACTTAGACAGGCTGGAGGGCTGGGCAGGGAGAAATCTTATGCGGTTCAACAAGGGCAAGTGTAGAGTTTTGCACTTGGGAAAGAATAACCCCATGTGCCAATATAGGTTGGGGACTGCCCTGCTGGAGAGCAGCGCAGGTGAAAGGGACCTGGGGGTCCTGGTGGGCAGCAGGATGACCATGAGCCAGCAATGTGCCCTCGTGGCCAAGAAGGCCAATGGCATCCTGGGGTGTATTAGAAGGGGTGTGGCCAGTAGGTGGAGAGAGGTTCTCCTCCTCCTCTACTCTGTCCTGGTGAGGCCACATCTGAAATATTGTGTCCAGTTCTGGGCCCCTCAGCTCAAGAAGGACAGGGAGCTGCTGGAGAGAGTCCAGCGCAGAGCCACAAAGATGATGAAGGGAGTGGAACATCTCCCTTATGAGGAAAGGCTGAAGGAATTGGGTCTCTTTAGCTTGGAGAAGAGGAGGCTGAGGGATGATCTCATAAATGTTTATAAATATGTCAAGGGGGAGTGTCAGGAGGATAGAGGAGGCTCTTTTCAGTGACGTCCAATGACAGGACAAGGGGCAATGGATACAAGCTGACACACAGGAGGTTCCACAAAAACATTAGGAGAAACTTTTTCACTGTGAGGGTGACAGAGCACTGGCACAGGCTGCCCAGAGAGGTTGTGGAGTCTCCTTCTTTGGAGATGTTCAAAACCCGCCTGGACGCGTTCCTGTGCGATCTACTGCAGGTGATCCTGCTCTGGTAGAGGGGCTGGACTACATGATCTTTGGAGGTCCCTTCCAACCCCTGACATTCTGTGATTCTAAGACTGTGTCTATAAACCAAAAGAATTTAAGGAATCTATTTCCTAACAGGTGAAAAACTGGGTCTTAGTCCTCAAAGGAAACAGACAGCAGAAGTTCTGATGTCATTTGGCTGTAAAACATGGAAGTAGAGGGTGAGGAACTTAGCTTAGAAGCTAGAGATCATCAGAAGGACCAAGTGCATTCAGAAGCTATGATGTGCATGAAATAAACCCATTTTTTTTTTTTCCTACCTTCAATTTTATAAAGTGTACAAGACAGCCACTCATTTTCATGCTTAATTACTGAGGGGGAAAAAAAGACTGATTTTTCTCTACTTACACTACATTTAGTGGTCAGGTATGGCTGCATGGTCATGGCGTGTTTGACCATTAGCTGGGGCCTGATTTTGCTGAATAAGAACAAAGTGGTTATGCAAGCAACCAAGCGACCAGAATTCACACCTTTGTTATCAGAATCTGCAAAAGATTATAAAATACATAAAGGGTATTAAGCCCACATAATATTTGAACAATGAAAAACACACAGCTAAAACATAATTTGAATACCTCTTTCACTACATGTCTTTCAAAATCATTACAGAATATTCTTATTAGAGGTAAGAACTTAACATTTGTATGTGACCATCAAATACACACCAAAAAAAAGAGAAGGAAATATGATTCAAAGACATTCCTAGTTTTTAAACTACATACTGTATACAGTATACACTGGCCCAGCCAATGATTTCTATTACAACTGCAGAACACACTATGTGAATAAAACTTGTCATGTTTGTTCTGGTTTTAGTGATCTAAAAGTTTAAACAAATTATTTTAAAAGTAGTTCTGTTATTGTGGTTATCTAGAGAAAATTAGGGAAGCTTTATTATTATACACTGTTCACAAGTTCATACTGAATTTAAAAGCAATAATTCATTAGGTTTTTTAACAAGAATTCTGTAATAGGAACTTTTTGGAAGAATATTTTGAACAACCACTGTTACAGTATTGTAAAAAAAAAATCAAAGGAGTTTAGCTACTGAGTTGTAAATAACATTACCTGACAAAGATTCCTCATATTTAAGAATGTGCTCAACCAAATTGTCAACAAGTTGAGTACAGGCTTTCTTCACAGGTTTATACGAGGCATCCTCTTCCGACTTCAACAGCTATAGCAAACAAAAGAGAAAATGGTTCAGTATTAAGGGTGAATTCATTCACATTCTATACATGCTGGTTTTCTAACAAATACAGATACACAAGGATTTTACACTATAAAATTATTTCTTTAACGTGTCCACAAAACTTACACGGTGAAGAAAAAAAATAAGAGAAGTAAAAAAATCATCCAAAATGCAAGAGAAGAAAAATTAACTGCAATAAAAAACCCAGAGATAAAAAACCCAGAATGTATTATTATTTTTTTGGGACAAAAGCTAAATTTTTGCATAATTAAATAAAACAGAAAACAGTAATTAGTCATACTTGACAGTAGGAACTAACAGGAGTTAGAAGGCTTTTAAAATGCTTAGGAAAAAAAGAGCAAATAAAAATACCAACTAAACAAAAATACCAAACAAAGATGAAACATAGTTTTGTGAACATTTTAATCAGCTTTCTTCCGCATGACTTTGGGTACTGAAATTGTGTCCATGAAGATCATTTGATATCTACGAAGGATTGACACCATAGTGCAAGTATTAAATGGCTCTGGTTTACTTGTCTATCTACATGGCACTCCAGGCTAAACTAAAATCTAAATTAAAATTCTAACAATGATTGCATGACACATTCAAAATTAATTACTTACATTTTGAAGAAGCTGTTCAAACCAATCATACCCTGTATCTCTACAAGCCGCAACCTAGACGTATTTTTGAGAATAAACTCGTTAATAAAAAAGGCATCTGAGGAAAAATTATTTCAATACAGGTGTCTTAGAATACCATTAAACATGTAAAGGTGTACTTTCATATGTATACAGTAAAATAATTTTGTATCTTTTGAGATCAAAAACTGTCTTCTGTATTTGAAAGACAGATCTCACCATTTCAGTGACTCTAGAATTTTTATTCCATACAACACAAAGCCTACACATTATACTGGAGATTGCTACTTCTAACATAAACCACAGACTAAAACCCAAATACAAGCCTGACATATTAAAAATGAACATGAGTGTATATATATGTATATATTTTTATATAAACAAACCAAGCCTTCACTGGTAACATATGTCAGGAACAGCTTACAGGTGCTTCACAGCAGAACTGGCGGGAGAACTGAGAATCAAGCTGAAGTCAAATTGACTGACTTCTCAAATTGACTGACTTCTCAGTCTGGAAAAATGCGCACTAGATCACTATTCTGTAACAATATTGAATCATAGAATCACAGAATGTCAGGGGTTGGAAGGGACCTCTAAAGATCATTTAGTCCAACCCCATTGCCAGAGCAGGATCCCCCAGGGCAGCCACACAGGAACACGTCCAGGCGGGTTTTGAAAGTTTCCAGAGAAGGAGACTCCACAACCTCCCTGGGCAGCCTGTGCCAGTACTATCATAGAATCACTCAGGTTGGAAAAGACCCGTGGGATCATCGAGTCCAACCATTCACCCCTAAATCATATCACTCAGGACCACATCTAAATGACCTTTAAACACCTCCAGGGATGGTGACTCAACCACCTCCCTGGGTAGCCTATTCCAGTGTCTGACTACCCCTTCTGTGAAAAATTTTTTCCTAATGTCCAGTCTAATCCTACCCTGTTGCAGTTTGAAGCCATACCCTCTTGTCCTATCACTAATTACCTGTGAGAAGAGACCAGCACCAACCTCTCCACAATGTCCTTTTGGCTAGTTGTAGAGAGTGATGAGTTCTCCCCTTGGTATAAGTGATACTAAAACACTGTCTCTTCACAGTGGTTTTATACAACACATTTTCACTACCAGATTTTTTTATTCTGGAGACATGCTATTTGATTTCCTGCTCCTAAAAAGTATATACAATTATGTAGAAACTAATTTAACTTGAGTGAGAACATGACCCTGTATTTTTAAATATGTGTTTTAACTTTTCAATCTAAATGTTATCAATTTTTTGAGGAAAATTTTCTTTTAAGAGACAACTTCTTAGTTAGGCTTAACTAGATGCTGCTTCTAGCAATTTCTCAAAACTCTTAAATAAAATATAAAATTGTTGTGCTTTAACTGAGCAAGTATTTTATACAACCTGAGTACAATGTGGTCTCACTTATCACTGCCAGCAGATTAGTGAGCATTCAAGCTTCCTGCAGTCTATTGCATCATATGAATAATTCTGGCACATATTCAAAGCCAGGAGATACAAAAAAAAATCTCACCATTAAAATTATTGTAGTCTAAAAAACCCAAAGACAATATTTCAAAGATATGAAAAAGAAAAAAAATTCTGTACACAACTCAAATTTGTTTAACATACCACATCAGTGATGTTGAGTATTTTCCTTGTCATTGCTTCTTTGTCATGGTGTGGAGTTGGAGTAAACCAGAGCTTCTGGAATGTCTCATTTACTAATTTCTGAAGGGAAAAAACAGTAGCAGAAATAAAAAAACTTATCTTTGTACACAGGTATTATTTCTAATACATCTATACAACAGATGTGTTGATGATGCACGCCGTTTCATTAAGGAATTACTCAACCGAAGTGAGACTGTTGTAGGAAATCTGCAACAGACCCAGATTTACTATTACAGGAATTATACCGACCTCTAAGCAAGCTTCAGCAAAACCATCACTGGAAACTGATGCTAAAGAAAATGGAGTTAACGACTTCTTGCATTAATCTGTATTTCTTAGGAAAACACAGTACCCTGAGAAGCTGACAACTGAACACAGGATTGTGATTTCTACAGCAGAAGCAGCAGTAATGGTAAGTTACTTTAGAGTTTTCAGAACAGCTGTGTCAAGGTGGGAAACAGAGAGAAGCAAAGTCCTTACACCCAAAGAGAGGAAGTGCATTCCCTTCCAATGGTTTTGGATGGATGAAAAAATTGAACAGAATGAAAGTGACCAAAATTATTTCCATATTACTTTAAAGGCATATAGTTGTAAGAAACTCTCCTCGTTCATGGAAACATAAAAAGTACATTTAAGATACTGCCTTTTTTTTTCTGATGCTGGAACAGGAAGGAAGAGAGAGAACAAGGTCATTCTCCTTTCCTAGCAGCATCTTGGATTCAGTTGTTCATTTACTTCTTGATTAACAGTCTTCTCAGAAAGCCACTTGGCATTAATGCATCTCAACTGGTAAAAATATATGCTGCACCTTCAAAGTTACAGATTTCAAACCTTATTTAGAGTGTGCTACAAAACTACTATGTGCTATAAAATCACTACTGATGTGTTCTCAATTAGCCAACAATTCTAAAATTATTTTGCCAAATCAAATAAAACCATCATCAGGTTTATTATTTAACACATGATCTTAGTTTTGTGCCCTTCTACTTAGACATTGCACAAAGAGTAGAGTATGATCACTTCAGGAACATATTAGAGGGAACTGAACATCTGGAATTAATGCAAAATTAGGACAGAAGAATAGAATTTTTATATGCAGAACTTACAAATCTGGCATATATTAATGTCAAGTATTTAATTTGACTTAAAGTTTGTTTACAGAAATTCTGGCATATATTCCAATATATGCCAATATATATGCCAATTTTACTGGTTAAAAAAGAGAAGTACCAGAGACAATACTTGCAAGAAGAAAAAAAACCCTCTAGAAAATAGCTTTTTAAAATACTTTGATTATCAGAAAAAACTTCAAGAAAAGATAACATAGAAAAGAAAGAAAAACAAGTCAGAGAGCATCTTAGAAAACTAAGATGTCTGCTCTAAAAAATTAAATGGAATAAAAGTCATATATTTTACAAAGGAGCAGTGCAGTATTTTTTTATTTTTCAGGGTTTTTTTGGTGAAAATACAGAAACAATAAAATAATGATAATTAAAATCCTGAAGGATGTGTTTCATTCTACCTTAATGCCTTCTTCATCATTGACTCTCCGAATCATTTTCACACACATCTCTGTAATTTTGGGAAATGTCGGTTGTTCGATGCAGATGTCCCTAAGTATCTTTATGACTCTTTTTCTGACACTGATACCAGTATCCTGTGAAGAGCAAAACATTATACTCTTGAATATAAATCAGAAAAAGGAGTTAATTTATGTATTACATGAATTAATATTTGAAGATCACCCAATCTGACTTGCAAAATTTATTTTGAAAAGGCAGCTAAAATATTCTGGAGTGCGTTTATAGAAAAGGTCAGCATAACCTGTATCACCTCATTTTTAACGAGAAGCAAAGGTTCTAGGTGAGTCCCCAGAGTGTTGAAAGGCTTCCTCCATTTACACTCTCCCATCTAGGAGCTCATGATCATGCAAATATGTAATGTCACTTGCTAATTCAAGAGTTTACAAGCTAGATGTGATGATCCTTTAGCTACTTTGGAACACACAAGATTCTTTGTAGATCTGGACTGTAATACTTCAAAGCTTATGGATAAGATATATGCAACAACCTTTTCCATTTTCCTAGGTTCATCTAAGGAGATTGATGAGGAGCTTCATTTCATATTACCTTATCAAAAACCTGTTGAATCTGAATACCAGGATGAACTGCTTTTATGCATGCTCATATGCACGTGAAGCTACTTATCTCCAAATCCCTTCACAAACAAGTTCTATCATGTAACTACAGCAAATTAAATCACTAAAAACCTGACACGGATGTTAAAACCTAGGTATTTCAATTAACATTCTATGTTACATGAATGCCCAGAGAGAAAAAATGCGTTTTGTAGAAAAACTCTAATAAGAAGAGTTTTAAAACATGAAAACTAGCACAGAAAAGCAGAGTAGTTTCTTGTTTATTTTATTTTGGATTACAAATGGTATCTTTAGATTAATATGTTGTAGAAATTTCTTCATCACTCACACTACTGAACTGCCCTCAATGACTCGTATCTCAGACTTTGGAGATGTGGCAAAATTCCTCATTTCACCTGACTTGCACCTGGAATGATGGAATCAAAACGAATACAATCTTGGTTCTAACGTAGTACAACTCTCTCTATGTTTACCTTTTGATTTAACAAAGCCTCATGGGAAACAAATGATCCATCTTAAAAGTATGATGCTCCCCATTAAAATAATAAGATACATTTTACTCTTGGGATCATCACTCCATATGACTAAACATATAAACTCAGTTAGGAACACATTTTTCAGTGATACTTATTTTATCATTAATATCACAAGTCACCATACCAATATTCTCTCAATCAGCATGTCATAATACTGCTCAGCAAGCTGCGGACGACAGAGCACAAAGCGGCCGAGCAGCTCCACAGCTGCTTCTCGTACACTAGTGGAGTTATCCATTAACCGGCCATGAACACCTCGTTGCATATCCAGCTAAAAAGAACAAAAGAAAATCATTCAAAATGGGAAATGCAAATTTATTTGAAGCATGACAGAAGAATATAAGAGCATGATGGATATTTCTTTTACCCTGGCGAGAATACTGGGGTCTACAGCAACAACCTCTGACAAACACTTCATGGCTTTTGTTCGAACAGCGATTGCATTTTCACCAAGTACACGCAGAATCTAACAAGAGAACAAAACCAAGGATTCAATTGCTTTGGGAAAGTAGCAAACAATATTCAACAGGCAAAAATGCATAAGAATAACATGTAAGCAATCCAACTAAAATGAGAGTATCTGTCTACTAAAAACTGAATAACTTCTCAGACAGTAAAAAGGTGTATGCAAGTGATGTTCTATGGCAACTGAGCAGACAACTTTACTAGGATTTGCTGCATCTCTAAGACTGGTCCAAACAGGATTTACACAGGGTCTGTACATTCCCTTTAAGTCCCTTCATTTTAAGCTCTACTTTTGTCATCCAATTGTGGCTTTCATCATAGTTGTTTTAACAGTGTAGTTTGATTTGGGCAGTACAGTTTTAAGAATGGCTCTGTATGCAGATCAATATAAGTAAAGCAACCTAATCTAGCACTGCAGTTCAAACACATCACCATGCCAACATTGTTAGGGCACTTCTAGAAAGAGCAAAGAAATTACATTGGTCAAACAACACCTTCCAAAGTGAAGTTAACACATACTGCAAGCAACTGACAAAGTTGGCTCGTATTTGTGTAATTAAATTAAGCTCAATTTCATGGGTTAGTATTACCAAAGAAGTATTCATCTTGCAGAAATGGTGAAAATTGTATCAACATTTTGTGATTATCCTCTTACTCTGTACACCTAATTATAATGATTTTGCCATACATATATATGGACAAATAAAACAATGTACGCACCATATGACATGAAATGCATACAAGAAACATAATCACTTACGTCATCATTGCAGACTATAAAGGCACATGATGCAGTCATGACCTGTTAAATACCTGTGCTCAATAATGAATGGATATGGCACACTACCACAAAAATGTTTGGAATTAGAAACCAGCTGTGTTTCACTGTCATAACGCTTCTGGCACAGTTTACCTGTGTCAAATAAATATCGAAGCTCTGGGCAAACGGCCTCATAGAGGCCAAGTAGCGAACAATCAAACATGCGTCTTCATAGTCCACTGTATCAGAATTCATCCTGCAACAGAATCCACGTCTTAATTAGGACATGTTTATCAAAAATGATTCAGAGCATCAAATGCATGGCAAATAAAGAAATAAGTGAAACATACTTTAATGTACTGAACTGAGACGGAGCAGTTTTAACGATGCTGCGAAGAAACTTTTTGCGGCTTTCTGCTCTATGCATGATTTGTCCTGTGGTCTCAACATCTTTTGCATGATGAGTTCCTTCAGATGAATCCTCATCCTTCTGAGATTTAATTGCCTTCTCTGTCTCCATAGTTGTATCACGGAACCACTGAGCTATATAAAACTTCCGAGAAAACTGGAGAAATACAGAAGGATGCACAGAAAACAAAAAGAAAAGATACAGAAAAGGAAAATTAACAGATGTATAAAGAGATTAAGTAAATGTAATGCACCAACAATATTTTCAAAACCACAATCAACAGTACATGTTAAAATAACAATTTAATTGAAGCATTAATATGTATAACCAAAAATAATTTTATTTAGTATATGTTACTGAAATTATTTTTATACACACTTGACACAAGAAAGCTGAAATTTACCACTAAAGATGCATCGGTTTCTGTGTTCTCATCCAGATAATCTAGCAGAGCCTTTTGTAGCTGTTGAATTTCATCTTCTCCTCCTGAAGCCTGTCAGGAGTAGAAAGATAGTTATAAAACTTAATATTGCACACTGATAATTACCTGAAAATCTGCATGTCCACATTTAAAATACACTGAAGTCAGTTGTTTTGACAATTGCAGAACATTAACAATTTTTAAGCAGTTACTTAGAAGCTGCATAGAGACTGAAACAAGACTGAAGCTCTGAAGTCTGAAAAGATTAAAATCAGGATAAGACTGGTTTTAAAACAGACTGATCTGACTAATTTTCATCCTGAAGAGAAGAGCTGACACAAGGTTTAACCTATAACCTGCCTCACCAGTATTAAATACTGAAACAGTGACTTTTCAGGTGAACATGGGATAAAAGGCAAAGAAGTAAATAAAAAGAAATATGAAACAGACGGCAGTAAAAATGCATGGGAAATGTCGAAGAAATAAAATTAATATCCTTTTGTAGAAATAGTTGGTATAACAGTTTTCAAGGATAAAGCATCCTTGCAGAGCAAGTGCAGCAAGTGTGATAAATCTAGGAAAGAACTCACAGAGGTAGCTCTCAAACACATCTGACAACTGGACATTTGCCTGATAATTGCAGAGAGCTGGACCAGATGACCTTTAAAGGTCTCTTCCAACCCAACCATTCTATGATTCTATGTATATCCTGATCTCTTAAATAGTTCTAGCCTATGCAAATTGAACAATGGTCTTGTGCATGACCACAAGACAATGTAGTTCTTCCAATATATCAGCGACAGACAATAAATCACAGAATCACGGTTTGGGTTGGAAGACACCTTAACGATCACCTAGTTCCAAACCATCCAGGAACATCAGTACCAATGAACCTGTGCACAAGTCAGAAACTAATTTTCTCAACCTTTACAAGACAGCATAAACCCAAACCCATAAACTAACTTTTTTTCCTTAATTTTTTAATGAAATGCACAGGTCCTTGCAGGTGCCGATGTTACAGCAGACAAAAGGTATTCTTTTTCAAAATGAACGAGTTCAAGATTTCAAAACATGTCTACAATGCATATAATACTGACACAGGTTTATATATATAAACCTATATTATACATTTGGCACCCTAATACATGTGCAAAATATGGTTTGAAATTATAGCCTTCAACCTATGTTAAATTCTGTGAATAATGGGTTGAACAAAGGGGTTGCTTGATGAACCTTAACTGTTTAACTATTTTTAAACAAGTAAAAAACCCAGAACAAAGAGAAATTTTGAGGCCCACAACAATCATATTCAGTATTGATAATAAATGTAATGAATAATTTCTTGCTTAAAATTCTTCAGCTACAAAATTAAACTTGTAGCTTACAACCATCTTAACTTCTGTATGAACAGCACAGATTGAGAGCATTGTCACAAATACAGTATGTAACATAGCTTGCAAACATCAGCAAGTAGAGAAAGGTATCGTTACAAATCCAGAACATCAGTGTATCCAGAGATTAACTAATGAAAATCATGCACAAGTGTTCAAATCACCTTGACAATCTATGGCACATTTCTATGAAAAAAAATCCACTGTTTAAAAATGTCAAAACTGAATAGATATTCTCCTCAATATAATTCTATGGTTCATGAGTCCAAATTAGAGCAGAGAGAGCTACAAGCATTCATCAGTCATGAGGGAATATCCTGGTAATGATATTGGAAGGTAGAAAGAAACGTCGAACCGAGTCTAGGTATTGAGTTCAGCAGGAAGGAAAAACCTGTAGTGGTGTAATTCCAGTTTTCAATAGAAATAGTAAGTTTAGTTTCTGGTGAAGACAGCTGACTATGTCTGTCAACAGATCTTATTTTCTTGCCATTTGAAATTCAAAGTGAAGCTTAGCTGTCACATGAACATTTCCAAGTATTTATTTGATCTTATCACGGAACGTTATGTAACAAGTAATTTAGAAATGACACACTGGTTACCCTGACTGATGTTACTGTGTAGTACACAGCTTCCACAACGTATGGATTGCACTGTCTGCCACCACTGATGTTAAGCTTCTTGAGCAATGAAAAACACCCACACTTTCAGCACTCCATTGCTCAGAGCAATTTTATTTTCTACAGATGCCAATACTTTGTTATGGCCTGATCTGCAAAAACTCCAAAACAAATAGAAAAAAAACAGGACACTGCTTGGGTATGTATACTTTTAGAGTATCTTTCAACACTATTATGATTTCTGGAGATAAAGAGAAAAGGGTTCTTCTGAAGTACTTCCCTATGAAGTCTAATGTAGATTTGTCAGAATGACTGCCAACAGAGGAGAATTATAAACCCTTAGTACACAAAACTATAAAATAAATTAAGCCATGGACATAAAGACTGGACATTGTATGTTGTGCAATATTCCAACAGACAAAATTTGTGGGAAATATGAGCCTCATAAAGGAATAGGTGAATTTTGTTTGTTTATTTGAATGCCTATGAAGTGCAGCAGTTTTTCCTTCAACATAAATCTATCTAACAACCACTACAAATTACATGTAATAGGCCTATAGTCTTTTCAGGTAACTGAAAGGCAAATGAACTCGATACATCTACTCAAGGTGAGATCACGCTGAGAACAGTTAGTAGTTCCAAAAGAAACGTACAGCATCCGTAAGAAATGTGCAAGTCTACACTTTAAAAAGGACACATAAGATCTGAGATCTTCCCATCATAGTATGCACACATATATATATATATATATATACACATTGGTTTGGCAATTGTTGCCACCCTTGCTGGTGTGGAACAGCGTTAGCAGAAACCCAAATATGTACTCTCTAATGACAGATACATGCAAGTCCAGTTTAAAGATAAAATAAAAAAAGAAAAAAATAACCAGTATCAGATACATCACATAAAAAAATAACCTTAGAGGCCTAACTGTTTACTCTCTAAAGCCTGTATACGAGTGCCAAATGGTCAATTACAACTTAGCAATAGTGAATGCACATGCATATGTATTTTTAATGCCTCTTAAGAGAGAATCCAACTGTTGATGCATTCTCTCCTCTGCACTGCCACAAGAAAACTGGCTTAACCACTGTAACTAACTACTTCATATGATCACTACAGAGACGGTGCAAGGAAGACGCGAGCTAACAAATGTGATACATATAAATTGAGTATATTTGATTCAGAAATCTGAACAACGAAGACTATTTCTCCACAATGCCAGTTTTCCAACGGTCTTCAAAATTTTCAAGTATTTGAGTGGATACATCTCAGCCCACCTGGCCCAGCATCTCTCACGCACCTGTTTGAGTATTCTGGCTATAGATCCTTGATCCATTTTGCTAGTGACTGCGTCTTTCCTCAGTCTTGCAGCTACAGTTCCAAGATAGTCAAGTGATGCAACTCTTAATGCCATTTCTGTAGATTTGTTACTGAACTGGTGAACCTGAGAAAAACAGAATAAATTGTTAAAACCAGATATTTATTTATGCAACTGAGACTCCCCCCACAAGAGACTGCTTGACCTTATTAAAAATTTCACCTAACTTCCATGCTTCATAAAATGATGTAATTTACTATTACATCACAGATACAATACTTACTTTACACTAATGTTTCTTCTTTTACTGGGTGTCTTTCTCTCTCTCTCCCCCCCCCACACCGCAAATATGCTTGTCAGAGATATTTTAAAAACAATCATAGAACGCCTTGGATTGTAAAGAACCTTGAAGACTGTCTAGTTCCAACCCCCCTGGCACGGACAGGGACAACTCCCAGTAGACCAGGTTGCTCAGAACCTCATCCAACCTGGTGTTGAACACTTTCAGGGAAGGTGCTTCCACAACTTCTCTGGGCAACCTGTGACAGTGCCTCACCACCCTCAAGGAAAAGGATTTCTTCCTCACATCTAATCTAAATCTCCCGTCTTTCAGTTTGAAACAGTTTGCCCCTCATCCTTTCACTACAATCCAGAATCACAGAATCTCTTTGGTTCGAAAAGAACTTTAAGGTCATCGTCCAACCATTGACCTGGCACTGCCAGCTCACCACTAAACCTTGTCCCTAAGCACCAGATGAACACGTTGTCTAAATACCTCCAGGGATGGTGATTCCACCACTGCTCTGGGCAGCCTGTTCCAGTGCCCAATGACCCTTTCAGTGAAGAACTTATTCCTAATATTCAGCCTAAACTTCCCCTGGTACAACTTGCAATCATTTCCTCTAGTCCTATCACATGCTGCTAGGGAGAAAAGGCTGATCCCTCCTCTCTATAACCTGCTTTCAGGCAGTTGTAGAGAGCCACAAGGTCTCCCCTCAGCCTCCTTTTCTCCAGGCTAAACAAGCCCATCTCCTTCAGCCGCTCCTCAGAGAACTTATGTTCTAGACCCCTCACAAGCCTTGTTGACCTTTTCTGGACACGGTCCAGTGCCTCAATGTCCTTCTTGTAGTGAGCAGCCCAGAACTGAACACAGTACTCAAGGTGCAGCCTCATCATTGCTAAGAATAAGTTGACAATCTCTTCCCCAGTCCTGCTGGCCACAGTATTTCTGATACAAGCCAGGATGCCATTGGCCGCCTTGGCCACTTGGGCACACTGCTGGCTCATATTCAGCTGCCTGTCAACCAAGACCCCCAGGTCCACTTCTGATGTGCAGTCCTCCAACCAAACATCCTCAATGCCATAGACTTCCCTGAGGCTGTTATGACCCAAGTGCAGGACCTGGCACTTGGCCTTGTTGAACCTCATGCAGTTCACCTCAGGACATTGATTTAACTTGTCTAGATCCCTCTGTAGAGCCTCCCTAACCTCCAGCAGATCAATACACCCACCTAACTTCATGTCATCTGCAAAGCAGGTCCAAGTCTTTCTCACACTGAGGGCCCCAGAGCAGGACGCAGCATTGCAGGTGGGGTCTCACAAGAGCAGAGGGTGAGAATCACCTCTCTCGACCTGCTGGCCACACTTCTCTTGATGCAGCCCTGATTGTGAGTGGCTTTCTGGGCTGTGAGCGCACACTGTCGGCTCACGTCCAGCTTTTCATCCACCAACACCCCCAAGTCCTTTTCTGCAGTGCTGCTCTCCAGCACATCATCCCCCAGCCTGTACTGACAAGAAGGACTGCCCTGACCCAGGTGCAGGAGCCTGCACTTGCCCTTCATGAGGTTGGTTTGGGCCCACCTCTTGGGCCTGTCCAGGTCCCTCTGGATGGCATCCCTACCCTCCAGCGTGCCCATCGCACCACACAGCTTTGTGGCATCGGCAAACTTGCCAAGGGTGCACTCACTAAACTGGACTTCTAGCACAGGAGGTATCATTTGCAATAGCATAGACCTTCAGCACAACAATGCAACTTCCTTGTTATTCACACAATTATAAAGAAAACCATGTTTTACCAGGAACAGGGCCATACAGTATTTTTACAAGAAACAGACTGACTCACTGTGTTAATTACGTTGTAATACTGAAGAACAACTCTCAAAAAACAAGTCAATAAAAATATTCAGATTTTTGAAAATATTATAAGCAAATGCTTTTACTGGCAAAAAATTCAAACCACTTTACTGTTCTGTGCTAAAGGAATAGTGGAAAATTACAGCTATTGGGTTGACTTCACTCCAAATCAGTATCTACACTTACTACACACCATACAATGGCATTTTTTTGTGTTCAAAATATGACGGTACAGTGGATGTGGACTTCCATGACAAACTGTATACACATGATCTTGGGTAAGTTCCATATCAATGATCCTCTAGCCCAAATTTTATTAACTATGCATTACCTAGCAGTGATACACAAGAAAATCCTTAAATGCCACATGTTTTTAAAGAACCAGAAAGCATTCCTTTAGTAGTTTCAGGCAAAATAAACAAGTTCTCATTAAAATAAGAAATAAATTAATATACTAGTTAAAACCAAGAATCCTTTACCAATAGCCTTCCTAATAAGCTAAGTAGCAACTCCGCAGCTGGCCACTCTGGTTTATTGACTGTCGAAAGAAGATCTTGAATGAAGTTCTCAAAAAGTGGCCTGTAATCTTCTTCCCCTTGTTTGCTGCCACACCTGTTGAAAAGAGAATGCATTTTGTAAGTAAATCTAAGAGAATTAATTTACAGAGAAATAGTTTAAATAGTTATCACTTCAAGTTGCACTGCAAGTAAAGAACTTAATCCATGCCAGTAGAATATTGTTCCCAAGATTTTTTCATTTATTGCTTTGAGTTTAAAGTCTGCAATAACTTAGATGGACAAAGTAGGCAAAATTGCACAGCTCAAGCCAGAGTGGGGTATTTAGGAGGTGTTGTGATGCTTAAACTTGGTCTGATGTATCTGACAGCAGTAAGATGACTCACTATTACACGCCACAAAGGTTAAAATCAGAATATTAAAAAAATCAAAAGATAACATACCTGACAGTGTTTCATTTATGTGGCAGATAATGATACCAGAACTATGCAGAGATTTCTAGATGGCTATTAAATAGCCTTCCAGCTTAAGAGGAGAAATTAGCAAAATAAAAACCTCAGGACTTATTCTTAGAAATCTTTTGGTTATACAGGTGTACTCCTTTTTTCCCCTCTAGAGCTATTGACATACTTAACTTTAGCTAAATGAAAGTAATTTTAATGTTTTTTATATCTTTGCCACTCTGAAGACTGAACTGATATGGTTTCACCGCTTAAATATTTACTCAGTCTTCTCTTTTAGGATTCAGATGAGTAACAAACTCCTCATAAAAGGATCCTAGATGAACTACCTAGAGATAATTTAATGAGTAAGTATTTATCATTGAAAAGTTTGTCTTAAGGTATGACAGACTTTACTTGGAACTGGCTTCATCGATACACCAATGAATGCAACAGTACTTACTTCTTAAGGAAAATAGAAAGGAAGTTTTGTGCTGTTCTCATGGCTGTTTCATATGAGTTAGTAATGAGCACATCTTGATCCACCTAAAAATAACCAGATATATTTGTCTATTATTTTAGCAAACACAAAAATATGGTTTCCATATCAGCATTTCTCATGCATCAAATAATTAAACCAAACAAAAAATTACAATGTCTGATTATTAGAGCACCGTAACAAAATATTATATCCACAGACACACAAAATAATTGTTGTATTTAAAAAAATATGTATTTCAAAAAATATCTTACTTTCTTGTTTGATTCCTCCTCCGAATTAGAATCTTTTTCTGCTGATGGTAGGTGCACCACACATTGAATAAGCTGCAGAACTAGTGCTGTTACCATCTGAATATACATAGGCTCACCATCAGTGTCACTGCTGTTTAACCTGTTAGTAAGAAAAGACAGCATTAACACCAAAGACAAGACAAACCAAAATGAACATTTTTGGCCTTAAGCAATAACTTTCTAAAATTATTACCACAGCTAGAAATCTATGTTCTAGACATTTATCCAGTCATTTGCTTCTATCCTCTGCAGTGCAAGATTTGGTTTAACAAAAGCAGTAAGATTGAATCTCAGGTAGGATGGTTGAACTCAGTCAGCCCACAGAGATGTCAACAGAGCGCCTGTGAGGTTCATGAGCCAAAAAAATTACAGGAATATTTAATACGCTAAGGCACTAATTAGATGCCATATGCCATGTACATCTACAGCACAAGAGAGAAAAGACAACACAATACTGCTGGCCTATCAATTTATTACTTATATATTATTTAACACATGTGAAAACTCAGCTCTTTTAAGTAACAGAAAATAGCAACCATGACCTGGACTGACTTCAGAAGAGTTCCATCTATGATAATCTGAGGATACAAACAGGCTATGAACTTCTGCATGCAATTGTTTTAAGTGTGTCTTCAAGTGTTAAAACTACTGTGAACGGATTCTGTGTTTCTCCCATGATACAACATCGTAATAGTACAATGTTTACTACATACATCAACACCATCTTTTGCTACCCTTAACAACATGAAAAGGTGACAGTCCCTGACATTATTGTCCCCAAATTACCAAAATAGCAGCTGAGCACAAACCCGATTGTAATTATTATCTTTATGAACTTACACTTGACAATTTTTAGAGAGAAAAACTCCTATAAAATTGTGTAAGCTGTACCCGTATAGTAGCCACAGTTAGAGAATGCCTCTTAATAGGCCAGAGTTAGGACTCTACAGAATAAGCAGTGCAGTCATTGTGGCCCTGAGATGTAACTTACGTCTGGTACAGGTTCTAATTCAAAAAGCATATCCACTATTTATGCTCCTAACTTGGTTTGGGGTTATAAGGAACCTTCAAGGTCATTTAGTTCCAACCCCCCTGCAATTGGCAGGGACACCTCCCACTAGACCAGGTTGCTCAAAGCCCCATCCAGCCTGGCCTTGAACACTTCCAGGGAGGGGACAGCCACAGCTTCTCTGGGCAACCTGTGTCAGTTCCACCCTCACAGAAATTAATTTCTTCTTAATATCTAATCTAAATCTACTCTCCTTCAGTTTGAAACCATTACTCCTTGTCCTATCACAGCAATCTCTCATAAAGAGTCCTTTCCCTTCATTCCTGTAGCCCCTTCAAGTACTGGAAGGCCACTATAAGGTCACTCCAGAACCTTCTCTTCTACAGGTTGAACAGCCTCAACTCTCTCAGCCTGTCCTCATCAGGGAGGTGCTCCAGCCCCCTCATCATCTTTGTGGCCTCTTCTGGACTTGCTCCAACAGGTCCATGTCCTTTCCTACCACCCCTTCTGTTTGCTAGATCTGACGTCTATAACCAAGCCAATAGGAAATACTAGGAACAACCACTTATGTTAAATTAGGGACACTGAACAAGACTTCAAAGTTTCAGTGTATTTCTTTTACTGAGTATTTCCTGTTCATCCACCCTGGATTGGACAAAATAATTAATTGACATTTTGTCTGTCTCTAGGAACAAGATGTATGCAAGCAAGGAACAAAATCAACACCAACAACAAATGTTTTAGAATAATTTAAAGTGTTCCAACCCCAATTTTAACAGAAATTCAGTCCAGTTCAAATACTTTCTCAGGCTGAACCTCAACCTGTACTATTATTCTATTATTCAGAAGATGCACTGAAATCCATCTGAAGTGCTTGAAAGACAGAGTGAACAGACTAGTTGCTAAATGAAATTCATTGAAATGGATAGTACGTTGATTTCTTTCCTGGAAAGAGTGCTCTTAAGTGTGTCTTCAAAGCAACTCAACCAGAATTTTCCTATTAAGTTTTAGCAATGAATATGTAATTCTGTGCAAACAAAACCAAAGAATTTTCAAAAAAAACCCCCATCTGAATGTACACCAACATTATGTTTATCTACATCCTTAGTAAGACAAATAGTAAGGTAAATCAATTATTTTTGTAAGTAGGCACAAATATAACAGCATAAGAAACAGTGGTTATTACATTTGTCATGTAATTCTGCTCTCATCAACCAAGCTCTAATAAAGAGCAGCTTGTGAAGTCATAGATTTTTAAAGAAGTAGCTGAAAATCCTACATCTATAGAACTGTAAATGCTACTGTCTACAAGTTATTAATCTATGTCAGATTACCTGAAGTTTCTCAAACTCCTCTTGCTAGTTGGCAGTCTTGCAAGAGAAGTAAAAATTTCTTCTAGTATTAACTGTCTGTGTTTCTCATACCTGGAGAAGACCTATTTAACAGTTGGAGGATTGTTAGAAAAAAAAAATCACTTGTTGAATATCTAGTTAACAATTATATATAGAAAACACACTTTGCATGAATAAATGATAATACATATCTTGTTTTTAAAATCAGGCATTTCTTTAAAAAAATACATTAAAACTTTTTCAAGTACAGATTTTTTTAAATCTTCAAATAATATAAGGAATTCAAACAGTGAAAATACTACGCATTTACACTCCAATACTAAGCAAAACTCGGTGGTAACATAAATTACATGAACACACTTATGGTTGTGCAGCACATTTGAGAAACCAATTTTACTTCATATCTTAAGCTTTAATTTTACCCTGATGTCCTGGTTTGACTTAAACCAGAAGAACCAGTTCTGTTTAGTGATCTTACTTTTCAGCTTGCTTAGTCTCTTCTAGGAAAATGCACTTTCTAAAATTATTGGCAATTTTCTTCAGGCAGTGACTGCTATTAGAAGTCATAATGCTTAGTGCTTACAGTTACTACCAAGGACTGGTACAGAGAAAGGCTCTTGCTTATATCTGCTTCTATAGAAACCAAGGTCACAGATAAGTCTTACACCCCATGTTAAGAGGCTGTTACAGCAAAAGGGTGGTAAGTAAGTAACAGGTTGCACCTGCAGAGAGGAGCAGACAGGACAGGTGATCCAAACTTGACCAACAAAAGTAATCCATTCCATAACTGTCATATTCAATACAGAGCTGAGGGATCACAAGGATTAAGCTCTCTTCTTCAACGGCCCGTGTCCAATGAGGACTCTGTCCATCCTTCTGCCCTCAATCCCGATTTGTGAGTTCCTCAATCCAGTTCCTAAATTCAACTCCTGAATCTAGTTTCCATCTGCTGTGGAGTCCATTCTGGGACTTTCCCAGCCTGCACACTTTGCAGCATCCGCACTGACAGTCTTTAGGGAGTTTTGGTTCCATACTGTTTTTGCATATATTGGTATGTATGTATTTATCTTCATTACTTTCTTGTTAGTACTATTAGTGTTTCATTAAAGGTGGTTTAGGGTTGGTTTTTTTTTGCTTGTTTCCCAGTCCGTAAGTCTCTTTGCCTTATTCCCTTTTCCCTTGCCTTTTGGGAGGGAAGAGGAGTTAATAGAGAGTATCTGTCATTTGTCTAGTGACCAGTTTAGCTCTAACTTGTGACATTGACATGAAGTATTTTTTTAATTTACAGGGTCAGGACCGTAGAGTTTGTCTCTACTTTTGTTTAGGCAGAATACTTTACAAAGATGGAAAACTCCCACTTGCATAAGCACACGAGTTGTGCTGCATTTTTCCTGAAATATTATTTACACAGCCACCTCTTCTGAGGAAACTAATTTATTCTCATACATAGAAGTATCCTACTAGTTCTATACCTTGCATAAACTCAAATCTTAATACAGAAAATTAGGGAAAACGCACTGCTAGAATTTCTTAAGATGACAATGGACAGGTAAGAGCAAGGGATTTGTCATACACTTCAAACAACATAACTAAGGAACTTCTTAATTTTGGTTAAGTACAATATTTCTTCCTGTAGAATACTCAGCAAATATGGGCAGCTCAGGTAGATTTAAAACTGTTCCTAGATTATAATACCGAATTATAAAAACATGCAAGAAGAAAATTAGTTCAAAACACCAATTCTCTACCAGAGAGAAAATACAGCTTGCGTAAATGTCCTAATAGCTGTCAGAAGTACAGGAACACGAAAGCACAAATAAAAAAAATACTTACTGCAGTCACTAACTTGATGGCACATAACTGAAGTTCACTGACATTTTCTACAAAGAAAGGCGTTATTCCCATAGATGATACCTATAAAAGGAAATAAAAGTATATTTGACTAACAAACTGATATTTATGCTGTTTCACAAGTAGGTTATTCATTCAGCAGGTAAGGTATTCAACAAAATGTTATTACTTCATAGTATTTGCAAATAAAGTTATTAAAGGATACTAGAGAGCAAGACCTGTGAGGAGCAGTGGAGGGAACTGGGCCTGTTTAGCCTGGAAAAAAGGGGGCTGAGGGGAGACCGTAAAGCTCTCTACAACTACCTGAGAGGAGGTTGTAGTGAGTGGGTGTTTGCCTCTCCTCTGAAGTAAGAAGTGATAGGATGAAAGGAAATGGCCTTAAGTTGTACCAGAGGAGGTTTAGATTGGATATTAGGAAAGATATCGGCATGGAAAGGGTTTTTCATCGCTGGAACAGGCTGCCCAGGGAAGTGGCTGAGTCACCATCCCTGGCAATATTTAAAAGACCTGTAGATTTGGCACTCAGGGACTTGGTTTAGTGGTAGATTTGGCAGTATTAGGTTTACTGTTGGACTCCATGATTTTAAGTGCCTTTTCCAACTTAAATGATTCTATGACTCTACACTGGAATACAATCAGGTCAAACTTTTCTGAAACATACAAGAAAAGTCATTAAAGATCTGAAAATAAAATGTTCTTCTCCTGCAGATTACCTACTACACAATAAGCTAGTCACTTTGATGTTAGTTAATTCAAAAGTCTGTAAAGATTTCATACTTCCTGTCACTGAGACAATCCTACTTTACATTCTCTCCGGGAAAAGAAAAACAACAAACCAAAATTACTCTGATAAAGCTTACCTGAAGAATAGTTGTATCAGTAAGAAGCTGTATCTCTAGCAACTCTGACAAGCTGCTGACAATGTCACAAACTTTGTTATACAACATCACTATAACTCTTTGCTTGTGGGTGGAACACTTAGCACGCTTTGCTTTTGAACTTAACACACCACCTAGAAAATAAAATTTACCCTCATTTTTGTCAATGTTTTATATCAAATATTAGAAAGATAACCTTCCTCAAAAGGTGTCCTCAAAACTATATGCATAACTACGGCTTTGTAAAAATAATTGCTTACAGAAGAAAAATCATTAAATAGCATCAACTGGAAAGAATTTCGGGTGACACTAATTTTTCATAGTTGCTTTAAATTCTGGATCCAAGATTTTCAAAAGGTTCTTGAAGTTGGACACCTATATCTAAAGGTATGCATGACACCACAGAATGCTAAATGCTAAATAAATTTCACTGAAATAAATCATTATATAAACAGAGATTATGACTGTCTTATTCCTACATGAAATAACTACATAAAGAAGCTGAACTTCAGACAAACTTCTTAATACTTCAGTGTAAATATTTTGTTTGCATTGACATTATTGCAGCAAACCAAGATGATGTATGACTAAGTTATTCAGAGAGACATTTCATTAATTGGTTTTTTATGCTACAATTCATCATACTCAAACTAACGCAAAGCATTAATTCAGGATGCTGTATTTGATATGGGAGAAGCATCAATGTAAGAGTTACATATAAAAATCTTATTCTGGAAAGTCATATCACCTGCATCATCATACAGTAGATTATGTTTTGGTATTTTTTTACTGCAGAAAGATTTTTAAAAATTTCTTAGCATACTAACCACCATGAGGATCCACTCTATACACAGGATCATACTGAGGATAGAGAGTGTTCTGCAAATGAAATTTTGTGTATTGAATAACTCTTTCTATTACATCCTCAATATATACAGCTTTAGGCATATTTGGTGATGTCATAATATTGATAGCAGTAAGACAAGCATCAGCAGATTTTGTCACTCTTTCCATAATAAGATCTCTCCATAATCTCTCCTCATCTTCAGTGTCATTGTTCTGTAACAGGCAAGAAATACAGGACAGTGTGAACAAGAAGTCAAATTTTTACCCTTACTACATAAAAGATAACAGCATTATCTTAATATACTTACATACACAAACATATAAAATGCTGTGTCTCCGTTTTGATACAAAAATAGTTTTAGAAATCAACTAATGTTTGTTTTACTAGCAACATGTTTCTAATATGTCTTGCTAAGTTACAAGTCTTCAAAGTCTAACTGCGGTGTTCTGCTAGAACTTCGTGCTTCTGTGCATCACTGTGAAGCACAACGAGGGAAGACTGCCACATGTTCAACTCTGACATACCTAGTGTCTTCTTTAGTGGCCGATGCACACTGGTTGCTGCTTTGATCAGCCTAATTTTTGCCACTAGAGGGACTTCTTACACAGAAAGACTGTTATAAGTCAGATGAAACTCCTAACTACATGACTTTCTCTGCTTCATAGGCAGACCCATCTGTTATCAATGGGTTTAAAAGGTGCCCTATCAAATACGTCCATTTAGATTTAGCACAGGATAAAGAATCTCTCTATTTCTGTGTTTGTACCAGTAAAACCAAACATGCATGAGGTTAACTACCGAGCACTGCTTACACATTGTAGTAACATTATTCACAGCATATTTTTTTTTCTCATTAATCTTCAGAATAAAAAGAATACCCAACTGCACTCTGTCTCTGAAAAACATCCTGATGTGGAAGTAGGATATCTTCACTGCACTGTAAAAGAAGCAAGCTTACTTCTTAGTAAAGGCTTTCTTTGTCATAATAATATGAACCACAGTTAACAGGTTTTAAGAAAAATCTACAACTTGTTTGGGTAAAGATAGCTTGTTTTCTTAATCGAAGTTTTGTCTCTGACTTGGAATCACTGGATAATTTCATTAACTGCTTAATAATTCTGAGTTCTACTACAAAAAGCTAAGTATTTCAAACTATAAATAGAATTCAACTGAAGAAAGCAGTATTCTACACAATATTGTGAAATTTTGTAACTTGAAACTCACGTGGTTAAGTAACGTAGAAAGCTTTGATCCATCTTGAATATTCTTCTCCAAAATATTCAGGACTTTTACTGTTTTATCTGTTGAGAGCTAAAGCAAGAAAAGGAACACATCAAATAACTCCTGAAAATAAAGGCTGATAAATTGCTGAAAAGAATGACAATGGAAGAAGGACTGAACTACTTATATAATCTTAAATACTTAAATTTGAGATAAGGATCGGATCTCAAATTCTGTGGTTTCACAGCACAACTGAGAACGCTGATAACTAAAGTAGGTGAAATATATTCCAAGATTGCACTCAAATTGCATTTTCAACCAGTAAAATCCATAGAAATCGATTTTAAATTGTGACAGAGGCTTCATAAACATAGTAAATGCTCATGAACAGGCAGAATAAGAGATTAACAAAAGATTGCCCAAAGCCAAGAGTTCCAGGAAGATAAGGAAAGGAAGAACATTGTTTCTAGAGGTGAATACCAACAGTCTGCACCAACAATCCTCTTGGAACTGAAGTCAGGAAGAGTATTGCAAAGAAACTACAATATGCAACCTACAGAAAATGGATCTTATTATCACCTGGGTTGTTCTAAGTTTGAAAGGCCCTTCTGGTGAGATGAAGGAAGCAGGCAATTCAGCGTAGTGCTGGTTGAACATCATACATTTTAACACTGTGCTGATGGAGAGTTTACTCCTCCGGCACAGGTATTACATATCAGCACACAGTCAGCACTGACACAGAGAACCTGAAGGAGCTGGGTCTCTTTAATACGAGGCTGAAAGGTGGCCTCATTCATGTTTATAAATATATCAAGAGTGAGTGTCAGGAAGTCAGAGCCAGGCTCTTTTCAGTGATGCCTGAAGACAAGGCACAACGGGTGCAAGCTGGAGCATAGGAGGTTCCACAAAAACACTAGGAAAAACTTCTTCACTGTGAGAGTGACAGAGCCCTGGCACAGGCTGCCCAGAGAGGTTGTGGAGTCTCCTTCTCTGGAGACATTCAAAACCCGCCTGGACACGTTCCTGTGTGACCTACTGTAGGTGATCCTGCTCTGGCAGGGGGGTTGGACTAGATGATCTTTTGAGGTCCCTTCCAACCCCTGACATTCTGTGATTCTGTGACCATTCAACAAAACCATCTCAGCTTCAGTGACAGTAACAGTGAAGATGATATAACTTTTTAAGCACCTCAGTCCAGTCAGCAGAAGCACAAGTGTTCCCAGTTATCTGTCACACGCACACCTGAAGAGGGTACGTTTCGTACGTTTATCAAAATTTTATGTTCAAAAAGACTTAAAGACTCTGAAAACGTACCTTGTCCATAATGCCCATTGCCTTGATTTTTGCAGATTCACTACCCAACTCACTAAGCTGATGTTTTCCCAGCAGCAATTCCTGTGGAATCTCATCATCATCACCTTAGAAAAAAAAAATTTAAAAATTAACAATCATATTTCTAATTAGATTTCAATGAAATCAGCATTTTAGAGTCAATATGAAAAAGTCAACTGAAGAAAAATAAGTCATTTTCCAAATAGCTAGGAGCTAATAATTCCAAATAGACAGTATCTAATAGTTTTATCTAATGAAGAGTAATGATAACTTTTGGTTGTGTTAAAACAACAACTGCTTTTTAAATATGACTGATTCTGAAGTATCACTTAACAGACTAACACGAAGCATCCACTTCTGGAAGCTATTAACTAAAAAATTTAATATAACAAAGTCCATTTATTGCCGCTCTTCTGCCATCATCCTCATTTCAGTAAAACAAATCTTAAATGACTGTAGTCCTACCTGAAGTTCAAATGTGAGCAAGGGCAACAAATGAATAACACATAGGCAATCAAGTACTTCAGGATACACTGTGTCTTAGTTATATTTACCATTACCAAAAACCCACGCTCTTACCAGACACAGAAAGAACCAACGACTTCACTTAAGTCTAAGGTTGCATATGCTATTACTTTAAAAACTGTAGTTATTTATTAACTATGCTCCTCCCTGTGTTTTAATCCTGCGGCAAAGATAGGAACAATCTACTATCCATTTCAATAGAAAGTCACCATGGTCAGTCTGAACTACTCCTCAGACACACTAAGCTGGCTGGTTTTCCACTGAAATGGATAAGGAGCATACGGTGATTCAGTACCTCAGCTATAAATGCATAAAGACTCTGCTGCTTGAATTGAATAATCAACAACCACAACAGACACAAGATTACGTGCCTCAGACATTACTAGCAAAAGAATCGTATTATGCTAGTGTTGTTTACAAAGTTATGTTTCTAAGAAGGCAACGCCCTATGGACATCCCGAAGAGGTACCCTTTCTCTCCAGGAAACTACTGCTTGTCTTGTTATGATTTATGCCCCTTTTGGATTCTGCAGGGAGGAGGAAGATCATCTTGCAGTAGCATGTCCTCTTGGAAAGGCAAAGGACACCATTCAAGGTAGGAGCCATACAAACACAGTATGCCCTTGCATGTATCACAGGCAATTAAAACACCAAGAAGGTAGTTTTAAAATACTGAGTTATAGATTTTTTTTTTTTGTATTCTTGAGCTCGTGGAAAGCATTTTGAAACTTCCTGATATATTACCAAAAGTTGTAAAATCCATGTCTTCCAAATTTTCCAAAATATTCTCTATTGAAGCAGTAAACCTTTTGAAAGTCGAAGAATCCATCATTTCTGGTGAAAAAAAAAAAAAGAGATTTATAAATAATTATTTTATATACAAAACAAAAATATACACTACAGAAAAGAAATCTTATAAAATTACCTTCAGGTGTTAGCTTAGGTTCATAAGATTTCCTCTTCTTTTGTTTTTCTTTTTTCTTCATTTTTCTAGCCACTAATTAGGAGTATAAAAAGTCAAATAAATACCTCTTCAATAAATAAAGGACTATTTACATTTCTTAAACTTCTATCCAGCAATGTAGGTAAAAATCTTTAGATTGAAATGTTTAATGTGTCTGGTAAAAACACATTAGTATTACAGAATAAAGTTACTAAAATGATCAGTTACCCTCACTGAGGCTAGGGGGAGGAGAATAATCATCCATATCAGAGTCATCAGGACTGCGGTTACGGTAACGACCACTACCAGAAATCCTCCTTCCTTCATGATAATGACCACTTCTCTTATGGTCACCAGAACTTCTTTTGTCATGTTCTTCATACTCCCAAGCTTCATCTCTATCCTTTTTATGTCTTTTACGAGAAGCTAGAAAGTAAATGCATTTTCATTATAAGTACAAAAATTCTACTTTCAATGCTCCAAAACTTTAAACACTTTTAAAAATTTAAAAGAAATGAAGATGTGGCACTTAGGGACACGGTTTCATGGTGGACACAGCAGTGTGAGATTTGGTGGTCTTAAAGGTGTTTTCCAGCCTAAAAAATTCTATGATTTGCAAGTTAAACACTATTGTACAGTTGTTTTACAGAACAAGTGAACACTCTAAAACTATTATACAAAATTCTGTTACAGCATTATACTAACCATTTCTTTCTGAATTACATGAAAACTGTGCCTGAAACTGGGAAAGACAGCAGCAAACATTTGAAAATACAAATTTACAGGACACTTGTCCCTTTCAGCAAAGTACGGAAAGCAGAACAAACCAAAGTAAGTTTCATCCTTTCATAAGAGAATATTGAGATAATCTCCTCAGGTATCTAAATTGTGACTACTATTGGATTGTCTATATTCCAGTTCAGTGATTACTTCCCCATCTAACACAGCAAGTTTCAAAGAGACTTGGCAAAATAGTTGCTCACATATATTCTGTTTTGTCAAAAAACCTAAAATTTCGTTTTGATATATATTGCAGGAAATTTGGTGTAAAGGAGAAAGCTGGAGTCACAACCCTGGGCCAGACAGCAAGTCAAAATCTCAGACGGTTACTACAACCATTCTTCAGTCAGGACCAAACAGCCCAGCAGAAGTGAATACTGAAGAAACTGGGATAAACGTTTTACACAGAAACAGAGATTTGGTAGAAATAAAGTGAAGGAGCAGAATGATGAGTTCTCTGTTACTTTCAAAGACAATCTTGGGTGTCTTGAAGTGGGGAGAATGTGCTAATCTGTAACAGAAAAAGGATATGAGGGAGGAGAAGGTACCTCCATTCACGAAATCAGACAAGTCTCCATTATCTAATGTAACAGGGTAACTGGGCTAGCAAAGAGAAGTCTAACACAGACTGTGCTGTGAAGATCAAAACAGCTCCAAAACATCATGTTCTAGAGTAGCAGAGTTTATGCTTGTGAACCTGCATATAACAGGACATCTGTGTGTCTCTACTCAAGTCTCCTGAAGTTTATATGTGTAGGACCGTATATAAGGTTTTTTTCTGAGCAAAATGGCTCCAAGCATTTAGACAGAACTGGAAGTGCACTGACAAGTTCTTCCCACATTGTCAGTTTACTGAGAAGCACTGGAAATGTGCTAGGATATAGTCACACCTGGTATACATACCAGGATATATTTAATAGTCAGCCCAGCCTCAGAATTAAAAAAAAAACCCAACAACAAAACAGTAAACCTAAGGTGATATTAACGTCTTGCCTTGCACCTTAAAGGGCTTACACTTCTGAAAACATAGTACAAAACTTCTGCATGGAGGTGGCCGAATTGTTTAAGGAAATAATTCAGTTCAGTCTTTGAGCTGTGCTGCTTCTAGATCAGGCTTGCTTCCAGAGGCTGTACAGCCATACTGCTGACACCTGAGCTACCAACACTCTGAAACAGCTCAGGGTTAACTGTGACTGAAGAAATGGAAGGTCATCTTGGATACCTTGAGTGTGACTACTGGAGATCAAAGCAAGACTTTACACATCTTAACCAATTCCTTTGTCCCCATTAGACAGTATTTTGTGGAGATGACATCTGTCTTCACAATTTACAAACCCCCAGTATCAATTTAAGCTCTGTAGTAAAAATTGTGACCCCAGTTACATCTCCATGAGAAAAAAACTTCCAATATTGCTTTCCAACTGAATTTTAAACTGGCCAGTTTACCAATGCTGCATGACAAAACAGAATATGCTACAGATGTGCTAGGTCTGCAAGGAAAATAGGTTAAACATGGGAACAGTTATTCACAATCACTTCTCTACAACATTTATTTTGAAGTAGATAAAAATGTAAGTTTTAATAACATTTCAGGAGTTACTGATTTTATACATAAATAAAGACTATTTGAAATATGAATACTCAATTTCCTTCTGAGTTCTGCCAAATATTTATGCAATATAATATTTAATACTTAATTCATGAGAATTTCAGAAATTTTTAAATTTTTGTCATTTAAGTTAATGGAATGTCCCTTCTTAATGAGATACTCAAATTTCTTTTCTAACAATCACTTTCACATTTTTAATGTTCAATTTTAGACAACCAAAAGAATTCTGAAATACATATTTATAATGTATCTGTTCAGTGTACTTGTCACAAGTATGTCATTATCTTGAACATTTTGTCTTGTTTTAATTCAATTCAGTTGCATAGTACTCTTTGAGAAATATTATAATTTATTTTTAAAGCAGATGTCCTCACTGAAATGTTTATAACGGTGGCCAGATCTCTTGTGTGGATATAATGAACCTAGAATCATTTAAAGCATATAATTACTGTAGAAGCTTTCCTTAATTTGCTTTACTTTGTATTTGAGAATTTCAAAAACCGTTGTAGCTAATAGGTACATTATCTGAAATTCTTGACAATTCTCTCCATTCCCAACCAACTTAAATAATTTTCTTTTATTTATTTATGTTTTGAGTTCACTGTTCCAGGTTAACATCATAAATAGGCAATATGATATAGTAAACAGAGAGAACAGAATCCTGAATGAAGTAAACTATCATTAACCCTTTGCCATAATCAAGACCGATTACAAATTACCTCAAGATCTTATACTCACACTCAAAGCAGAATTATTCTGTTATAATCAAAAGGAAAAAACAAACAAAAGGACATTCCTTTCTGCTTCTTTGACAAAGATTGGAGTTATTACAATTTTTACATGTATGTGTGCATAAGCATTGTGGATCTGTTGGACAAGAACTTGAAACATATTAAACAGCAGAACAAACAAATGTCTCTTTTGGACCCTAAGAAAGTCTAAAAAGCAAAACATTGTGTTCTACAAAAGTTCAATAAGACGTCTCCATAAGCAAAGTTGAAAAGAGTCTATCTAAACTTGGGGAAAAATCATAAGCAAGATGTCTTCTCAGGGTAACAGCGACAGATGCTTCTGTAGCTGTTGCCTACGCAGGGCTAAACTGTTAACTCAGTCTGAGCTTATTCATTCTGTTAACAGAGTTTTTTTCCAGTGTTGATCAACTACCTTAGAGACAAACTAACCATACTCCATTAGCAAGCAGGAAATCCCTTCCTAACTTAGAGGCAAAGAATAATTTTTCGACACTTAGGAACTTTATCTGACTGCACAGCCAAATTCTAAGTACAAGCTTACTCTCTGCCTTTGTAAACTGTTAATTCAACAACAGTATCATCAGCAAATGGTATTTCGTGAGCCCATCAACAGCAACTCCAGTTTTTCAAGAAATACGCCAGAGAAATAATGGAAGGTCCTGGGCAGTAAGATTCTCAATGTACCATGTCAGAAAAATTCAAAAGGAGATCCTTCACTTTTCCTATCAATAAAACTAAGAATAATTTTAATTTTTTTTTTGGCATACCTTTGTATGTAAGTTCTCAGTGCTGCTTTAGAGGATATTTTCCTTAATCTGGCTAGCTAAAAATGCTTCATAGTACAATTGGGGGGAAAAAAAAAAAAAAAAAAAAAAATCAAGACAGCAGCTTCCAGTAAGGAACAGAAATTTAACAACTAACTGCTTTTCATCCTGACAAATTGAAATCAAGCATTTTTCTTTTACAAGGGAAAATAAAGAATTCTTAGCCAAGTAGCTGTCATGACAGCAAACTTGCTTTGTATGTTTTCAGGTAGCCAACTTAAAAAAAAGTGTATCTTTCTGTAAAAGCAAAATATTATCTTTCTTCAGCAGTAGGAACAGAACAACGTACTACTTACATTCAAAAGCTTCTTCACTGTCATTGTCTTCATCAGAACTGATTTCAGCATATTTTGGTTTCTCATTAACTGTGCTACGTTTGCGCTTGTTCATTTTCACACGTTCACAAAGTGGCATGGTGGATTCAATTTCTGCCAGGAGCTCAGGAGGCAACTCCTTTAACACTGACTGATCTATGCTACCTATTAACGGAGAGTAAGAAGAGCAAATGTGAACCTGAACACAAAAATATGGGCCCAACGCTACAGTCCTCTCTCAGGAATCACTTACAGTATATCTACTAATTAGACCACAGTTAGATACACCTGGATGTATTTGATAGCCCTTCTTAAAAGCTGCATTTATTGTTCACAATACAATTAGAAATTAACATGATATATTGCATACACATCTCCTTCAATAAAATATTTTGTCAGGCATATAAACAAATTCAAACCGATGAATTTCCTTTGTAAAAAGACATCTCTGCTCTACTTTCATAAAATTCAGCCTTATTTCAGTTCATGCTCTGAATTTAACAGGTTTTCTAATGGTGTAGGTAAACTAAGGATTCTCTTAACATTTCTAATTTGTCATTAACATTTCTGTTTATTCTCACACAAATTCTTTAGTGTACACTAGACAGTAATCTTCCCTCTTCCAATAAGCAGAGACAATCTGTGGCAGAACCTCTGGAATCTTACCACTAAATACAGGCCAAATCACTGAGAATCCAAACTTTGCTCAGATTTTTTCTTACCTCCTACTGGCAGTTCTACACTGCAACCCATATTTTTGTTTGATTTTGTTACAAAGCAAAATGGAAAGATTTTTATTTAATATAGATAAACATCTAGCTGATTCACATCAGGTTTCTTTACCACAGAGGCAAACAGGTGGACAACACAACTTCCATGGCATTTTGAAACTGCCATTAGACTCACATGCAATCATAGTGAAGAAGATCTGCAGTCAAGATTTTTACAACTGATACGAGGAAAAAAAATTAGTTAAAAACTATTGCTTGGTGTTTTGTTTATTTGATGTCTTATCTTAATTTATCAAGCACAGATATAATTTATCCAGCACAGATCTGAATATAAGTATTTTTGTCTTAAGTGCCTCTCCTTCCCAAGGCATACTATATTATTTATAACAATCGCCAGGTCATTTCCTCTCTAAACACATACACAGTATATTCCAAACCACAATTTTCTGGATGATAATTCACTTTTTAATTTCATTCACTAAATCAACATCATAACTTTCTAAAATTATTTCTTTTTCTTACAGTAATATGTCAACTTCTAATCCAAAATCAGTCTTTTTCTTCTTTCCCTTTTTAAACACCTTTAACTGGAATTAGAAGAGCCTTAATATAAGAAAATAGTTTCCAGGAACAAAATTTTGGAAAAAAAATCTCATGTATTACTGTTTTCACATATATCTACATGCATAAAAACTACTTCCAATGAAACTACTGATCAGAAAATTACTTTTCTATAATTCTCAAATATCTTTAGCAGGTTATTTCATTTAAGTGTATCTTTAGAAAAGATCTTACTTAAAATACTGGGGGTTTCAAACTGAGGTAGGGAAGTATCTATAAAGTAAAGCTGATAGCGAAAGTTATCCCTGCTTCCTCCATGCTGTGGTTGTTCTTATTTATTTAAGTTGCCATCCTTCAGTAATCAGCCCCTGCCAAAGTTGCCTAAATTCTCAATATTGCTTTCAAAAATGCTAGAAAACAATTCACATTGTGGCTGACCCTGTTGCTGTGACATGACTGTTCTTTGCAGGCTGGGCACTTGACTGCAGACAGGCTGAAGGACCCCACCAGGGACGGATCAAGCTTCTCTGTGTGTACCAAGAGCTGACTGGATGGCAGCCTGGATGCTGCAGAGCTGTGTGCTTCAGAGGTGACGTCCCCACTCTAACATGTCATGTCTTCTTGTATGATTACACACTGCCTGAAAAGACTTAGTCATCCAGCCCCGGATTACAAGAAAATTCACATACGCAAGTTTTAAGGCAACTGCCACAAGCAAAATTGCCAGAGGGCCTCAGATTCTGGTTCTCTAGCTCATATTCTCAATTTTATGCACTGTTGGTGGTTTCAGAGAAATCAGCAGGACTACACACATAGCATAAAGCTTACAGTAAATTTGGAAAAACAAAAACACTGTCAGCTACAAGTAAATGAAGAGAAGTTGCATTAAATCCTCAAACAACAATCAAAAATCAAAGGTTACTGCTCTCCTGCCCCCCAGGAGTATCTATTCTTGCTTTCCTTGTTGATTTTTTTTCCCATGCTAGAACACCACTCAGTCTTTAAAAATAAATCAATTACCACCATATTAATCAGACATCAATGAAAAAAAAAATGCAGATACTTTATATATTTGGAAAAATAAATTCACTTCCCTTTCAGAAGTTCCCAGTTTTCTGTGGTCTCCAGTGCTAAATTCAACTAATGCTTGAATTGTACTCTCTCCTGATACAGGTATTTCAGATGACAGTATAAGCTTACACTTTTTTCTTCTATTAGGCAGTATGTTAAGTTCTTTTTATTCAAGTAACGCAGGGAAGAAAAGAGAACAAATAGCACTACTGTGAAGTTCTCTATAGCCTATCTTTAGAGTTTCTCTCACAGTGTTTCATGGAGCAAGTGCATTGCATGCCCAGTTTCCTCAGATGCTGAGGATTGTAAATCAAATCTAAATAGTTTTTACTCATGCAGTCCAAAGGAGTTAAGGATGACTGCAGAGGCATCTACAATTCTGATACAAATGACAAAGGACTCCCTATATTTTCTGAAGAAATCCAGGGATATTGTGTACTGTGGGACTCCAGTCAAGAGCTTGTTAATATTTATTTTACTTCATTACTTATTTTGAGTCAGGACAACACAACGTTCACTACAAACTTCCTACTAAATTCATTCTTTTACACCTCTGTATTTTATAACAAAAGTACTGTTCATTTGTTCAGGTTAGTAAGGAAATACTTAAAGAGAATCTAGTCACCCTAAGAATCTACACACATGGCAACAAACAGCAGGTTATAAAACCTACTGTAATGTCTTGGTAGTTTATGGGATACTTTTTTTCTGAAAGAATTAAGAGAATATACAACACAAACTCCTTTGAAGCTAGCTACCTACAAAACCATGAATGATCACCTTCAGTTTTTCCATATCTTTGACAGGTTTGCTGAGACGTGGTGCCTACTTTTGTGTTTCCATTTTAATCAGTTAGATTTGCCTTTAGTTTGCATGGCTTTTAGAATAGGTAAGGACAAAGTAACTTTACTTAAAAAGTTACCTAAGAAATTAGTAAGAACATCCCAATAAATTAGCTTTCTGAAGAACTGTTCTTATTGATGGAGAAACTCCACTGTGATCAGTGTACACACCATGCCTGAAAGGGGCTATAGGCCACAGGGTTCTTCAGACATCACTTACATATATCCTCAAAGCTGCTGCAACTAATGCAACAAACACCACCCCTCCCCAAAAGTACCATCATATCAAAATCTTTGTCTCACTGTAAAGAACAGAACACTAACGCACTCCACATCAATGAAACTGAAGGGCAAGTCGGAGAAGAGCTGTAAGAACAATTCATCTCAGAGCTGCACACACGAACAGCAACTTCTTCAGTGCTTCTCAAAATAGATGCAATGCCGTCCATGACTTATACATTTGTTGCTTGCTGGAGGAAGAACAACTTCTTCATTTTGTTTGACTGCCTTCTTACAGAAAGTATTCAAGAATCTTCAGCTTTTACTGAACATCCACTGACCATCAAGAAATTTGTTTTCTCACTAAGCAATTTTTGGTAAAACATAATACAGTTAAAGATCAGTCAGAAAATCTCAGTTAAAAATTATTTAGTCTGTAAGCCTCCTATTTTAATCTGGGAAGCTTTTCAGAGGGTTTTGCCATGTATAGTAGAAAGAATCTACAAATATCTAGTGGATGTATTATTTCCCTTCTTCACTTATGGCTTAGAAAAAGAATGTAAAGGCACAGATCTTGAACTTCGGTCCTGCAGTTTTGTCCAAGCTTGATGGGTAGTTTCAAATTAGCAGAACAGCCTTTAATATCTCATCTTTAGACAGATACAAAAAAATGACTCTGCCTTGAATTTGCACACCAAATAGACCCTCCCTGATCAAGGCAGATGAATGCCTTCAAGAGAGGTTCAACATGAGAAAAAAGGTAACATCATTACAGACTTTTACTGAACTCATCCAATGTGGACAGAACAATCAGAGAGTTCATAGTAGTTTCACCTGGCTTGATAAAACAAGTTCAAACATGGAGCTACAGAAAAGGGGATGATGCTTGCTACTGCTTAGGTGGATTTTCCAGGATCAGTAAGGCCATTCCTGCCACAAAATCAAAACCAACACTAATCTCATGTAATCTTAAGTAATGACTTATCCTTGCTTTTCAAACTATGGAACACAGATGTACAGTTTACATTTTGGTGCCATTTTCTATGAACTAACTAACAAGTCATCAAGATTCAAATACATTTAGAAACCTAAACCCTGAATTCTTACTTCCATAACTGCAAAAGGCAATACAGTGGAAACAATACATACCATTTTGCTTATATGGTTACTTTTAAAATACTTCTGACATCAAAATGCCCTGTTTGCACACATATCTATTGCAGCAAATGAACAAATGCTTGAAGAAAAGCTGTCCCTGAAGTTCATTTCAAAACTGTTCTTTATACAGCACACTGAATCCTTGGTGACCAGTTTCTTCCTCACCAGCTTCACTCTCCTCCAAATAATTCTGTGCCCTGGAAAGTTTCAGGAACAGAAGGGGAAACCCAGGGAATCACACATCCACACACCCACATCAGAAACAGAGTGGAAGACTGAGATGTCCACATCATCACTCAGGTGACAGTGCTCACAGGATTTCTTTGCTGCAATGAACTTGCTGGGAGGGAAAGAAGTAACGTTAGGAGGAAGCATATCCTGTATCATTTCATAGAATCTGCTGGAACAGATCTTTCAAAATATTTTTTCCTAACCTGTCCCTATACCGGCAAAAGAAGAAGGCTCCCAGTATTGGGCTAAACAAAAGAGGAGGTTCAGACTTCCTGCTTGTACTCCAGTCCTTAGCTCTGGCCTTGAAAAACTGGACCCAGCCGGGTTGGTGGGTCAAAGAAGAATTTGGACGCAGCAAGGGAATAATTCCATGATATAGCAGAGGTCATTGTTGTCCATGGTCAAGCAACACAGATTCAAAACGGATTTTACAATAGCACAAAAAACACTTTCAGAAGCAAGAAACATTTTTTGATGGAGAAAGAGATTTCCAAAGACCCAGGCATAGAGCAGGGAATACACCCAACATGCACACTCCAAAGAAGCCAAGAGAACTCCCATTTACGCCACTATCAACAGTTTCCTGAAGTCGACTGTTGTGTCAACTACAGCCACAAGTTATTTTATTCCTTGTTACTATTCATTGGTTTTTTGTCTTTATAAAAATCAACAAAAGGAGGGCAGAGCAGTCTAGTTTTGCAAGACACACAAAAAATACAGTAGTACTCAAGAGTAAAATGGAGCAAGACTGGCAACTGAAATAAATGCAGTGCTGCACAAAGCCCCATATTTTTATGAATGAGTTCAGCTCTTGGATTTTGCGGTCATTGCTTTTGGACATAGGCACTGAAATGTATGTCAACTCTATTTATTGAATTGCATGATTTTCTGTTACTATTAGTGTTTAGAATATGAAATTTATGCTTGATCTATTTTCCCAGCCATGTATTTTGATTAATTTTAAAACTGAGTCATAGGGCCTCACCTAAGGAAAAAATACCTTAATTAAACAACATCAAACCACACCTCATGATTTTTCTTCTCATAAAAGGAAAACTCCTATATAAGCAATATGGTACAACTAAGCTTTTTGCACAGAATAGCAAAACAAATGCCATGATTTACTTCTGGTCTGTGACTACAGTCATATCAGGAAGATCTGCAATTTTCTCTCTGTCATGGAAACATTCTCAGGCTTCATTACTCAAAATTTCACATGAAGCTACTCTCATTTTGCTTTTTCAAAGTAACAATTACATAAACAACAAAAGATTGCTGATGTTCTAGCTTTTAATACTACAGGACAGTTGCTCAGAAGATAATTAAATGGTACTTATATTTAAGGAACACTTCTGTGATGCAAACAACTGTCCAGTAATTTGAAGAACAGGTCTCATCCTTTTCTGTTCACTGGTAATGTCCCCATGGAGCAAAAACAAATTCCAAATTTCAAGTAAACAGTTTAAATTTTCTTACACGAAACCAGTCACCAAAAACTGCTGAAAATGTGGACCAATAGAAAAGTTAATTTACCAGAAGCAAACTGAGGCTTTTCTCTATTTGTATTTTGCCAAATTTACCCTTTGTTTAGGAGTAAATCCAAACCAAAAGTTTTGAGCACATATTCCTACACATAAGCCATATTTAGATACTTTGACACATGAACACGTCTGCAATGCATATTGTAATTGACGTCAGAAAAATTGCTGGCCCATGTGTTTACATAATGCAATGCATTGTTGCAAAAATTATTTATGGAAAATAGCCTTAGCTATTCCTAGAATCAGAACCTGATCAAGCAAATACGTCCAAGAACTGAAGGCCGTTTCAGACTCGCTCTGACATATTAGGTAATAAATTTCTATCACTTACATGTGCCAAAGCAATTTTTTCAGAAATGGCCTAATTAAACAATGCACTCCTGAATCTGCAAACAGACAAACCATGATACTTCAGATGAACCAATGTACAACAACACTGGTGGTCAAGTTTGCGGTTGCTGCTAAAATCTAGAGGTGCAAAATGCAGAGCTCTCATTCTTACTACCCAGAGAAAACTTGAGAACAACTATGAGAGCAAGAGTCAAAAGATTTACCATGGTGGCAAAGACTGAAGTAGGAAATAATTAAAGCAGCTGCCAGGCAAAGCACTGTGCTGAGAATGCCTCCTGTGGTACTGGTAATAGACGAACCTAAGAGAGGACTCCACTGCATAATGGCAGAATCCCTGCTGTGTACTGACATGTTTATCCAACACCTACTCCTGAAAAACTAGCACCAAAAGAAGAAGGAAGCCCCAGAGCATATGTACAATGCCCATACAAATACCAACAGACTTTATGTGATAGGATGAACAGACCATATCTTAAAATCCCTGCAAGAAGGAATGATCCCTTCTGGTGCAGAGCATGCTGGAGAAACAGGAACATCCTAGATACTGGATTTAATGGGTTATATATAGATTGGTTTTGGCTTTTGACTAAACAATGTCTGGAACATTTTTCAAACCATGAATGTGTTTAATCCAGAAAGGAGAAAAAAACCAATCAGGGTTACATGGAGAGAATATAATAAAATAGATCATCTGCAAACCAAACATATCTTTAAATACTTCTAATGCTGTGAGGGACAGCCAGCTCTTCTCCTAGTCTAGTCAAGTTGAAAAGAGGTAGTCACTAATACCTCATAAAGATGAAAACCAGGAAGACTGTGGAATTCTTATGAAAGTGATGTTTTTGTCCCTAAAATTCCCAGCTAAATGTAGTGTAAGAGAAGCCTTTAAGACTTCAAATGAGAAGAATTATTATAAACTTCTTGTCATAAACCATGAAATAAATATTTTATTTTTTTCTCCCCTGAAATGTGGCATTATTTTCCACAGAGAAAGCTATGACATGCTTGATCCACTTGGCAGTGCATGCATATGCAGGAAGATTAGTGGGTCATTACTCTGGTCTTCCCACATGCAAATGCAGTTGATATTAGGAATTCCAAGACAGCAATTTCAAATTTTGGATTTGTAGAAAGCACAATTTTTTGTAAACAAGCTGAGTTTCATCCGTTTCCTTTCCAAAGCAAAGGTGTTTTTACTGCACTTATGTCCCTGTAGCACAGCTGCCTGCCCCACTGATTTCATGAGTACAACAGTGATGTCTGTTTCATCAACTTGGAAATAAATTTGAGTGAACACAAAAACTTTTTTGATGTGCTAATATCCGTAAGCTATTTTTCTCAAAGTTTTGCCATTTTTTTTCTTTATAAAGTCCTATACATGAAGGATTTAAACAAAATTTAAAATTGATACTCTCTTTTGTCCACAGTTTTCAAGTGTACTACTGTACTAGAAAACACTCATGAGTAGCTCTGCTGTGCTAACCAGAAGTTTGTGAAACGAATCACAATCTGGCTCACTGAGCCAACATAATCTGAATAAAGCATTTCATCCTGGAATACTCCCATACTTGTCACTGTTACCTAGATGATGAACACCTCACTGAGTACTCTGCTTCACAACTGAGACTATTTTCATCAGTGTTAGAACTCAAAAGAGGGATCATCATGTCACACAAATGCCAAATTACAGTTAGCACAGGCTCTGAAAAATTCATCTGGAATTAAAAACAAACAAACATACGACAAACAACATAAGCACAGAATACATAAAAATCTAGAACCACGGTTTCAACTCTGTGACACGAAGACGACTAAAGAGTAAATTCTCAGCTGATCCTGTAAGAATATGTAAGAAGAGCACTTTTAAAGAATGGCAAATCTTCACTCCAATTTCAGATCATAGGAGCAGAGAATGCAATATATTTAGGAAGACTTGTAGCGAGCAACATAACCTTTTGTAACATTCTGTGCTGTACAAAAAATGAAATTCTATAACAATCTACACAGTGAAGGAGTAGCATTCAGATGAGATTTTTGATATTTTTTTAACAATAAACTCTTTGAATGAAGAGCCCAAAAGGTGTTTCTGAACATCTTAAAAACACACACGCTCATTTGTCCTAGAAGTAAAGCTTGCATTACATATGAAAAGCAGTCTTTCAAACATATTGTAAACCAACTCAGATATCTCCTTACACAGAGAGTTACAGTTTCTCCCATTACTCATATCTGTTCTGTACTTCAATAAGAGAAAATTTGTCTTGTTCGGAATGCAGCAGCTATCCCATCCCAACCTAGCTGATCAGTATAGCTCTAAGAAGCAGCAGAGAAGGTATTCGCTGAAGCTCTGAAAAGAAAAGGTATCAGGCACGACCTCCTCATTGCAGGCACAAAGTCAAAGGGAAAAGTTTAATGGATTCCCCAACAACATAGTTTTGTATTAAAAACAGGATAAAAGGCATTCTCAGATGTTAAAAACAAAGCAAAAAGTGTTACTATTCATTTTGACCTGACAAAACAGGCCACAAAATTTCAACATAAAACCCCTTAACCAAAGCACTATGAAAAAAAATTTCCGTAACTTTCCTCTGATCTATAGTGAAACTTGCAGAAGAATGCTCAAAGATCAGGAGAGTGAGGAAAAAAGTTGCTTCTTCCTTGTAAATGCTAATAGGGACTGTTTGTATTGTTCAATATTAACAGTCATGTACTATGGATACCGCTACCATTCATAAAATAACATCTCAAAACTGTGTATTAAGTTTGATTAAAATGTTACTTGGTCTTTCTGCAGTAAAATACAAGGCTTATCCAATGCAAAATCAAGGTATGATTTTCAAATTTAAAATTTACTCAAATGATGTAAACCGTTTCATAGACTTTATGTTTGCAAGGCATCAAATTTATCTTAAACCAACTTCATTTTACTGAGTTTTTTAATGATTAAGGACTAGTCCCTTAAGACAGAATGACTATCTAAATAGTGCTTTGAACTGGCTAAAGTAATCGTGTTTTAAAGTGGATTTCAGATAAATCACAGTGATGATGGTAGTTACGTGACAAAGCCTGGACAAGACATTTTCTTGGGGGAGGAATGGATGAGACAGCAAAAACAAAGGACAAGAAATACAAGGAAGTAAAATAAGGAAGGATAAAGCCAAAACATACTATGCTACATGGAATAAGAGGGATGTGAGAAGTGGAATAATGATGCTAAAAGGCAACACTAGACAAGATTTGCTACAATCTATTAAGAAATATAGGATGAACTAAATAAAGAATGTTTATGAAAGTAAACACTTCCTAGTGTATTAGAATGTTTGTAACTAAAAATGACAGAGAGTAAAACAGTGAACACTATTTCTCTCAAATGAAGTGAGGGCACTGGCAATGGCACTAATATTTTCTATATCAGTCGGTTGTTGATCAAACAGACTTTACCTTTGAAGAGATATCTTTACAAATTATGAACCTTTCCAAAGATCAGAGTTCACCTAGTTATTTAGCACAACGTATCCTAGAAGTAAGTTACCAGAAAGTTGGGGTGGATGGGGAAGAGAGGGGGGGGAAAAAGTAAAACTAAAAATACACATGAAAAATCTGAAGTGCAGACTCTCTGCTATCTGCCTGTCTGAATGCTAAAACTTGAGTTAGAACGTTATTGTTTCCATGGAACCTACTTCTAGTACCATTTTAAGAACCTTATTCTGTATACAATAGCAAAAAGACTGATATCAGATCCAAATATTTTTCTTTCCCTGGAAAATATGTCCCAAGGTATTTTAGACTATGGAGGAAATACATGACTTCAGAAAACTAAAAAATACACAAAAACATTGCATAGAAGTTAGAAACCCGACATTAAAACTAATGCATTGCTCATGCGTGACACAGTTACTGAAGGCATGCAGATCAGAGTCATTAAAACTGTGACACATTAAAACATCATATATAAATAACCACATAAAATATAGACTACTAAAAAAATACATCAGAAGCATTTTAGAAAGCATACATGTACTGTATATAGCTCTGAAGGCACACAGAACCTGTGAATTCAAAATACATCCTTCTGAGACTAGAGCTGTATTCCCTCAAAGTTTTAAGTATTCCCTATCACGAACATAAAGGTTTTATCTGAAATCTTTAGACTGAACTGACAACAAAGATGTCATCATTTTGTGTTTAACTCTAGATACCTATTCCTAGGAACGGAAATTTTGCCTGTTCTGAACTTCAGAAAGGGACAGGAGAAATATCGGTACTTCCAGGAGAAAAAGAAAATATTTGACAAAAAGTCTGTTATTTTACAAATGTAAATCTTTAAAAGTTAATGCAAACATGTTAGTAGGTACAGATGTAGCACAGTAAATTCATTATACAAGCATAACCTCTGTACACATGCACATAGTTTATACATTCAAAAAGATGATTTCTATGAAATTTCGTATCAGATTAACTACATAAGAAAACATCTTTATCTTGAATTCATGATATACCTGCAACTGCATTCATATATTATCTTGTATACAGCTGAAATCCTGTCCAACCACCTGATTTGTCTATTTTGAGACATGACAACTCTATAAACATAACTATGTGAGAAATTTAAATGCTTTCAATGCTAAACATTAAAAAAGAAAGGAACCCTAACCAGTCAGTAACCTTGATTTCCCAATGTGAAATGATCTACTTTAGTCTGAAACCAAAGAAGTCAAAATTAGAGCATGACAAAGAAAAGTAATCTTAAAAAAGAAGTCTTAAATCTGCAAAGAGCCAATCAACCAAATATCAAACCTACAAACTACTCTGAATTATTTCCTGTCCTTACTACCAATTTGAAAATGCCAGCCAGTTGTTTATCAGTTCCTTTGCTCTTTTTGCATACAATGGACCCTAGAGACAATGATGCCTGAAGTCCCCTAAAGACAGAACCTTTTCTGCAACCTTTTGTCACACAGCAGCAAGTGTGGAGGCTCCATAATATAGTTGTATTTATAGCGTAAAAGAGGCAGATGGGACTTTGTTACTACAATCTAACTGCATCGTGTCAAAACATCCTTTGTAAAATCACATTCCAGTTCAACTAAAAGTATAAAAGAATCTTAGAGCTTATATACATAGTACTGCCACCACTCCAGCTACACTGATTCAGTTACAGTACCAGTCCCTGACACAGCCACACTTAAACCAGTTTAAATCACACACAGAGCAGTGAGGTTTCACTGGGTAAATCACCAGGTGAAACTAATGTATGTGAAGTACAGTTTAAGATTATTTAAATGTTCTCACATTAGCTAATTGCACAGAGTACTTGCACTGGAGTAAGTAAATAATTTCAGGTACATTGTAGCAAGATCTAGAACAACAAATCGACAGAAAAGTTTCACTTTTTTCCCCAAAATCACTCTATGAGCCAGCATACAAACTAACTATCAAAAGTTTGCATTTAATTTCTAACCACAGAAAGTAAATCTAAAAGAACAGGAGTGTAAAAGATATAATGAAATTAATATGAAAAAAAATCTTACCTTTATTAGATTTGGATGACTTGTTCTTGTTAGGTTTAAAACAAGAGCCCCTTGATTTATCTTCTCTATCCTTAATAAATTTCTGTACATCATCCAAAGAAAGCTTTTGAAGAACAACTACAGGCTTAGCTCCTTTATTTAGATCTTCAACTAGACCAATCTTCTCTATTTTATCCTTCTGTTCACCTCTAAACTCAGTTTTCCTTGACTCCTGAGTAACATTGCCATCTTTATCACGCTTGATTTTTGGAATGACAAAATGTTTCAGTGCGCCAGATCTTGCCCCCAACAAATAACTGGGAAACTCTGCTTTATTGTCAGTATGTGCTTTAATACTGTCTACTTTACTCTTATTACCATCTGTCCTTCGTTCATCCTTGCTGCTGGGTGATTTAAAACTAGGTTTATCAAGTCTTGATTTACTAGAATCTCCTTTACCTTCCTGTTTAATACGAGGGCTGTCAGGTCTTAATTTCTGATCCCCAGAAGAAAACCTTTCCCTTGATTCACCAGACTCATGCCTATGTTTCCTTTCAATTTTCTCAGGTTTTGAACCATCAGATTTAATACCATGCTTAGAATCATGTTCACTTCTGTTTGAGGATCTCAGATATTCAGGCCTTCTAATCTTGGATGGATCTCCTCTGTATCTCTCCGACTCCCCCCTGTCCTCAGATCTTTGTTTAAGGCTATCATGGTCACGCCTCGGTGTATCAGAAACTGAACGCAGGTCAGGCCTTTGTTTTGTTGGATCACATCTATTTTCAGGTTTTACCCTTGAAGGATCAGATTTCACATCTAGTTTATGCCTAGATATTTCAATTTTCTTTTCTGATAATGGTTTACTGGAATCCCTCCTATTATCATGTCTATGTTTTGGTGTTTCAGGCCTGCCTTCATTCTTCTGTTTTGGCGTTTCAGGCCTGCCTTCACTCTTCTGTTTTGGTGTTTCAGGCCTGCCTTCACTCTTCTGTTTCGGTGTTTCAGGCCTCTGTCTTACTTCTTGTTTGCCATTATTCTGTTTTCCCTCGTTTTGTCTCATCTCCATTTGCCTGGTCTCACTTTGTTTTGATTCTGTCTGTCTGTTCTCAATTTGTTTCATGTCCATTTGTCTGCTTTCATGTTTAGCTTCTAACTGTTTGTTCTCATTGTGTTTACTTTCCAACCGTCTGCTCTCGTTTTGCTGAAATTCCATTTGTCTGTTTTCATTTTGCTGGATATCTGTCTTTGGACCCTCAAAGTCTGACTTTTTCCTAAAAATCTCAGGGTGGTTTTCAGGTTTAAATTTAAGAACTCCAACAGTGTCTTCTTGGGGAATATACACAAATCCATCATTATACTGCTTAATGTCTTCGGGTTTTCTGATGGTGTCCAAATCCTGAGGTACTGTTGCCTGAGAGTCTGCTCTTCCTGCTTGCTGCAGATCAATACTAACCATCAACGCTGGCCTTGCCCCATTTCCTGAAGAACCTGTCTCCTGAGAAGCTGCTCTATTTCCTCCAGTAGCACCTCCGGCCTCCTGTGGTTTGTTTTCTTGTTTTCGCTTCTTCAGTGGCTTATCTGCAAGTTAAAAGAGAAAAATCACAAATTATGTGTATAGACTGGTAAATATTCAAGCAAGAATGTCCACTCCCCTCCACTCCCATCAATTAATCCTCCTCAGCAGTTTTGCACACACACAACAAAATCCATTAAACCTAGAAGAACAGAACTTAGCTAGCTGACGCTTTTTATCGTATTCAGACTATAGCTCATTGTCAATCTACCACAGATGCCAATTAATCATTAAAAAAGCCTACCCTCAAAATATATGAAATCAAAGTTCCTGGGTAATTCCCAAGTGAATCACCTAACAAAGTGGCTGCAATAAACACACACAAAAAAATATTAAAAAAAAAAAGCTAAACTAACCAACTACACTTGAGCCAAAAGTCCGCAAAATCAAAGTTAAGGTGCACCTTCACAATTACTTTTGGAGGAATGCTACTAAAAAAAGATTCCCTTCTGCAGATTCAGCCTGCTTCGTTATACATGACCTAAGCAAGGATCTGCAATGATTAAGACAGAGGTTCTTCCTACCTGTATCAGTTGGACTTTACACATTTTATAGCAAGGAAGCACACAAACAATGAACAAAAATTACTAAAATAACTCCACCACCCCATGCTTCTCTTTGAAGCAAAGCAGTATGCCAAGAGTGGGAGTCTATACATAACACACGCATACTGGGTGGGAGGGAGGGGGCACTACACACTTCAAAGCTTTGATATTTTCCCTTTGCAATCAATGCTTTTCATACTAAAGTAAAAAGTTCAGTGATAATTTTCTGCAGTGTCAAGAGCTTGACTCTGCAATAAGCCTTTCAGTTCATATTAGAAAATCATTACAAGTAGAATACAGAAAAATAGCCAGCCAACCACAAATTCTGTAATTTGTTAGAATTCACAGAAATAAGAAGCACATGGAAGTATCCAAAAGAGTATATTCTATTAATCCAAACTACAACCTATTTATATTACCAACATAGTACTCTAAAATTAATGCCTGCCATGAAAACCAAAAGCCCTAACTGCACTACAGTTTATAGTCTCATTTATCAACTATCATCGTGTAATTTGTCAAAACAACCCTCACAGTTACGTTCTCTGTAATCAGGGAATATGACTTTAAGTCTACGGAATGACTAAACATAGGTTGGAAATTCTGTCATACATCAATTGTCAAAATATCTAGAACACAAATGCAATATATGAAAAAGAACTTATTTTGTGCTACATTTGTAGTGCCTTATCACCAGATGCAATGAGCCAGCTCTCTTTTTGGGAGCAGAAGAATGAATGGTAAGCAGGATACAATCAAGAAATAAGGAAATAAACTCCAAGGTAAAAAAATACAAGCCTCTCTCAAATAGTACACCTGAATAATAATACATGACTTCTAGTTTCTTCTCTATTTGTAGAAGATACTTATTTAGGAAAACAAACTTTAAAGGATCACCTTCAAAATTAACATTAGAACATAATAACAAGTAGTAACATGGTCAATTCAAGTGATGTCAACCGGCTTTTTTCCCCATCATTTACATTTTCAAATCTATCTGTATATCCTCAACTTCCTAAAACTCGAAAAAACCGTACAACACTTAATGGCTGGAAAACCGTGAAGTCGGATACAATAAACTCCATGCAGAAAGTGTCAGCTGTAAATACAGACCTTTTCCAAGTTCAACAGAAATCTGTAGGAACACCTCTCGACTTTACGATAGACACGTGAAGGAAGATAATTTTGCCAAACAAAAGGTGCAGCTTCTTAGCACGGAGGTTTTTGCTTTTTCTGTACTACAGCTACTGTTGGATTCATATCAGAATTTACATAGATTAATTTCCCTATGCTTTGGACTAAAATTAGTGTATTTTCTGAAACATCCATGCAGTGACAAAAAAAATCTTTTCCCCTCTGTGAATAAGAGGGCTTCGACCTCACTGAGCTTCATGGCAGGTCTTAGGAATGTTCATGAAGTGGAAGTTTCCAGACTAGTAGGTTTCAAATTTGATTCAAATAAAAAACAAACAACAACAAAAAAACCCCCACCACCGTATACATTAATACACATACATACACACACATCATTAATTTATTTCTTAGGTAAAACTCTTTAAAAAAATTTTGAAACACAAATTGAGAAACTTGTGTTCCTAGGAAAAAGTCAGCCAGCTTTTCCATTTCTGACTCAGCAGCCACACTGAAAAAGTCCTGTAGAGTTCTGAAGGAGAATCTACCAGCAGCCTTTAAGACATTACTGTTATCAGTTATCTGTCACATTCCTTTAACTGAGTTTTTCACCTGTAGCAGAAGGGAACACACATTCTATTTCCACAAGTCCATTTCATTGTCCAATGCATCACTTTAAGGCACTAGTCAGGATGGATTGCATTAACCTACCAGGCTGAACTAGTCAGTCAAGAGCCAAGCAAATGTTTCCCTCTGCTACCTCTACTACAGGAGCAAGGCAGATGGCCAGGAGTGGTGGTGCCTTAAATGGCTGCAGCTGGATCAACCAAAACTCACCTGTCAGAGCCCTCATGCTGAAAACTCCAAGATTAAACAACCAAAACAATTCAAGGAGGACCAATTTTCTTGCTTGAACTTCTGTAACTGAGCAAGTTCAAAATACTGCTGCTCTTCATCATCCAAAATGGTAAATTGTAAGTTGAGAGCATGAAAGTAGATGATCACATCACAACTTGGCATAAATATTCTCTCTAAATACAGAGCTCTTCTGATGCATCTTCATTTCTCTTGACAAGTACTGATGTCTTAGCAAGTTATTAGAACCACAACCTGTCGACATCTTTTCTGAAGAAAGGGACACATTCAATGTATTCTCTTCCTAAATGGCAATGTGACTGCAGACAGAGTTACAGATTACTCACAGATTTCTTCATATTTTCAGTGCATTTTGACAGCGATCCTCAGAACTAGACTTGATCATCACTGGTTTGTGTCTATGAGATTCCTGAATCCGGGACAAAAAAGCTGGCCCAAGTATACAAAAATATCAGTTTGAACTAGGGCACAGAAGGTAGGATGAGTACACAGTACCACTATCTTCATCATCGAACATAATGAAAAAGCTCCAATGAATAAGCACAGAAAATTTTTAAGTTGCCACAATAGCCGCAGACATCTGAAAGCTGAAATACACCGTTGGGCTTCAAGCGCTTTATAAAATCTTGAAATGACTTTGAACTACATAAGAATAATCAATGGAGAATCAGAGACATTGAGGAGAGAGTAATTACCCTCTGAAAACAGACACCTTCAGATTTTCTCTTTTACAATCAAATGCAGGAAAGTTTGCATAAATCTACCTCAAGACCTCTTACGGCTTTGATAACAGATGAACTTAGGAATTTTTACAACGTCCATTCAAATATACTTCATATACTTCAAGGCAGCAGTATCCAAGCCTCATCCACTTCATTCCACAGACAGCAGAATTTCTTCTTGTTATCAGGATCTAGGAATTCACCAAAACAGCAGACTAACATTTTCCTTTGAAATCCTGCAGACCTAGATTCAAAGCTTGCAACAGTTCTGAATGTGTAGGCCCAGAAGCTCTTGAGACCAATAGTGTGATGAGGATCTTTTCGCTTCACTCTTTGTAACAGTTTTCATAACAAAAAGAGTATGTATGTAGTAAGCCACAGAAGAGCTTTTTGGATTATATCAGAGTTACAGTATCCAAGTTGTTTTCAGATTCTTTTCTTTTTTGAACCATTATTCCTTCCTTGACCCTATCTCTATGACAAAATGTAGGTACATCCAAAATATATCTACATTTTGTTTAATTCCTTGAACAAATTTCTGACAGTTGAAAGCACAGTCCGATCCCAGTTATTCTTTTATGTATACATCCTTTGGCTTGGTAAATCCACATGGATGTGTGTTCTCTTTACATTGCAACATGCTCACCAAAAGGCAGTGCCATCGTACTCAAAGACAGATCATAAGCTACCTTATTCTAAAAATCAGGAGAGATGTTTTGTCAAGCTTGTCAAAGATGTTTTGTCACTGTGATGCAAGGAAAAAACCCACATTACAGGAACCATATGTTTGAAATGGAAAAAAGATGAGCTGGCCTTTGAAGTGGTTATCTCTCACCTGTCTTCTTAGGAACAGTATTCCTCTCCCAGAGAGATAGCTACTCCCCTCGAAGGAGAGACTCGGCAAACACAGGTCAAAAATGTCTCCTTGCTGCCTCCACCCTTGCAGAAGAAACTAAGTACAGTCATGAACCTGGTATAGGAACCTTCATTGAACAGAACACAATTCCACAGTCTCCCAGGTAGAAAACAGAGTGCTTCTATCTGCTTCAGTTCAGAGGAAAGGATTTCTGAGAATCTGAACAGAAACAGGTGCTAATTTTTACTAATGTTTTAGAAGACTATCAAACTTCTGGTCACTGTGCAAAAAGAAAAGCCCATCAAAAGTGATGTCCAAACTAATAAAGGGCAAAACACAAAAAGACTACAGGAATCTCTACACGCCTTAGGATGTAGCAGACTTCGGAATCTTCATTTTGACTAAGTTTTGCTTGCTTCCTTAAACATACGAATAACACAAACAGCATAACTGGAGAATGAAATATGAGCTTATAGATTTTTCTCCTTCAGTGTATCTGGTAACACATTATTCCCTGTCAATGATAGTAATATAAAAGAAATATTACACTAGAAAATAGCAAGAATTGAACTACGAAAAGGATAATAAAGCATCTAAACTTGTTTAGCGAATGGAAACTGTAACTTAACCTCCCTGAATTTCGTATCACTTTTACAAACAGTATGACTTTAATTTATGAGAGAGATTTTTCTGGTGCAAGTGCTGTGGTTTATCCCTGTGATTACTTTGTGAAGAATCATAGTTTTGCAAACTCAACTCAAAATATCTGAGCAAAACCCGAAGTGTTAATTACTTTGAAATACACAGTACGGCACCTAGTTTCACATGAAAAATGTATCACGCTAACAGCAGACTTAATGAAAATATACTGATTAACACATCCAATTAGTTTTTAATTAGTTTATATAAATAGTAAACTTTAGAAATAAGCAATGACTTTGAAATCTCCCTTCAAGACGTTGACTTTATTCTGACATCATACCTTGCATTACAAGTTATCTTCAATGAACTAGAACCAGTGACATTTAAACTAAAAGACAATGAAAAATAGTCTGTGTCCTCTTAAATTGATGTCAGAGTAAACTTAGTGACTAAGAACTACAACAAAATTTGGCTTAAACTCTTAACAAAGTTTATTAATTATATGTGTCATATCTTTATGAAGATTAAATTCATTATAGAGAAGTGACTGTCCAGAACAAAATAATTACTGGGTAAAGAACTACTGTAATTCTCCCATCCATCTGACAGATACAATAACAGGCATATACTACATGCAAGGTATATATAACATCTAATTTTCTATTCTTAGTTTACAGAAAAAAAAAAAGAAGTGGACTTCTTAGCAAACTTTTAAGTTTTAGTTACTTTCTATATCTGCTTATAAGAGCAGGTTTCCCGGTAACACTATGTAGAGCACAACTTGGGATGAATGGAGGAATTTGATTTCACGTTACACAAGGGAACCAAAATAAAGTAAACATCATTAAAAAAAAATGCCTCTATTCTATTTTCTTTTTTTTCCCCCCAATCATTAAATATGTCATTCTTTATAAAATCGTAAGAGAAAGTAGTTTTTTTTCTAGACAGATGGGAACATTGCAACACTTCGTTGCAATTTCTCCAGACAGAAGAGGAATTTCTTCCCCTCTTCTTAAAAAATGTCAAATATTCACACACAAAAAAATCTCTCATCTGTAAGAATCAGAGATTGTACAGCAGCTTTTGCTTGGGAAAACTATATAAGGTGCCAGTTTCATCCACTACATCACACTACAAAATGTTGACCTAATGAAAGCTTGTATACACAAAAAATATGATACCAAATTCTCACATTGTCCTACAACATAGACATACAATCATTTATATTTTACACTGTCTCATTTAACCTTCTGGTATTAGTGACTGTAATCTTCTGCAAGAATACTGTAAAAATGACTGCACTTCTAGTTCTATTTTTAAGGAAACAAAACCCCTGTCACGTATTTTTTGAAATTAATGCTAACCTACTGGTAATAATTACATATTCCATCATTCCATTAATTGGCTACCTAATATTTAGACATAAACAAACCATTCTTAATAATGTTCTTCACTAATTTTCTCCTTGGGAAACTTTGAGGAGGGGATGGGTAATAGGGAGAAAGGGAGATAAGTACTTAAAAGGTAAGAGAAAATGGTTACTTACCTATAACTGTAGTTTTGAGTTTTGCTCCGGCAGATTCACACTCTTGGGATGTGTGTCTCTGCTGCTATGGGCTTGAAACAAACTAAAAAAGAAGGGCCCACAACAGGCATCCAAATGCCCTCTAACTGTTCCAGTTACTGGAAACCAAGTTATTACAGCTTCACTTTTTCCCAATTCAAAGAATCCACAGTAAGATTCCAAAGAAGTGGGTAAAATGGATCCTCAAAGGTAAAATATACAGGGAAAAAACACAGATACGAGTAGCTTTGTCTCATTTAAAAAAATGCTTCTCGTGCTTTTAAGTTTTAAAAAAATAAGTATTAGCCTCCCAATGAAACAGTTAAGTGATTAATGATTCCATTATTCTTCTCACAAACTCAAGTGCCTTTTACAAGTAAAAGCAGAACTCCTTAACCTGTTAAGACAGATGCATTATATAAAAGTGTCTTTGAAGTAACCTAAAATATAACAACGAACACACAATACTATATATGGAAGAGCTAAAATTAATATTTAGCAAATCTTAATGAAATTGAAAAAGAAAGCAATCTGAAAAAGAGTGTCTGAAAAACGATGAGTCACTTTCTGGTTTTTTCCAAGTAATTTTTATCTTCCCTTTCCCCCTTCCTAGAACACTCAGAGCTCCTTTTAACGTTAATATCTTAAATGCTTCTGATTCACAGTATTTGGGGTTTTTAGAAAAGCAAGAAAGACCTTGAGGTGTAAACCTTAAACCTGAAAATTGGTTCAGTAGCAGGTCTGTATCCTGAAGAATAAGGAAGAACCTAAAGTAATATCCTAGGAAAGGTTTAGTCTAAAACTGCTTTGAACTACTTGACTGTACACAAAAGTAACGCGCTCACATCTTTCAGCAGCAAAGCAGTAATTAATGCAAAGAATTCAGCTTACCAAAATGAAATTTCTCCCTCAACATCCCCTCAAATCAAGGGAAAAAAAAGAGTCATGAGAAGAACTGAAACTCCTGGGAATTAATTTTCTAAAACTTAACAGGATTTTCTGTACATTCTTGCAGTAGTCAACTTCAGAATGTGAACAAAGGAGAACTCCAGTCGATTGAACAAAACAGGTTCAGAATATGGAACACTGCTTGTTTCACAAGTATTCAACAGCACCAAGTAGTACAGGAAACGTGATTACTGGCATTGATGAGAAGAAAGTGTGCATGAAGCTTCATTACCTCTCTAAAGAAATTATATCATCAAAACATCAAAATGCACCTAAGCAAAGGATGGTTCACTTGTTTTGCAGAAAAAGATAATCCCTTTCTGTATCGGCCTGTCCAAATCACTTTTTTTCCAACTCGGATAATCTGAGTCTTGATAAATAATAGCTGGATTTACCTCTAACACTATACAACCTCTCAAAAGAGAAGATATAAGCTATTACTGATTGACAACTTGTGTCTGATGAGGGTATAGAGGCCACTGTGACAGGGGCAATGGGAACTCATGATCTGAAGCTTGTCATGTTTCATGATTTAATTGTTCTGAAGCTAAACATAATAGATGTATTAGAAAGTATATTCTGGTGCGAAGTGCCGTGACCTCTAAAATCTCCAACTTTCACTAGCAGATACGGACAAATTACTTGCAAAATTTATAAATACAGAGACTTCCTTGATGGAAAAAGTAGGAGAAGACAAACTCTTGTCCTTCCACAAAGAGGACAAAGATGAAACCAACTTTTTCAAACTTTTCACCTCTCTATCATGATGAAAAATAAAATATAATCCACTTAATCCAATATCCAAACAGACCAAAAAGAACTATAAAAACAGAGCTCTGAAAAGCACTCAGGTATGAGGCAAAAGTTCTATATTATAAAATTCCTCCTTATATGTATCTGACACACATGAGGTCAAACCTGTTAGATTTTGCATTAGTAATCTTTGTACTAAGAACTTTTTCAAAAAAGAAAAAGCATGACAATCAGGTCCGAGAAAGATACACTGTATTTCAATGAAGGCCGCATTTCTGCAAACCTCTGTCTTACTTCCACCTCTGAAACAGAGATTCTTTTAACTACAGAAGACTTTGTTTGGTGGAAGCTAAGTATTTTAACAGTTTTGTTAGAACTAATGATTTATTACAGAAGTAGTATAACTAGCAAAGGGCTCCAATCCACACTCCCATTGGTACCAAACATACTAAAAGTACCTCAGCATTATCAATAGATAGATAGACAGATAAATACATATGCGAATAAATAAATGGCATGTTAGCATTGCCTTAGGTGAGAGTAGCAGTTATAAAATTTTTAGTAAGAATCCCCTCCAAAATATCTCTGCCTCTCTGAAATAAACAGTTTCACCACACTACTGGTTCCAGTCATCAGAAAGAACATGTTGCATCCAACCAAAGCATTATCATTAACAAGAAAGCATCCGAAAACCTTTGAAGAAGCATAGTACCACAGAGATTTCAGGTCTAAAAGGAGAGTAGAGACCACTATCAAAACTTTTGGGTACAATTCTACTCAAAGCAATTTATGGAAGACAGTATGTTGCCTTTACAGAAAGCCTAGTGTGACTGTAATATGTATTTCCAAGCACTGATTACAAAAGCAACAAAGATGTTTTCATGCAGATTTTAGCATGTGCTAACATCCTGATTAAGTTTTCTAGAGGGATTCTTACTGCCGTAAGGTATCAGCTAGCACTACGCGTCTCAATCTAATTAGATGTGCTACAATCACACCAATGTCTTGACATGATGTGATCTGAAGTTATAGTGTATGTACTAAAACGCACAAATGCCAGACTTTTGCATAAATATAGTAAGCAGCTTCACAAAAGGAATGACATATTTAGGAGCTATTGTATGTATTTCTAACAAACATATTCCCATAGAGACAGTAGAGGAAGCTTCGTCCTGCAGTCACACCAGATGAAACAGCTATAACTAGAACAGTCTCAGAGTGCATCAACTCGTAGACAATACAAACTTAGAAGCAATGGCAAAAGCATTACCCAAAAATAAGAACCACGCATCTCCAAGGAAACAGCTTTTCAAGAAATCAGTCCCAAGACTGCAAAAAATCCTTCTACTCAATACTACTCATTCATGGCTGAAACGTCAGAAGCCAAAGCGAGAAGAGCTGCTCTCTAGCACAGTGCAACGTACCACCAGTGAATACATGGTGACCGTGTGCCCCTATATAAGGCAGCAACACTTGCATCTGATTCACAGTAATTGCAGACACTCAGAAGGAGCCAAGACCAGATGGGGAATGCAGGTAGAAAGGAAGCAAAAGGTTGTAATCCTTATTTGGGAAGACGGTTATTGAGCAGTGGTGAAGAGGAGAGACCACATTCGATAAAAATCATGCTACCGCAAAAGAAACAAATCAAGAGTCTGCCTCTGGCTATGTAAGTATGGTAAACATACGCCAAGCAATGCCTGGCATTTCCTCAAAGTCAGAATAAAAGGGAAAGTGTGTTTTAGTCTTGTTCTAAGTGTTTGAAGGCTGCAGTGCACCATCAAAAATACAGTGCCATTTTTCCAGATGCTTCTCAGCTGAAATGTCCCGGAGATTCTACTTGAGGTGTGTGGATATAAAAGCAGCTTTTTAAGTACTAGCAGACAAACCACAAGTTCTCCATCAATAACTTTAAAACAAGTAGAAGAGATTTAAGCAAAATCACAAATTTCCCATTTCATTAAATTTGAGGTGAGCACATATTATCTCCATATATTCACAAATGTTTCCTAAGAAGACTCGATCTAGTTACCAAATAAAAAATATCTAGGAGGTTAAACCTCTTAGTAATTGCAACAATCACACTTACAAACACACACACAAACTCTCACTCTCTTTTCTGTCCCACCCCCAATCAATAAAAGCATAAAAAAAAATATCTTTGAACAGGGAGAAAACCTGTGCTCTTGCTCCCTCTGCTGTTTAAAGACCCAAAGTGTACATAAATTCAGTTACGTCTACACATTTATGTTCAAAATTTAATATTTTCATCTATGAACTTCCAAAATCAGAATTTATGCAGTTTTCCACTCTGCAAGATTTTTCTTAGGAGCACCTAATAAAGTAGCATTGCACTAGAAGTTAAACACAGTGCAGAGGAAGCTTCTGAAAAGCTGTCACTATCTGTCACTAATTTATAAAATACATCTTCAAGATATACATGTGGGCTTTGCATCATCTACGTTTGAGACATCTGAAGCACAAGAGCTTCAAACCACTTAATGATAGAAAAAAACCAAAACAAAGTAAATCCAAAGAGGATCAATTAAATTAAATCAATTAAGACAACCAGTACAGCTACTAAAGTAAAAATGTCTTAGAGGCTCCTCTGGTTCTGTGTCAGAGACCATATAGATACATGATAGGTCTCTAAAGCTTGTAATGACTACATAATAATGAATATCCAGCTGAACAAACATTGGAGACAACATAGCAATATATATCTTACCCAATCATTACACTGCCTTTGAAAGAGTAGATTTGATTTTTATCTAACACCTCCTTCACTTCAGGTTCAAAAGTGGGTATGACTGGAAATTGGATAAAAGAATTTTCCTGCATTTGCTTATATAAAGCATCACACATAGTTAATAATTCAACTACCAAAACTTATTATGAATTTTGACTCATGGTGCTGCTGAGATTTTAGAAACTGTGAACAATGTCAATCATACTTCATTCAGTCTCACAGTTCAAAATAAGAGCTTAAAAATAATTTTGACACACAAGAACTTCATTTTCCATCCGTTAAGTACCCAAATAAAGAATAATAGATATTAAAAAATGCTTATATGAGAAATTACAGTTCACTGTTGGAGGGGAATGGAGATGAATGTCACAGAAGAACCTACACTGAGTAACAGAATTGAACTATGTGACAATGATAGGAAGTGTATATATATATATATATATATATGGGGTTTATATGCATATATATATATTTATATCATATATATAGTGTATACACACACACAATCCTTTTACCTTTATCTTGCACTTCTTTTGAAAATCGCTCCCTTTCAATAGCTGATTCACGTTCTATCCGCTCAATTTCAGCCAATGCATCCAATTCTACTTCATCATATGACGGTATAGTTCCTTGATGCGAAACCTGTTGCTGTGTCTGTACCACAGGAGTTTGAGGTTGTTTTGCAGCAATTGAAGTGTTCTGTTGTAAAACAGGCACTTGTTGTGCCTGAAGGAAAGCTGTCTGTTCGTGCTGCGGCAAACACTGAGCAGCGTTTAGTGGGCGGTTAACATCCTGTGGAGTAACGGGTGTTCTAGAAGTCTGTCCTGGGTACTGCACATTAAAAGGAATATCACCCTCTGACACACTGCTGTTTTCCAAACCAGAAAGCATATCATCCTGCTGGTCCATATCCGAAGATCTTACACGAGAGAGTCTTAATGTAAGCTTAGTGGAGTCCTTGGAAGGAGAACTAATGATATCATACATTGCAGCTTTTTCAGTCTGGTCTTTTTCATCCTTGCCTAACTTCATTTTCTTTTGTTTCTTTTGCTTTCTTTCTGGAGAATCTAACAATATGTCTGGGGGAGCATCTCTAGGTGATGAGTAAGGTGGAGGCTGAGATTGTTGGATTAAAGGTTGTCTTGATCCTAGAATAATAATTCAGAAAAACTGAACAGTTATGTTGTTTCACGTTTATATAAAAACATACTAAATATAACCTACATAATTTTAATGTGTATTTCTACATATATTTGTGTACACAAAAGGTCTAAATAAGATTGGTAGGAAGCACATCATTCCTAGATCAAGATGTAATCCAGATAGTCGCAGTGTATTTCCTAGGAATTTTAGCAGTCCACTGCAAGTACAGAAGGGATCATTTCAGGGAAGATGGAACAAAAAAACCCACCACCAAGAAAGAGTAAATAAAAATAGTACCTGCAGGTTCAGAATATCAACTATTAAAAATGGTCAGTGAAAGTAAGTTAACTACAGAAAAAGGAAAGATCAAAAAGATTCTTAATAAGGTCCAGTGAGGAAGACTTAGTGATCAGTGCATAGGCATTAGCCATTTCTGCCACACATTTCTAATTTAAATAAATAAATTTAAAAATCAAAACATATACAACCTCCTTAACTTTGATTCTGACAGCTTATTTTCAATTTTTTTTATATTTTAGGTAACTCATTCCAACCTCACCCACTCATTACTATCTAGAAAACATTCATGGTCTTACGGCATTTTGCTACCATTCCCTTATCCTCCTTCATTTTTTTTAAATGTATGAATTTTTACTTCTACATGCACTTCTGTCAGGTTTCGAGTGTATCTAGAGAAATTTTAAAAGAGGACTTTATAAATTAAAAATTCTCCAATTAATTACACTTAAATTCTTGGTAATTAAATTAAATCAGCTCCCTGTAATTGTAAGTGAAGGAAAAAAGCTTAAAAAATACAGAAAACCTGTCCCAATTATAATTTTCAGATTTTTTTTTTTAGCTTAATAATAATTTTTTTAAAAGCCTATTGGCTAGACCAGTAGGACCATGCTCCTCTTGCTAAAGCAATTATTTATCAGGTTCCATTTGTCCACTGGGAAATACTGGTCTTCAGAAAGCAGTGACTGAGATTATTATTAGTTATTCTGGTTCAGGTCATAACATGTCAGCACTTCCAACAACAATCAAAAACTAACTGGAACACAGGTCTCCATGTGCTTCATGTAAGAAACACCACTAAGCAAGAAAGCAGCGTTATTCTGCAGCTTAAAATTCTACCAGATATTTTAAGAAATACTAAGAATCATTAAGCAATATACTGACCTGTAGATTAGAAAAGCAATAGATACTGCCAGGAAACCTTCCGTTCACACAGAAGGTGTGCCTTTACTGATGACTTTTTTTGCACAGAGTGCTATACTTATTTTCTCTCCCTAGCATATTCTGTGACGAGTCCTCTAACTTCTGTATATAGAAAGCAGGGTAACAAATGGGTTTATATTACTCATTCCTGACAACTCCATATTATGTCAATAACACCCACAATGTTGGGAAGCCCTGTTTCCACTCATTCTGATTCTTAAAATGTTTCCACTCCTCTATCCCCCCTCCTCAAATTAGACAGCAAACTGAAACACCAGTACTGAAGTCCTGGCTATACCCTATGAAGACCTCTCACTTGGTTTTCACCACAGATTCCTATTGTGATGCTCTCTCTGTCCTCCCCCCTTAATATCTCTTTTGGCAATTTACAAGATTGTCTCAGTGTATCATGGAGCAGAAATCCTTAGCTATCAATTTCTTCTATGGTACTGACTACCACTCAGAAAATAAAAGCTGGTTTTTTATTTCTACAAATACTAGAGGCAGCTCAAAACTTGTCACAGAGATCTTGCTGGCATCTTATTCTTGAATTATCTCTTAAATGAGTACTCCTGAAGATGCAACAATGGAACATCTACTGTTTTTCAGTACACTTCAAATAGAGGACACAGATTTCATTCTCTCTTACCCTAAACTTTTAAGTAAATACAACATGATTATTCTGATTTGGTATTAATTTGGTATTTTACAGGCTGAAAAATAATGCTGCAGCAATAGAAAGGTAGTTCTTTTCATCTTTGGGTAGACTTGAGGAGGTCAGAAGGATTTCAATGCATTCCATTGAACAGACTTAGAACCCAGTAAATAAAGAAACAAAAGTAAAGCTTTCCCTTTCCTAGGCAGCACTACGAATAGGTATTTGAAAGTATCTTTCTCCTGAAGGAAATTTCTGAAAGGTGCTGATAATAAGGCCTATAAACTGCATTTTAAGAGTAAATGTTCTGGCAATAACTTTACATATTTCTGAGATGTCTAATGATGGTTAAGCCTCTAGCAACAAGGAGGCTTAGAAGCTACAATGTCTGTGGACTGAGGTGAAAAGAAACTGAAAAAGATGAAACATTCTGGAACAGTTTCACTCAGTCACAGACATCTGAAGTTTCGAACAGGGTATCACACGCTGGACCTTCTGCTGGATGCAGACTTCAGACAAAACATCACCTATTATACAGAGAGAGTTGTGCCTGTAACTGTTGAAGTCGGTCTGGAATATTTCGTGTGGAGGAAGGCTTGAGCCATTACACATTTGAGAACAAAGATCTTACAAGACTTGTTGATAACATAAGTATTTTTGTGGAAAGAATATACAGATAGCGAGTTACGACCTGTTTGCTGAACCAGTTGAGATTCCATGGCTGAGGATCACTGTTCTACAAAATGCTGTCAGTGTAGTAATCATTCGATTATCTTTGAGAATGAACCAAACTCCAGAATATTCTTTCAGAACAGAGACATACATAGGCAGCTTTTGAGTCTAACTCTAGGGTTATGCAAGAAAAAATTCTGACTTTCTGTAGTTCATCTTCCACAGTATCAGTAAACCAACTTTGTGCAATCTCCTTTTATATTTAAAACTTATGAGATAAAAAGAGATTCTCAATTCATTTGGGAAGGTCATTCCACATTGCTCACTGAACAGCAAACACTGACAGTCAACCAGACAGATGCAGGTAACATCAACAGGAAAAAAGGCCCCTCCAGAGAACAAATACATCCATCCTCCACACTTCCACAGCTTTCAGTGACAGTCAATTTGATCACAGATGATAATCCTAGGACTGTTCCCCGTATCAATTAGTCTTCCTATTGATTCCTAGTGGTAGATGGCACTGACCATGGAAGAGGTTTTATCAACTGCTGTAGCAATTTGTCAACACCTTTCTTGTGTGACTCTTGACTATTTCTTAACAAACCCTTTCCACTGCAAGCAACTATAAAAACACATTGCACTGAAAGTGACTTAGCCTTCTTATAAATGTGAAGTTTCAAAACCACTTCTTGTTTGTTTACCCCTGGCTTCACTTCTTCATTACGCATCATTAACTTGGGTAACAAATAAGTAAGCTTCTGACCAGGAGACTGCATACATTGCCAACACTTCCACTTCACGTTTTTTGTCTCCTTGTTTTCTAATCACACCACAGTGCTAGCATCTTATTTAAGCATTCATTTTTCTGATCATCTCCAAGCCTCTTCAGATCATAGAACACTTGCCTTTCAAAGCTGATACACCACAGTCACAACACTGATCACACAGTTTTGACCCACATGGTTAAAAACCAACTAATAAGGTTACCAGCAATTTAGTGTTCACCTTTTTTTTTTTTTTTTTTACAGAATTTTGAAGAATTATTAGCTTTCCATATCCACAACAACTTCCAAAGGGTCACTCAAAAAAAAATCTTCATATTCCACTAAATTCATTGCAGTTAAAGGCTTCCAGATGTTGACGGAGTCTTTCACTCCGTTTTGTCAGAAGCATCATTCCCTACGCACGAAAGCTGGAAAAAAAACTGCTAGTGAACAAACCAAGATAAGTGTCTAACACTTCGTTCATAGCACATTGGAGAGAAACTTTGGGAACATTCAAGTGTTACGCCTTTTAAAATTCATAGCAAAGTGATCCTCAGGACTCAGGAATATTACTTAAGTGGGTACCAACTCGCTGTACAAACCTGGACACAGCATTCCAGACTTTTTATGGGAAAAGTCTTTGGAAAGAGAGGTTTTAGGAAATGCATACGTGCTACATGTGGATTATGAGACTTTATATTGGAGTAATTATACTGCAAATAAGTTCCTAATTGCAGAAGCTGGACGAGAAAAGAACCAGAGCATCCATATTCATACTGATGTTTGCCTGCTGGAAAAGGTAAGAATCTGGTGATGATAGAATCTGAAGAACACACTACTGCCAAAAGATTTTAAGAGACTGCAGTTACAATGCATAAGCAGCAGTATCTCATTTTTTAAATTTGATATGATTCTATTTATCACTTTTACCTAAATGGCATGTTTTCATGAAAACGGGATCAGAATGATTTCCCCTAAAACTCTGGCTAAACAAGTCTAAGAACTGGTAACAACCATCTTGAAAATTTGTGCCTCCAGCAGACTCAAAAAGGGAGTAACAGCCCCTTCAAAAGGACAGTAAAGGGTTGTCCAGAGTATTATACATATTCTGTATGACGTAAGTACATACTACAAGACAAATTTCTCTGTGAGGATTGAGATAATAATAAGCGGTAACATTCCATAATAAGCAGCAACATTGTTAAGAATAAGGATCATTAAATCACAACAATTTTATTCTGTAAAGCAGGTCTTGTGGATTACAGCGAACTGAGTACCACATCTGGACATTAGCATGGCCTTCTACATGGCTTCTCTGTAGAAGTAGTACTGTAAGATTGCAACATACCCTACTGCAAAACTGTGGTCATAGACTATCAGTTGGCTTTGGTAAAAATGGATAAAGTAAAAACAGGTGAAAAAGTGCGGCTTTCCAGAGCACTTTAATGCTTTTAAACATTTATCATTAATAAATTCGCATGTAACAGAGTTAGATACTATTTTACTAATCTAAAGATCATAACAGCTTTTGGTGTTGAGTCTCTGAGAAAGACGCACAACTGCTTTTAAAAACAGAATTAAAAAATTACAATTTTCTTGACTAATTTGAAGAACCTTTTCGAACAAAAGAAATTCAGTGAGAATGACAATCCTTTTATTCAACAGAGAAAAAGAACAATTGTAATAAGATAAGAGGAAGATAGATAAGGTCTACAGGAAGACAGCAATATGTTTGAAAAAACTTGCAATATGAATCTAAGTTATGCACAAAGCGCAGCCACTCTCACACAACAGCAGTATCAAAGAAAGTTGTTTACGGTACTTTTCTGACTACTCGTACTTCTTAGTCTTCAAATACAGTTGCATCTATGACTTAGGACAGTACAACATCAAGACAAATGCAGACCAATTAGAATTCAGATAAAAGCATTAAAGACAATTGGAATCTCAGAAATGATGACTTCTGTAAAGATGAAAGCAAGAAGCCATTGCTCTTCATTCTGTAGAAGATTAGATAATGCTAGACATGATAAAGTTCTTTCACATGAAAGTGATTGCTACTGAAAAAAAACAAAAAGAGATGTATTGGTTTTCTCTGCCCACTGGAAAGAAATCTAGAAGCGTGTAACAGCAACAAAAATGATTCAGGCTAAGTATTAGGAGAAAAGCTTTCTAGCACTACAGATCTGAACAAGCTGCATGGCAAGAATAAGGAAACATCACTAGTGGTGTTTTAACAAAAAAAAAAAAATAGATGAAAGTTACTAGCAGTGATACTGCCACAGCTCATCCAATATGAGAGTAAGAAGACGGGAATCCCCCAAGTCCTTTCCTGCTGTATTTTCTAGGATCATGGAACCTTCTTCCGGAAATCTTTCAATGTTTTGTACTAGATATAAAGAAATTATTACTTACGTTGACTAACAGATACTGCTGACATTTGTTTTCAAATAGAGCACAACTTAAAATTCTAACTTGAAGGGATAGCATATGAGGCAGGCAAAGAAGAACATACATTTGGGAAACTTTTAGGGACGGACTGTATTCACTTTCCACATACCCTTTCGATAGTTTTCAGAGAACAGTCCCACCACTTTTTCCAGAGCTTCAAATGTCTCAGAAAAAATCCAGCTTTGGCTGTTGTAGCTTAGAACTATTCAGAAGCATCCTTGCTTAAAAAATTAAGACTTGAAGACAGAAACAAGAATGAATGTCTATTTTGTTCCTGTTAGAAAAAAAATCTTTGAATAAATTTCTTCCACCTTTCTTCTGAAGGAGAGAGAATGAGATGGTAATATTTCTTAAAAAAGTAAATTTAAAAGCACTGAGGTCTGTATTACAGATTTCAGAAGATTCCTAATTCTTCCTGTCACCCACCAAGTGTAGAAGAATGTCTCTGGAGAAGTCTTATAAATCCCTAAGAAAATACAAGTAATCTTTCCATATTATTCAGAAAATATTAATTTTAGAGCCATGGAAAGCAGAACAACCGGATAAAGGATTCTGATAAGTAGTCAATCTTGGGTAATGGAAGCCACAGAATATTTTATGATTTCAAAAAAACGAAAATCCTCTCCGTTAACTCTTCATAGATGAATTCACAGATATGATTTTTTTTTTTAAGAAAGATGTGGTAACAGATGATAGCATGAAAGCACAGCCATTATTCCATTTGCATAGCTAAAATTACACAATTTACATAAAAGAGAAAGCATAAAGACCAGCCTAGAACTTATGGATATAACTTCACCTGCTTCTATTACCTTCGCTGGAGCAGAAATAAAACAGAGTTCTGTAAATTTTATGAAATTTCACTCCACTGAGTAAGTGAATAACCAACCAAAACAACAAATACAGCTTCTGCCATCTCTCAAATACTTGTCCAAGATGCAAACAAAACTTCTTCCTCATTCAGTTTCTGCCAATCAGACAGGTACACCCTGTCTTGAAACTAACTGAAGTCTGTGCCATTACATTCTCCAAGTCTCCAGAAGTCCCAGAGGCTTCCATGTCAAAAGTAGAGAAACGCAGCCTGTAACCATACCTTTGGTAATTGCCTCAAGTTTCTGTGTTATATAAGTAACCTTAGATATTTTAACATCTTTCCCGAGCTCTCTCTACAGACTGATGATGTCTGGTGTCATTCTTTTTGTCCTCCTAATCAAAAAAATAAGTGTTCTGCTAATCTTCTATATCAAACTTTGCAACTTGTCACCAAACTTTCCAGGACTTATGTGAGTAGCAACAAAAAGCTCAGCATAGGTACTCTCTGCTTTTTCATCACTGGAAAATTTATCAGCACAATTATCACTTCAAATCACAGACCTAAAACTCACTGTCAGGGATCTCATGTTCTAAATAACACTGTAATTATTCACAGCTCTTCCATACATTTTTAAAACACAAGATGAGAATAAGTATATGTCTGGCAAGATTCTTGCAGCATCAAGAATGTGTGCTCTCAATCAAAGTTCATCAGCCGCTTTAAGAAGACAAAATGGTACCACCATTAATGACAGTATTTTTATGTTATGTGCTTTATCAACAGGAAAAAACTAACATATATGTAAATAAGTAAAAAAGCTCCACCTGCACTTTTTCAGCCTCTCAAACACTGAAACACTGCAATCTACACCGTAGAATCAGATTGTTTTCACAAATAATCTGAAAAAGTAACCCTTCAAAACACGGTTCTGAGACAGTCCATTGAAACAGCAGCTACTTGAACAAAAAAATAATTCAAATATTCTCCTGGCTGAGCGGTAATCCTGTATCTGAGTGGAAGGAGCTTAGATTCACAATGTTGTTAAACTGATAACCACAACCAAGAGAGAAAACCAACCACATTTAGTCTTTGCCATTTGCATGTCTCACAAGCCCTTTAGTACAAGACCTCCTGAAACAGAGATGCTGTCAGTGTGCTATACACGTACTTCTCACTCGCCACTTGAGCCACATTTCCTCTGTACGCAGTATATGCCTACAGAAGATGAACCACAGAGATGATTTAGCAGGCACAGGATCATAAGATAATTCAGTTAAGGAGGACCTCAGGAGGTCACCCTCATGCTCAAAGCAGGGTGACAGCAAGGCCACATTTTGCAGAGGTTTACCCTGCCTGATCTTGAAGACTTCCAAGAGTAGAAAATGCACAGGTTCTCTGGGCAACCTTTTCCAACACTCAACTGTCCTGTTAGTGAAAAAGTTTTTCCTTAGAGCTAGTTTGAATCTATTTAAGTCCATTGTATCTCCTTCTTCCTCCTGAACACTTAAAAGCCTGACTCATGTCCTCCTCCTCATCCCACAGATACAGACAGGCTGCTCCAAGGTCCAAACGTGCCAAAGACATCCCTCATCCAGGCTGCACAAGGCCAACACATTCTCCTACTCTGAAATCAACCTCAGCTCCTGTTCTCCCTCTCCACCTAATCTGACCCATCCAGAAAGACTTAATTTTCCCTGAGGTCTAAAGAGAAGAAAAGCACTGTTGCATCTCTCTACTCATGTATCTCAGTCATTGCTTCTTCGGAATAGTATTAAAAACAGCAGTATGCATACCAGTTTTTAATATAAAGAATTATTTTGAGCAGACTCTTTTCTGTTCTTTCTCAACTGACTGACAAGTTCACTCCACTCTTTCTCCACAGCTAAGGTTTTCAGGTTTCATTCATGCTATGTGAATTAAGCTCATTGAACTACTTTTAATTTCATGTTTTTAGCATTTCATGACTACAATTAAGACAAGCGTTGCCTGTTAAAACACTTTTGAGCTGCTTGAGAGTTCAGTACTCGTAATGCTGCCTTTAAGCCGTTTTTTACATAAAGCAAGTGAAATCATTTTTACAAAGAATTTAATCCTCGTATTGGAAAGGATTTAAAATCCTTCTGTCCTCCATGATTTTGAGCCTTGTTTTAAAGCATGATTAGCAAATTTCTGGACCTTCAGAAATTTCTTCTGGATCAGGGTTCAAAATAATTTTGTATCCAAATAATGACATACTCTCTAGTCCTATTTGAATACACAAGTTAGGAGAAATAAGTAATTACCTCTTTAGATTCTCAGTTCTTTAAAATTGAGAAAAAAATACATTGATATATATGACTGCTAGACTACCTTTAAGCGTCCCATCACTTCCAGCTGGAGAGCAGACTGACTGTGGTGACCTCAAGGAAAAAGATGCAGCATTCCTTATTGAAGGATCGCCGTCCTAAAGTGACAATGATAAAAAATTAACATTATGAACATGAACACTTGATAAAATAAAGACTGAAGTTAGTACATATACCAATAAAATGGATTGGACAAAAAAGCATAGGAGATATATTAGAAAAATACTTATTTGCATAAAAATTGTTATAATTTAGACTGCTACAAAACTACTCTATAGCCAATATTCCAACAATCAGCCCTAAGAATCCATAACCAGAATATCCACACAAAAATAAATCTAGGTACGTGTCTTCTGGCGAAATAAACACTTCTGATTTACACCTGTTACAAGAACTCATAGTAATGATATGAAAAGTTGATTCATGACCTCATGATCATACAACACCAACTTAAAGAAACTGAGCATAAATCACAAATTTTTGAAACAAACTCATAATTTTTTCCTCTTACTCTACCTTTAAAACTTACCTAGGTCATCTTACTTTTACAGTTAAATTAAGACTTTGTATTTTATCCTCCAGCAAGGACACATCAGGACTCAACAAAATCTCCAGCACTCCTACTGCAGCAGCTGAGATAATCACATGTAAAACACAACTGAAGTGACTTTAGCTTGTTATTTGCCTGTCTTGACAGTTAGACAGCAAACAACTCAACGACAATACGAAGCACTTCTCCAGTATGGCAAACAAGTTCTTGTGTTCTCAGTTTTGCACAGAAACAACCCCCTTCAATGGAACTCAATTTCTGACAAATTTCTTATAATACTAATTAGAATGTAATGATGTCCACGCTCTATCTTTAAGAATGTAAATCTATCTTTTAACCCCCACATCATCTGAAAACTAACTATGGAAACCACCATACATCTTCTCATTTCATGGTCTATGTGGGTTTCTTATTGCTTTACAGAGCCCTCTGCTGGTCACAAGCACACTCATTTACCCACAGCTTTAACTAGGCTTAAAACTTCTATAAAACACTACTCATTTTTTGCACTGTTTTTTATACAACATCTCTAGGAATGTTTTGGGAAAGAACAAACTAACACCTCCTATATCTATGAAGAGAAAATTTCTATAAACAAACTGCAAGTGTCCTAAATAAATTGATTATTTCAGTAGCTAATACTCTAACATAGCTCTTACTGAGACATCTGAATACACACAGGTCTTTAGCTTAACTTTTTTTTACAAACCTGAATTATCCATCTGATAACTTTTTATGCTTTTTGATCAATTTCTACCCAATTAATAAAATGTTAGATGGCCCAACTGTGATCATGTTTTTACGTGTCTGCATGAAAAAACCTACAGTCGGCAGTCAGAAAGCTCAACTTGCATTACAAGGGGATAGACGTCTGCATAAATGGGCAAGTACACTCCCTTTGACAATGGTCAAACTGTCAATTTCCACATGTACAACTGTCCACTAGAAAGTGTATGTTATGTTACGCCTTGGAAGGTATAGTTGACATCGCTTAAGGAAAACAGAAGAGTTTGAAATTTACAGACTGAAGGTGCACACTAGTCCAAAGAAAATCTGTGAGAAACCATATTTCATCGGTTTCACCATCCACATGCACTTGGAAAACAAATCCATTGGATTTTTTTTTCATCCCAGAACACAATGAATCTAAAACTCATGTTGTGCTACTAACTACACTTATTTTTACAACAGGGCTTGCAAAGAGTTGTTGCTCCATGTGAGGAAAGACTGATGTGCAAAGAAATCTAATATTCAGATTCACTGCAATAAAAAGAACTGCATTTTAAACTTATATTTTGTTACTGTAAGTTAAAATTAAATGATTTCCCGATGAGTTACTCAATTTACCTATTATATTGAAATTATGGAGCTCATTTTTTCAACCTGACATATCTTTCACTTGTAATACATCTCAAAAAAAACCCCCAAAATACTGAAAAAAATGCTTACTAACTTTTTAGCATATATGCTTTATAGGAGAGGAGAGGTCCTCTGTCTGTGATTACCAAGGGCACAGGTAAAGATGCCTTTTATTAAATTGACTAAACAGACTAACTAGCCAGATGACCTTTCAGATACACATGCTGTTCCTACCACAGCTGACAGATTTTCAGAAGTCCTTCACTTGCAGTCTTCTAATTCAGAGCATCATCAAAAGGGAGGGTTGAGTATAGGACTGCTGTCAGGGAGTGTAGGGAGGCAATTAGAAAAGCTAAGGTCTCCTTGGAATTAAAACTTGTGAAGGAGGTCAAGGACAACAGAAAGGGCTTCTTCAAATACATTGCAGATAAAACTAACACTAGAGGCAATGTAGGCCCTCTGATGAATGAGGTGGGTGCCCTGGAGACAGAGGACAGAAAGAAGGCAGAGTTGCTGAATGCCTTCTTTGCCTCTGTCTACACTATTGGAGACCGTCCTCAGGAGCCTCAGTCCCCTGAGGCCCCAGAGGAAGTCAAGATAAAGGAAGAGTCTGCCCTGGTTGAGGACGACTGGGTTAGGGATCAGTTTGAACACCTGAACATCTATAAATCCACGGGCCCTGATGGGATGCACCCACGGGTGCTGAGGGAGCTGGCGGGAGTCATTGCTAGGTCACTCTCCGTCATCTTTGGTAAGTCGTGGGGAACAGGTGAGGTGCCTGAAGACCGGAGGAAAGCGAATGTCACTCCAGTCTATAAGAAGGGCAGGAAGGATGACCCGGGTAACTACTGACTGGTCAGCCTCACCTCCATCCCTGGAAAGGTGAAGGAACAACTTAACCTCGATGCTGTCTCTGGGCATGTCAAGGATAAGAGGGTCATTAGGAGCAGTCAGCATGGCTTTGCCAAGGGGAAGTCATGTCTGACCAACCTGATAGCCTTTTATGAAGACATAACCAGGTGGATGGATGGTGGCCATGCAGTGGATGTGGTCTACCTGGACATTAGCAAGGCCTTTGACACCATCTCCCACAGCATCCTCATAGGTAAACTGAGGAAGTGTGGTCTGGATGACCAAGTAGTGAGGTGGGTCACTAACTGGTTGAAGGGAAGAAGTCAGAGAATTGTGGTCAACGGGGCAGAGTCCAGGTGGTGGCCCGTATCTAGTGGGGTCCCTCAGGGGTCAGTACTGGGGCGAGTGCTGTTCAATATGTTCATCAATGACCTGGATGAGGGATTAGAGAGCACTGTCAGCAAGTTTGCTGATGACACAAAGCTGGGAAGTGTGGCTGACACACCAGAAGGCTGTGCTGCCATTCAGAGAGACTTAAGACAGGCTGGAGGGCTGGGCCGGGAGAAATCTTACACGGTGCAACAAGGGCAAGTGTAGAGTTTTGCACCTGGGAAAGAACAACCCCGTGTGCCAGTACAGGTTGGGGACTGACCTGCTGGAGAGCAGCGCAGGGGAAAGAGACCTGGGAGTCCTGGTGGACAGCAGGATGGCCATGAGTCAGCAACGTGCCCTGCCCTCGTGGCCAAGAAGGCCAATGGCATCCTGGGGTGTATTAGAAGGGGGGTGGTTAGTAGGTCAAGAGAGGTTCTCCTCTCCTTCTACTCTGCCCTGGTGAGGCCACATCTGGAATATTGCGTCCAGTTCTGGGCCCCTCAGTTCAAGAAGGACAGGGAGCTGCTGGAGAGAGTCCAGCGCAGAGCCACAGAGATGATTAAGTGTTCCGGGTTTAGCTAAAAACCCAGTTCTGTGCATTTTGATATATTTCTTCATCACAATACTTCATTTAAGATACTAATTCTTAGCTTATGTTTTAATCAGCAAAATTCTTGTATTTTTTTTAAAAAATATGAGTAATAAAACTAGTAATTTCCTTGGAGTTCTATTGTACTAATCCTAGCAAGGGATTTATATTTTAAGGGTGTTAATAGTGCACTAGTTAAGGAAGACCAGAGTTGCCCACGGTTTTTCTAAGCTAGATAAAACAGACTCAATCAAAAAAAAAAAAAAAAAAAAAGAAGCTTGCCACCAGGCCTTGATAGAGAAATAATATTGCAATTGAAGTGCTCTCCCCTTATGAGCTGCTAAGAGATTGTGTGTCAAATACATAAATAAAAATATCAAGAAGAAAAATAATCAGTAGTTCAAAAAAACCCAGACATGATAGTTGTTGATTTCTCCTTTAGATTCAAGATTTCAGAAGGAATTTCTCTCACATGAAATAGTCATTAAGGGAAAACCTGTTACAAAGAAATCGGGCCATAACACCACAAAACAGACCAGTAAAAAAAATAACCACAGGAATTCTTGCCTTTGACAACACCACTGTATTACCCAATAGGTTACTCAATCGTGAAGTCTAATAGACAGTTGCAGGGATCTTCAGACAGACAATTAACTATACACCTATTTAGAATCCAGTACTGTTTGCATCAACATATTGCTACATTAATTTTAGAGACACTCTACCATTTCTTTAAAATGAACTCACATACAAGATTATGTGAAGATTTTTTACTCTTCCTAATTTCATCAGAATTAATATTACAAATGGTTCCAAAACTAAAGAGAGATCTAGAAAAATTTCTACCACAGTAAAATTGTGTGATTGAAGCACATTTTCAGTGGTTTTATACATGAACAACATTTTAAGATACCTGACTTCTAAGGCAACTAAACACACTTGCTTTACCATAGTAACTATCTATCATTAAATTGATTCAGATAACATACATCACTACTTAGCCTGTGCACCATCTGTAGGTAGTCTTCATTTGAGCCATGTCTAGAATTATCAGCATGATGGTTAGCTGAATTTCCAGACAACTGACTTGAAACTTTATTTTCATGGAGATTCCTCATCCCAGCTGTGACAATAGGACTGGATACTGAAGCTAAAATACAAAAAAAATAGAAGTAACTATACTGATACATTCATACACTCCTTAACTCTTAAAAGTTTCAGAGAATACACCGTAATAGCAGATGTTACTGAGTTGGATGCAAGATGTCTGGAATCTGAACAAGAACCCAACTTTTTGATTAAACACTTCCATGACAAATACCTTGAACAAAATTAGATATCCGAGATTTAATTTAAAACCTAAATTCCATGTACAGATTAGACAAGTTTCTCTCCACATCTATCCTAATTACAGTCAGTAATTACAGTACATTCTTACAGGTTATAGAAAACTTTATTTTCCTCTCAATAATTTGCACTTGTTCCCTTTAGTAACTTCCAAGGTATTCACAAGATAGGTAGCATTGCATACAGAACAGCTATATATATTCTAAGCACATTGCTAAACTTTAAGACCAAATTATTTAAAAGTAGCCAATGATAATTCTTCTTACAACCAAAAAATGACTACACAATATAACAGTATTCATGTTGTTCAAGATTGTTTTTTCCTTTTCTAAAATCAAAGAAATCCATTCATTCTGAAGGTCATGTCTGCCAGTTACTTCATACTGTGAGCACAATTGTAGCCAACATAGAATGAAAGTAGTTGACACTATAAAGATTTGGTAAGGCTAAATAACCTGGCAGCAAAAAGTACCTCGTCTTTTCTAATACAGACAATGGTGGTAATAGCAAATCGATAAGGTTTTGGTTTGCTTTGATTTTTCACTATTGTCCTGTACACATGACAACTATGAAAATGGGTGTACATAAGGGAGCAATGCAACAAGAATGTGTGTTTTACCTTTTATTCTTCCCTTTTACTTTTTAAAAATAAAGTATATACTACTACATTGTGCAGTCAGGAAAGCAAATCTCAAACATACCTCCCAACTCAAAGACCTGCATTAAGCATGTCACTGCTTGAAAGAAATTAGAAAGATGTTAAACATGCACATGGAAGGTAAAGCTGACATGAGACAGGAGAATAAAGCTAACATTACAGACTTACCTTGCTGCATCTGAGGATGTGGTGTGTAACTTGGAGGATGTGAATATGGCATGTATCCTGCAGGGCTTTGAGGAGCATACGGACTAGGCACTGGACTATTCTGTTGTGCCAAAAATCTGTTACCAGAGCTTGTCTGTGGTGGCACAAACCGGCTAAAAATCAATTTTAAAAAAGTTTTCAGAAGTTTGAAAAGTAAATTCAGACAAATTTATTTCTTTTGGAATGTTATACATTCAAAATATCACAACTTCCTTCAGATACAAAATTCCTACACAATTAAGAATCTCTCTCAAAAGCGGTGTTTTAAGCTACTGATCTCCTTCCAACTTCAGTTATCAGGTATTGCACTAGCGAAAGTAACAAACATAATAAAAAGCACTCATAAGACCTCCACCTAGGGGAAGGAAACAATGACAAAAATATGCACTAAAATAAGATCTGCAATTTCCAGAAGTTTGTCATAGAAATTTGAATGAAAGCTACAGCTAAGTTTTACTTAACAACTAGGATGATCAAGGAGCCACCTACTCTAAATATTATTTTTTCCAGTACGATTTTCAAAGAACTTTATCTACCAGAACTATACTGCCAAGATATAGGAATGTGATAGGCAGTTAGGTAGGAACTGACACGAAGTTCACTGAATAAAACTTATTTCACTAGCTTTATCTTAGACTGATCCTACTGATAGGAAGCCATAATAATAACACAAGCTTGTGAAAATAATACATGTATATTATAACATTCTTACATGAGGTCTTCAAAACAAAAACAAACCAACTAAATACCTCAGAAAATACATTACACACTCCCACAACCCTTAGATCTAGATAGCAACTATGTGAAGGTAAGCTTCCATGGAAAGAAATAGCAAAGTATTTACCACGAGGACTTTGGAAGGATTTTGACAAGACTCTGTAATGTTCATTGTAATATTCACAATTCAAAAAACCACCTGCAACATCCCTTTTAGATATAAAACTAAAAAAGCATCCTGGGATTTGTGCAGATAAAGAACATTTCATTTGCCAAAACAATTACTGCCACAAGTCTCAGCCTCTGCCACAGGCAGAAAACAGCTGGAAGGGTGGAAGGAGGCACGGAGACTCCTTAAGCAGGAAAGAAAGCTTGCAAAATTATGGGAGGGAGAAAAACCGTAGAATCATGACTAATCTGCAGAATACAAAGATATATTCACTGACAGAAAGACGCTTCTTTGCCACCTGAAGAATCTCACCTTGCTGTAAGAAAAATGTAAAATTTGTCTTGACATCAACCACTTTCTCCTCATATACTCAAAAAATGAACTGACTCTCACTGTAGGAAGAATTTACAGTTTTCTGCCCGTCCCACCCCATTTAAAACAACGCAGTACCTGGAAGGGCTATGTGAGATAGTGGTTTGTTGATAATTGGAAGATGCAGGACTTCCACGCATGGAATTCTGAGAAATACTAAACTGCGACATCATCATCCCTATTAAAAAGAAGACAGCAGCATTACTTCACACACATTTCCTTTTCAATCAATGATGTCTCCCATGTTAGAAATTATTATATATGAAGACATTACAAACTTTACAGACATTAACGTCACCTATCCACAACTGTCATAAAACACCAGAAATAATAGATTCCATGTAAGATGTCCATTTTACGTCATGACATAAAAAAATGTTCACTAATGTAGTGTTAATTCACTTATAAATATTAACAGTAGATCCTTCTTCTGTCCCTCAGAGCTTCCCAAGCCAAACCTACTAGTTAACAGAAACATTTTATAACAGGATATATATACCACACCCCAGGCTGGTGTGTAAAGTACTCACTGTGCCAGTAAATAAAAGATGTGGCAACTTCTCAACTCAGAAAAACAAATAAAACTTTTCTCCCATTTCAACAGCAAGCACAGCAAACAATCACCTATGGCTGAGTCCTGCAAGATACTCTCACTGCTTCCATAATGCCTTAGTGGTTCCCTTCTACCTAGGGACAAAAAGATTTCTATTCCACCTCCACTATGCTTATAAGGAATGTTACCAAAGAAGATGCCAAAATATTTCAATTGCAAAGTCAAACCAATATTCCAACTGTATGCCTGTAGATCCCCACAGCCACGCTTTGGAAACTCAGGAGCTGGATTAACGGGCAAATCACAAGTACCAAGGTGCTTAAAACTAACTCATTTGAGAGGCACTTGGACAATGCCCTTAATGATCTGCTTGAACTTGCGGTCAGTCCAGAAGTAGCTAGGCATTTGGACTAGATGGTCATTAAAGGCCCCTTCCAAATGAAATACTCAATTTTACTCGATTCTAACTGGCATCATTATTAGGGAGAAAGGAATTTCTTTTTTCATGTCTCTGAATTCCCTAACAACAACATGGCACTGGAAAGTGATGTAGAAACACAAAAACTTGTATTAATGTTAAGTTATTTTAAAGTAAATCCAGTGTCTTGCTAAACAGTTTCAGAATTCATGTACACACTGCACCTTGGGAAGCCACAGCAAGTGACCCACAGCTGTGGGTAAAAGGTAGTACAAACATTTTAAATCAAAGGTTAGATAGGAAGCTGTCAGAAGTCCCCAGTCAGCAGTTGCCAACCCTTCAGTTGCTATCACTAATTTTAATTACTGCAATATTCACAAAAGCAAAACTAGTTTCAGAAATCCTCCCTGTCACCTTCTTTTCTACTCCCCTTATGCAGCAGAGAAGAGATGTGATAATCCCACAGGAATGCAGCCATTACTGCCTCACGGTAGGTGTGAAGTGCTGCATTCCAAGCACATGAGCACACAAAAACTAGCTCAGAGCAGGAGTGAAAGCCCCACGTTGGGTTGAAAAAGAAATTCATACTCCAATACAGAGTAAACTTCACTGTCCCGAATAACTGAAGGGGACTCCTCAACGCCTGCAAAATTTGTTAAAATGGACACTGGTTGGCTCACAGGGAGGCAAGTGATGAGGAAACTCAAGAGGGTTTGTGTTGGAGGCAGCACCTAGCAGGCTCACTGCCCTCTCATTAACACTCTCAGCGCAGCTACGCGCAATAGTTTAGCCAAACTACTAGCCCCTAACATGCAAATACAGAGAGCTGACAGAAAGTGCCTGTATAAGCACAAAGTTTCATTTTATGCTTAAAGCACACACCGTGCTTTTAAAATACTTCAGAAAAAAAGTATATTCTTTATTTTCATCTCCCTGAATTTAAAACATATTTTGAACCACAGATGTGTTAGTTTCTTGTTCAAAAGAATAAAAATATAGAAATTGATCAATTTTTAATGAGATTTAAATAAACCTTGAAACTTATTCTGTGACTGGCAGCTGTCACTATCTCTGTTGGGGTGGGGAACTATATGGGAGGCACCATCCATCCAGCTTAAAAGAAAACAGAAGAAAAAAGAAACCAAACAAAACCAAAAAGCAACAACCAACCACCACCACCACCAAAAAGCGTGTCCAAAGTTTCAAGACACATAGTAAGTATGCCTGATCATGACATAATGAGAATGAAGTAAAAATAAAACCCAAACATTTAGTCTAAAAAGGAACGGCTATTATATTTTTTACATGGTTGTGATACCACTAACCAGTAGATTTATGGCTCCACCATGCACTTCTGTATCTTATATATTTAAGGTTTTCTTTTAAATGCAACCTTAATTTTGGATGTTGGTAATGCTCAGGTTTGAGAAAACACCATTCTAATAGTAACATTACTAGAATAAGTTTCCTTAACACACAGAATCCCAGTCTTGGATATATTTTTTTTGCCTTGAAAAAAAATGATACACAAATTCATTTCAGCATTCCTTCTGAATGCTGAAGCATTCACTACATCAAAATGCAACTTGATGTCACAGAAAAATTCTTGTACAATTAAATTCTATTAAAGTATCATGCAAATATGCTCTGGAGAGCTAGGACTGCTCATGAACTGGTGATTTTTCAGTTAAATATACATTCTTACTGAAAGTGTAAAATCTACATTCCTACTGAAAGAGTATGTCTGCAAAGTTTTTCCCTTTTTGAATACACTTGCCCTTGGTCTCTTGTATATATGAAAAAAAATATCCAAGTAATTGATGTTCATGAAAATATGCATAAGATTTTCATCCACAAAAAATTACAAGTTCTGATAAAGCAGCTAGAGTGAATATTAAGAACTTTCCAAACCCTAAGTTATGCTATGAAAACTAACCTACTGCAACATATTATTTTAGCTGATCTTCCAACATGTATCTGCTGAAAGACAAAGCCAAAGTGTTGAGGGAAAGCAGAAAAAAATACGAAAATTGAAACTAAAAAATAATTTTAAATAAATAAAAGAAATCCATTTCACTCAGACACTGTAAGATGCAAGACAGATGTATCTGCAAGAAGAGACCCAAAACCTCCTATGACATCGGATGAAAAAGATCTAAAATTAACATTTTGCCCTTGTACAAAGTTAGGCGGGACACCACATGTTGATGTGATGCAACCCGTTCAGATAAACTGGTAATAGAAAGCGGTATGAAACATAGCTAAAATCTAATCTAAAATAACTAAGCTTTATGAAGACTGTTTTGAGAATGGAACTGTTATCAAAAGACAGGGCATGAGAGTTTCAAACGCTGCTGCCGCATTATCTGAAATTAAATATGCCATCAATGAGTGGGAGGAGGGGAAGAAGGTAGAGGATGCCCAGTCAGGGGACAAAGTGAAATAAGTGTCCACATATATTAATATATCTTTTTGCACTGTTTGTTCATCGTAACTAAAACCAATTCTTGCTCTAAATATAGTGTTGAACTAGAGACCAATATGAACCTGAGAAAAAACATCAGCACAGAATTCTGCTGGCGCTTTACCTTACACTCACAGGAATTCAAACCACAGTGTTTAGCTTTCTGAAAGTGTTTTTATTTCCCGTATCTAACTGTCCTGAACCAAGAATTTTACTTCACATTTAATGTTACTCTTTAGCCAGGTGATCTTCCTGTTTCTGAGTTAGAAAAGAAGGTTGGGGGCTGTCCATACAAATGCTGGAACTGACTGATCAAAGGATGATGACGCACACACCCATCCTGAGGCTGAGTAAATGGACTGGGGTTCCTGCTTCCTTTATTCCTTCTCAACTGTGGGTGTACAAATACTGGGTCACAGTACCCAGTGCTGACTTCACCACCTGCTGGACTCAGCAGAAGGTGGAAGATCAATGCTCAGAAGGAAGACAGGAAGTAAAACATAAGAGATGAATTTGAAATACTAGAAAGGACCCTAAATTTCATTCTTCTAGCTGGCAAAATACATTACACAAGGTCTCCACCAAAAAAAACCAGATGTTTTACAAATCATGACTCCACAGAGACTACAGAAATCCCAGCTTTGCTGTCCAAAGACATTAACATAACGTCCTTTGGCCTTGGATATCTGAATGGGATATAGTAACAGCTAATAAGGCTACCACACCTTGCTAGCATCTACCTTAAAAATCCACCTATTTACAGGTAAAAGTGTATCCTTTTTCCGTTGAAAAGAAAGTCATACTTCACCTAACTTTTTCAAATATTTATTCCAGGGCCGCCTTCCTCTCAAAATTGTTTTGTCTACAGCTATGCTTTTATCTTCTTTTCCCCCTTCTCTCCAGTTTTCAGATTTCACGCTTACTTTGCATTCATACAAGTATTCAGAATTACATAAATTTAAATATTCAAGAGAGGTTTAAAGGGAAGATCTCTTCTGGTTCTCTGAAATCTTTGCTTAACCCTTTGTTAAATTTATTGAAACAACATCAAGTATCCTTTTCAGTTTTACATCTAATTATGTTTTATTCTGCACTAATACCTTTCTTCAAGCACAGGCCAAAGCACATTTATTAAAGATAGAGGTGTTTTTATTTCATTAAGAATTATTCTTAACTACTGAATCAAGATGAAAAAGTGTTTCTCCTGAAGCCCAGAATTATCAAAAGTTAGAACAAAATTAACTAGTTTACTTTCTTTCTCAAGCCTCTGCTGGAACAGATAATTTCTAAAACTATGTCTCCCTTTTGCACTGGCAAAGCATTATTTCACTCTACAAAACTGGTGGAAAATTCTAACTCAAGTATATGTTCTTTGTGGGACCACTCCGTAAACTGGCAGGGATCACTGACTGTACATAAACAGTCACAAACCCTCCCACAGATGCAGAAATCGTACCGTGCCACAGCTACCACTAAACACAGGATCGGAAGAGTGTTTTCAGAGGTTAAATTTCGGGATATAGGTATCAATGAACTTACAAATATTTAGCACTGCCTTTCACATTTCCCTTCCAGGAAATTTCTGCATTCTTTCAAGGAACGTTACCTATTCTGTCTTTAGCAAGTTCTTCTCATATATTGTACTGTCTTTTTACTCACAAGTCTAGGTGAATAAAACTAATAATCTCATTCTATTATTTTCCCCTCCAAAAACCACTTTACACTTCATATCCCCTGTGGATTCCCAGCAACATTTCTATCTCTATCTACAATGCTAGCAAAGCCTTATCCTCACACTTCAGAAACACTGGAAATTATTCTAATTGCTTCACAGTTTGATATTTAAAGAATACCCAAGAATATACTTCATGTGCAAGTCTCCAGATATACAACTAGAATCTGTCCAACTAATCCTTTGCTTGGTCTCTCTCCTTCTTCACCTTTGCTATCCGGGAGTATATCTTACTACACCAAAGAAAATTAGCTGTCAAAACACTAAAATCTGTAGGGCATCACAAATTGCTGAGACGAGGAATGGCAGGAAGGAGCTGTTAAGTATGGCTCATTGAACCTCACTCCTTACCCCAGAACTATTAAGAACTATCACTGTAATGATATACACTGTAATCATGCAAATTTTTCAGTAATTTCAAGGCATGTTTTTGTAACTTCAACTATTTCCTAAAACAAGTATATGTACCTAGCCATAAAGAAAGTCAAAATTATTTTTAAAAAAATCAAATCACTCATCCAGAGATTAAACTTTGCAGTAAAATCAAGTATTTTTTTAAAACCAACAAAGTTTATTTCCATGCTTATCCTAGTGCAATCACTTTTAGACGATGTCAAAGTACATTTTCATATCACCAACAAATACAAGGTAAGGAATAAATATCACAGTTGTGGTCCAGATATATTTGTGGTTACTACCAGTTCCCTAAACTTACAGAACATAAAATGTAATCAATAAATAATCAAAAGTCCTTACCGCTTTGCACCCCGTATCTGTTTTGCATGCTTTTCTCCCTGAAAACATTAGGATTCCTTGCCAGGATAGCCTGCAGCAAGACCGGTATATCTCCCTCTGGATCATCACTGCCAAGGTTATCTTTCAACTCTCTGGAATTGTGGAAGTAAGCAAATAAAGAGGCAAATATATTTTCAAATTATAAGAATCTACGAATCAAGTAAAAAACCAAACAGAAAAATAAAAAAGTAAAACAAAATGAAAGAAGACAATTTACAGTTAAAATATAGATGGGAATGTAAGGATAGATGGATACAAGCTGTTTAGGAAGGACAGGCAGGGTAGGAGGGGAGGAGGTGTTGCCCTCTGCATCAGTGACCAGCTAGAATCGATGGAGCTCCATACGGGGAAGGACAATGAGCTGGTTGAGAGTGTATGGGTTAGATTAAAGGAAAGACAGAGGAAGGTGATGTTACAGTAGGGGTCTGCTACAGGCCACCTGACCAGCAGAGCCAAGCAGATGAGGCCCTCCATAGGCAGAGAGAAGTGGCTTCGCGTTCACAGGCCCTGGTCCTTGTGGGGGATTTCAACCACCCTGACATCTGCTGGAGGGACAGCACAGCAAGGCATCAGCAATCCAGGATGTTCCTGGAATGCACTGATGACAACATCCTTCTCCAAATGGTAGAGGAACCAACAAGAAAAGATGCTATGCTGGACCTTGTTCTCACCAACAGCGAAGGGCTGGTGACCAAGGTGAGGCTCAAGAATAGCCTTGGCTGCCATGACCACAAAGCGATAGAATTTAAGATTCTCAGGGCAACTAGGAGGTCCAAGCTTACAACCCTGGACTTCAGGCATTCAGACTTTGGTCGCTTCAGGGATCTGCTGGCCAAAGTGCTGTGGGACAAAGCCCTAGAGGGAAGGGGAGCCCAGGACAGCTGGTCAGCGTTCAAGGATCACCTTCTCCATGTCCAGGAGCAAAGTATACCAACCAAGAGGAAGGCAGGAAAGAATGCTAGGAGACCTGCCTGGATGACCAAGGAGCTCCTGGACACATTGTCACACAAAAAGAAACTCCACAAGGAGTGGAAGATAGGACAGTTAGAATGGGCTGTATATAAGGAAGCTGTCCAAGGAAGCAAGAGACCTGGTTGGAAAAGCGAAAGCTCAGTTAGAATTAAATCTAGCCAGGGGGATCAAGGGAAACAGCAAAAGTTTCTACAGGTATATTAATGGTAAGAAAAAGACCAGGGAAGGTCTGGGTCCCCTCAAAATGGAAACGGGTGAACTGGTGACAAGTGATTTGGTGAAGGTTTTCAACGACTTCTCTTCCTCTGTCTTCACTGGCAAGGGCTCCAGCCACACTCCCGGAGACACGGAAGACAATGGCAGGGGCTGGATGAAAGAACTGCCCATTGTAACCAAAGATCAGGTTCATGACCATGTTATGAACCTGAAAGTGTACAACTCCATGGGACACAAGGGGATGCACCCACGGGTACTGAGGGAACTGGCGGATGAGGTTGCTAAACCTCTCTCTATCATATTCTAAAAGTCATGGCAGTCTGGTGAAGTCCCCACTGACTGGAAAATGGGAAGCATAATCCCCATTTTCAAAAAGGGAAAGGAGGATGAATGGGGAACTATAGGCCAGTCAGTCTCACCTCTGTGCCTGGTGAGATTGTGGAGCACATCCTCCTGGAGGCACTGCTGAGGCAGAAGAGTAATGAAGAGGTGACTGGGTACAGTCAACATGGTTTCACCAAGGGTAAATCGTGCCTGACAAATCTGGTGACCTTCTATGAGAAGGTCACAACATCAACAGACAAGGGAAGAGCAACTGACGTCATTTACTTGGACCTGAGCAAAGCCTTTGACACTGTCCCGCGTGACATCCTGGTCTCCAAGCTGACAGAATATGGATTTGATGGATGGACAATTCAGTGGATAAAGAACTGGCTTGATGACTGCACCCAAAGAGTGGCTGTCAACGGGTCCATGTCCAAGTGGAGGCCAGTGACAAGTAGAGTCCCTCAAGGATCAGTACTGGGACCCGTCTTGTTTAACACCTTCATCAGCGACATGGACAGTGGCAAGGAGCGCACCCTCAGCATGTTTGCTGACAACACCGAGCTGTGTGAGGCAGCTGACACCCTGGAGGGTAGGGATGCCATCCAGAGGGACCTTGACAGGCTGGAGAGGTGGGCCCAGGCCAACCTCATGAAGTTCAACGAGACCAAGTGCAAGGTCCTCCATCTGAGTCGGGGCAATCCCAAGCACCAATATAGGCTGGGCAGTGACTGGCTTGAGAGCAGACCTGAAGGAAAGGACTTGGGGGTACTGGTGGACGAGAAGCTCAACATGAGCCGTCAGTGGCACCTGCAGCCCAGAAAGCCAGTCGTGTCCTGGGCTGCATCAAGAGGTGTGTGGCCAGCAGGTCAAGGTGATTCTCCCCCTCTACTCCACTCTTGTGAGACCCCACCTGGAGTGCTGCGTCCAGTTCTGGAGCCCACAGCACAAGAAAGATATGGGCGTGCTGGAGCGTGTCCAGAGAAGGGCCATGAGGATGATCAGAGGGCTGGAGCACCTCTCGTATGAAGACAGACTGAGAGAGTTGGTGGGATTGGTCAGTCTGGAGAAAAGAGGGCTCCGAGGAGACCTTATTGTGGCCTTCTAGTATCTTAAGGGGGCTACAAGAAAGCTGGTGAGGGGCTTTTTAGGATGTCGGGTAGTGATAGGACTAGAGGGAATGGATTGAAGCTAGAGATGGATCGTTTTAGACTGGACATTAGGAGGAAGTTCTTCCCCACGAGGGTGGTGAGACACTGGCACAGGTTGCCCAGAGAGGGGGTGGAAGCCCCATCCCTGGAAGTTTTTAAGGCCAGGCTGGATGGGGCTCTGAGCAGCCTGATCTAGTGGGGGATGTCCCTGTCCATGGCGGGGGGGGGTTGGAACTAGATGATCTTTAAGGTCCCTTCCAACCCTGACAGTTCTATGATTCCATGATAGGAAAAAAACCAGAAAAAACAAGTCTGCAAAGCTCTGTTCCCTGCCTCTATTTTTTTTCCCTCTTTTTTGAGGAATGGCAGATGACGTACTCCTACTAGTCTTCAAAATCACATTCTGTTACTAAGCCTTTAGATATACATAGCTGTCGTTTCAGGCTATTACAAAAAGTTTCTTATGCCCTCTTTTATATAATGATATTCTCCATAAAAGAACGCTTTAGTATAACATGAAGAAAGTATTAGTTTAAGAGTGAAAATAATACAGGCATGAAAGCATAACATTCAGGTTGCAGTCCAATGCCTTGAGAATCTTTTCTTTCAAAAAAGGAAACTGGCGTATTTTTGGCATCACAGGATTCCCTCTGAACCAAAAATAAAGATGTTATGAATTTTCCAGAAATGCATCCATACTTTCACTTATTATTTGATCTAAGCTTTTACAAAAGACATCCACTTGCCCAAAACAAGGCAACATAAGACAATTCAAAGGACACCAGGCGAAAAAAAATTGAAAAAAAATACAGAAAGAGGATATATTAGGATTCTTGCTGCTTCAATTAATAAAATTAAAGTTCAATACCCAATCAGAATTGACATTCATCTTGCATGGCTGTCTCAAAAATTTTTCTTTTCTTGTACTGCTGGGTATATAATTTGTCTATGCACATTATTAACCAAAGTGTAACACCAATGACCATAGCACAAATGACACCACAAGGTCTGCATTCCTGGCTAGCAGGAATGGAATAAGCAGCAGACCTACAAAATAACCCCCTCAGTTATGCATAAGGGCTGACAGACAATTATTAATGTTCTGATTGCAGCATTTGGCTCAAGACTAATAAAAAACTTCCATGTTCTAACTTTTAGATTCTCACAAACACCATTCTCAAACCAGTCAATTTTCACTTCAGGGAATAAGGACGGTGATCTGATATTGTCGAAGTTCAAAATACATACATGTGATCTGTTGACACCTGATTGAGACTGTGGACGAGTTGTGAAACAAGATTTTCATCCCTGCAAGCCAAAAGGCAGTTCACCTCTTCAGCTATCCGGCCATTGAAAAGCAGGCTTTTTGTTGTTGTAGCAGGTAAAGGTGATGGAAGAGGCAGCTGGTTCAGAACTGTTATCAGAAAACAGAAAGGAGTTCAGAATCATTTCATGAAAGACAAGCAAACAAATATGGACACCTTATTACTCCTTCATGTGATTAAGAAAAAAACTTGACAATTACTTCTAAAATAACGGGAAGATTTCTTGATTTTTTTGAATTATGAACAGGCAGACACATGCAAAAAGGCTGGACTTTAAAACTAACTAATGCAGTTGACTCCACAAGTTATATTACTATATATTAAAAATATTTAACGATGCTAAGGCAATTATTATGAATAAAAACTTACTTTTAAACATTCTAGAATATTAAGTTATTTAATATGTAGTGGCAGCTTTGTCTTGCAGCCAAAAGCACTGATAAAGGAAGAAAACGCAAAAATCTTTATAGTTGTTTGCAGTATTGTGAGTGTACTGAGCATATACTTGAAGTTTTCTACTTCGATCTTCATATTTCATTACGGTTCCCACTTTGTATGGTCAGGGTAGAGATAAATTAAAAAAAAATAAAATACCACAAAAACCAATGAAAAATCCCAACCCACCAAAAAACACAACCCAACAACCAATTTAAGCCATTAATTAAATCCCGAGTTTAATTTTCTCTTGTTGTATTTATTTCTACGTAAGTCTTCTTCTGAAGAGAAGGCTCATATCGTTGGTTGGTATGATCCCTAAAGTATCAATTCAGTCAACATACCTATTCACAAAACCTGGCAAAAAGATTCAATGAAAACACCCATCACAGTATTTCAACTGTATTAGAAATGAGCACACTACACTTTCAGAGGGCATTCTTAGGCCTGCAGACACCACAAGGAAGTGCACCGTACAAGAAGCCCTGACCACGTCAGTGGCAGAGCTACACAGACATGAGCAGAGTAAGCCAGAGAGAGACAACTAAGGTATAAATGCTTTTTTACACTTTATAAACAACAGATTTTTGTCTCAACTGCTGTTATTGCAATGGTACTACCTCACTACAGTAAAAATAAATCTCCTCTGAATTTTCAACAGAAGTTTATTTTTGGTCACATTATAACCATTTTGTTTTGTGTCAGTATCAGCTTTTAACGTAACCAGCTCTTGCCCTTTCCCTGCATTTTGTCTTCCTGACTTCTTTAAAGACAGTGCACACTCCTCATGCACTCCTTTTGCAGTCTATACAGCTAAGAAAACTCACAGGTTCAGTTGCTTATTTCCACCCTAGCAGCCATTCTTTGCAGCTATTACTTAGAACAACTTTTTTGTACTTTGTCAAATATGAAGGAATTAGATTTCAGGTGTATTTAGCATATTCTACAACTCTCTCTAGTTAGTTCAGCATCAGTGTAATTCTCTCTCTTTTCAGCGAAGATGATGATATGTATGTTTTTAAAAAGGGTTCTATAATTTATATGTTTTTCTTTACTTGTGGGGTACCCAGATATGCTACTGGATGATGTACCAAATTCCTATATTTTATTTCAGGTTTCCTTAAGGTTTGGGGTTTTTTAACCTATATATAATTTCATGTTTAAATTAGTATGCTTTATTTTAATAAATATATTTTTAAAATTCAAGCAATGACAAAATGAACATTTTTCACGCCAAACATGATTCTGAGCAGATTTACCTCTAAGAACTTTTAAAATAAAAGTACTTTTAGTATTTTGAAAACGCAGATATTTAACCAAGAGGCAGAAAACAGTACAGTAAAGACAAGAAAAAACAATAGTACTTACGGTCTGTAAGACTAGCAATCCCTGCAAGAGTAGTGATGGGAACATGAGGCATATCCCCATTCATCCTGAAGTTCTGGGATAGTAGTGCCTATACAGATATTTTAGTCCAGGTGCCAGCTATCATTACTTCCCATCTCCCAAGCACTAAAGAAAAAAAGAAAAAAAGAAAAATAACAAAATCAAATTAAAATTCTCAATTGACTTCAGTATTTTAAATTCAGCAACATAAATCAATCACCATACCTTCAGCTGTGTACTACAGTTTAATATCAAACTGCATTAAGCAATCGAAAGGCAAGCTTCTAGCCTCACAAGTAGGGCTCTTCATCAAAAAATATGCAAGATAAAGCAATTAAAAGAAAATTTGCTTAGATTATACAGTACCAACCCAAAAACTGTTAACTTCTTTTAGTTCATACTGCAGTAGGTAACACTTAATGTACAAAGCTGCTACGTTCACTTCCTGGTTTTGCAGAAGCAGATATTTTTCATACAAGGAGAGATTAGCAAAAATAAAAAGAGTAATTTGCAGATGAAAAAATCAAGGAGTAAAAGTGACAAATACAAAATCTTAAAGAAAAAGTTTAGCCACCACTGAACTAGCTCATTTTGTTCCTGTAAAACAGCACAGTTTATACGCAACTACTGAAAAAGGAATTTGTTCACTCCGTTTTCAGTACCTATTAAGATCCCAACTGTAAAAAAGGTTCACATTGTTCAAAAATAAATAATAATAAAAAACAAAAAAAGTCACTGCAATAATTTCACCTGCAGTTCCAAAGCAGACAAAATTACAAAGAACACACTTTACAATCCATGATTAAACTACTCAAAAGACAAAATTTTCTGAAGACAAACAAAGGAAATGAATTTGATACATATGTGGTTACCTATTATAGACAGCTACCTGTGTTAACAGTTTGGGAAACAGTAAACAGGACTTCTGTTAAGCATTTATGATATCTACTGAAGACGTTGGAATAATGATTTGCTTACGCTTGCTTATTTTACAAGCCAACATTTTTGAGAATTATGCATAAAATACATACAAATCAAATGATCACTGTCATTTCCTTATTAATTTTTATCTCATTCTTTCTTATGCACATCAATGACACTATATAGGACACTAGCCCAAGTAAATACGTATAGCTTTCAAGCAAGACAAGAAAACTGAATGTTACAAGTCTTTTTCCTGCTCAAAGTTTTCATGAACCACTTCAGTTAACTTTTCAAAGTTTTCCCATCTACACACAACTGAATTCTTTGAAAAAATACCAACACTGAGGTTAAACAGAACTGACAATTATTTGACTTCCTTACTGCACCTGCCAGAGTCTCAATCTGACTAAATTACATTTGTTTATTAAAAATATAGTACATTACAAGTACAGAAATCTAGCTAAGGAAACTGCTACAGATAGATATTCTGAGTGGTTTGTTGGTTTGGGCTTTTTTTAATCCAGAAGAAAACAGCCTTCAAACACCCAGTGCCACTTCAAACACTACCTGATAGTCCATGTTTTTACCCAAAACAAATACCAATATACACGGAATTTTGGTGCTTTCTTCATTCCATAAATAAGCAATTTTTTAAAACAAAACAAACCAGATCTAGCTTATCCCCCAAATCCCCCGAAGAGTCTACAACTGCAATCCCACAGGAACTGACACTTTGAGAATTAAAATTTTATTTGAAAGGTTAGTAATTAAAGAACATCTTTCATGTATAAATTATATGTACGGTAAGAAGGTCATGTCTGATGATCCCTCCTGACTGAAACCGCATCAAAGCTAAGGTGATGTCACTAGTGAGTATTACTGGAAATCCTGTATGTAACACAGAAACAAAGAAAAAAAACAAACAACAAAAAAACCTATTCACTTTCCCTTCCTGATCACCTGGAAAAACTGTAAACATGAGAGGCTGTCACTACTAATTCAAGTTCTTTCCTGATATTACTGCCACAATAATTAACTTATGCAGACAGTCAATGGAAAAAATTCCTCCAAAACCAGACACTTAAATTAGAAACCTTCTCCACAGATAATTGGTCAGAAGCCTGAACTGGCAAGAGCCAGATCTGAGAGTGGAGCAAGTGCAGTGAGCTAGGATATCAAGGGAAGAGCAACCTTTCTTTGTAAGAGAAAAGTAAAAGGGTTTGGCATGTTTAGCTAACAAAACAGAGGTCAGGAGGGGATATGGTCGTTCTCCCTAAGGCAGTCAAAGGTTACAAAGGAAGAATGCTACAGGGCAATGCTAACACAGCAATAAATGAAAGCATGGATGCAAGCAAGAAGAAAATCAGAACAGAGCTTCTCACTATCAGAGATGCCATTTTTTGCAACAGCCTTCCACTAGGAGTAACACAGATAAGCAACACCATTACGTTAGGGATGGATCATACAGATGTTGTAGAGGGGACAGGATGTGGTTGCCTGCACCAGCTGGCAATTCAAGAAGTCTGTCTCTTACACTGTGAGGTTTTTGCAAGTATGATGATGTGAGTAAACAGATGAGAGAAAGCAAAAGACAAACAGAGACTGATGAGAGTAAGTGATGGGATTAGTTTATACAACAAACACAATATGAAGAAACCACATAGGAATATCTGGGTTCAAATATTACATCTACTGTGTTGAGAACAAAACTGCATCTGTTACACAACTGACAAACAAAGCGGGATTCAATTCCAGAACTAGAGACAGAGATCCAGTGAAACTAGAATTCAAGTTTTATGTCACTGAGAACATTAATCAACTCCCTCATTTAAGGAATTTAAAATACCAAGCAGTTATGAGGGGAAAAAAATTGACAGCTCACGATGAGACAGGTTCTTTCATACAAAACATCAGAAGAGTATGCAACAATTAATAGCTTGACTGACAAAAGTTTTGCTGCAGTTTGTTTTTTCCCCTCATTCTCCAAGTGTAACAAGTACTACATTGTAGCAGCTCACAATTAGTAAAGAAGAACCAACATTTTTCAATATTTAGATTCTACATGATCAGTTCTGTACAGCAGTTAATACCAGTAGTAATTCAGGAGTTAAAGAACTGCTGCACCATAAAGATTTTAAACAATACATTGAAGTGTAGTATAGCAGTCCAGAGAAGTGGAAATCCCACTTTTATATATGTAAATAAGGTCTTGCACATTCAGTATGTATTTATTTAGGGTCTTGCTTCTCTAAAGAAACAACCAGTATTGTAAAAGACATTTCAGGGAGGATGAAACTACCCCTCTGCGAGAGGAAAACAGTGAAATGACGGAATATAGAGAGAATAATATAAGATAAAACTAACAGCATTATACATGACAATAAAGCAAAGCCAAGTCAAGATAACAAGGAAAGTAGTATGAAAGAACTTTATGCTATGCATAATAAGTACATATTTAATGTGCTATTTCTGTATATTCTTCCTTTTTTTAGTCCATTACATATATTCTCCTTTAGTAAAACTCATAATCCAAATATTTCTAAAGAAAATTCTTACTGAAATATGAAATTTAAAATGTTTTGGTTTGTTGGGTTTTGGTGGTTTTGTTTTAACTAGAAAGTAAATATGAGGTTGGTAAAACATTCCATAACATGGACATGGAATACCAACTGCCTTACTTGGGACGAGGTCCGGGCTATTTCACGTGGATCCTCTCTACAACTCATCTATATATAATACACCATAGTATTAGATTAATGGCAGAGCTGAAAACTAACAGAAGAAGAAAATATCTTTTGTGAGAATGGACAGGCACAGGAAAAATTAAGGAAGCAAGAAGAGGATGAAAGTAACTTGTGAACAATTTATATAAAAAGACAGTGATTAACTAGGGAAAAGACGAGAGACTACAACCAGGGAATGAAAAAAAAAAAAAAAAAAGAACCACAAATAATCCAAGCAAATCAACAAAACAAAAAATTAGCCCACAAAAAATCCAAAAAGAGGTACAAACTGCAATTGTATTTTTCAGATACTGTAGCACCTGACAGTCAATGAAACAATGAGCAAACTCTGACCACTGAGTACCATATGAAGGTTCAAACTCCACACTTATGAAACATTCCTTGTTATTGAAGAATGTTCTCATCCCCTTAACAAAAATACCTGTTCTCCTATAGCTTAGCTATGTGCATGCATGAGAATGATGGAAAACAAAACAAAGGAAAATATCTGTTTATGTGTAGTAATATACAAACTTAGTAGTAATGCAAAGTAACCAACCTCAGGATTCAGAAATTTCCTATGTATGTTTTAATGTTTCATTCCTCATAATTCAGGGAATTCTTTAACTTACTATGCCTTTGGATTTAAAAATAACTTATACGACAGACCTAGTATGTTTCTGAGAAGATCAGAGACAAAATTAGGTGAATGAAAATCAATTTTTAAAGAAGGGCTATGCTATTAGGTATCTATATTTTTCTTTTTTAAAAACATTCTATTAAATAGGATATTTTAAATACAGTTTTGTTTTATTTAGTTTAGATTATGAAATCTTTATTTTGAATGAAAGTACTTTAAAAAGTGATTTTCATTTCTTATGCGCTGGGTATTATCGTACGCATGTAACTTCAGCACCATGATCAAAGTTGATTTCTGCAGCTGCACACTCAAAGCAAATCAGTGCAACTCATGTATTAGCTATTTTATAATTCAGGTGAGCAGTGGATTTTCTCTTTTCTATTAAATCAGCAAACATGCTACTAGAGATTTAAGAAGCCTTGCCTCATGGTAAGCTTTAAACTCTCACATTTTGCAACAAACTACTTTTCTTTCTGGTTAGAACATGAATCTTTGCTAGTTATCAGTCCATAAACTGTCCTTTAAAAAAAAAATTAAAAATCACTTAAAGAATGAGAGAGAGAGGTAGAAAGAGAATGAATGAATATGCTCTAGTTCTTATTCAGAAAGATACTGTGACTGAAGTACATCATAAAGATTTACCCACAAGAGGGCAGGTTTCTAGTTTTCATGCCAGAGCTACAGTTTAATACAGTGACCGTAAGTTTCCAGAACTAAATGTTTTCAAAAATACTTAGAAAAATACTAAGAAAGAGATACAGTTGACAAAATATAATCAAACACTTAATTACCAGAGAGGGGAGAACTTCAATGAAATTCAATGAAATCAGTGTATTTGGATCATAAAGTGATCAGCCAGTACGATCAGTGATGCTGACAAATCAAATGAAAAATAAAAAAGTTTGAGATAAAAACTACCTAGTACAATTTCTAAACCAATATTGGCATAATGTGTTTGTTTAAAACTATTCCAATAGTAGGTGCCCTAATAATTACTAACTACAACCACTGCAAGAAAAGAAATCTTAGTGAAAAGTACTGTACTGGTTCAACTGTAAGCTAATTCTGAATATAAAGCAGCCTTTAGGGAAAAAAAAATAAAAAACCAGAGCAATCAGCTTCCTCCTCCGTAGCTGCTGCCACATTCCTTTGCCCCTGCTGCCCATGTGATAGCAGTGGTGCTGACACCACCCACAAACAGCAAGCAAAACCTCAGTAAAGGTGGTGGAAGCACACACAGTGTGAGAGGTCTGTGGATTCAAGGAAAGATGCCCCCTAATGCAGGAGCACACACTTTTCTACCAGGGTAAACCAGCATAAAGCATAAACTGTGCTTTGCACCTGTAAAACTCTTCCTGCGGGAAGAAAGGAGGAGAACTGACACAACTGGACCATCACCAAAAACAACCAGACTAAGCCAAGTGCAGAGAGCAGACACCTATGGGTAACTAAGCAGCTTCCCTGGTCCATGTCACTCAGACAGTGAGATTGAGTGCACCCTCAGCAAGTTTTCTGATGCCACCAAGCTGTGTGGTGCGGCTGACAGGCTGGAGGGAAGGGATGGCATCCAGAGGGACCTGGACAGGCCCAAAGAGGTGGGCCCGTGCCAGTCTCATGAAGTTCAACAAAGCCAAGTGCAAGGTCCTGCAGCTGGGTCAAGGGCAACACATGATAACAACACAGGCTGGTCGATGAGTGGATGGAGAGGAGCCCTGCAGAGGGCAACTTCTGGGGTACCGGCGGATGAAAAACTTAATGTGAGCTAGCAATGTGCACTCACAAACCAGAAAGCCAGTCACATCCTGGGTGCAATAGAAGTGTGGCCGGCAGGTCAAACGTGCTTCTCCCCCTCTCCTCTGCTCTCTCAGACCCCACCTGCAGTGCTGTGTCCAGCTCTACAGTCCTAAGAGAAAACATACATCCAGAGGAGGCCAAGAAGATGACCAGAGGGCTGGAGCACCTTCCCTATGAAGACAGGCTGAGAGAGTTGGGGATGTTTGGCCTGGAGAAGGCTCCAGGGACACCTTATAGTGGTCTTCCAGTACCTGAAGGGGGCCTACAAAAAGGCTGGTGAGGGACTTCTTTACAAAGGATTTAGATTATATCCGAGGAAGAAATTCTTCACTGTGAGGGTGGTGAGACCCTGGCACAGGTTGCCCAGAGAAGCTGTGGATGCCTCGTCCCTGGAAGTGTCCAAGCCCAGGCTGGGCGGGGCTTTGAGCAACCTGGGCTGGTGGGATTGTCCCTGCCCACGGTAGGGGTTTGGAACTAGGTGAGATTTAAGGTCCCTTCCAACTCAAACTATCCTGTGGTTCTACATGAACATCTAGCTGGAAGCGTCGACTTTTACTGCTAGCTTGCAACTACAAAGAACACAGTTTCCTGAAAAGAACAAATAGGTCTGCAGCAGCATTAAGGCCTTTTTCTGTTAACACCTTTTCCTGCTTTCAAGAATAGCAAATTTTTCTTTTTTTATAAATTTCATTTGATACAAAAATTAAAAAGCATTTGTAAACAGCATTCTGCACTTAAAAATAACATCACAAATATTTAATTTGAGTGCCTTAGCACAAAGAACTCTTTAAAATGAGCCCCTATCAAGTCCTTCATAAATAAATCACCTATTTAAGTGCCAAGTAAAGCCGATTCTTTCAGATAATATAACCTGGCCCAGAACATTGCAGAAATTCAAGCTGTATTTATGAAGTGTTGCAATGAACAACAAGTGTAGCTTATTTCAGCAGAAGAGAAAAACGTGTATCTCAGAATTACCACTTTTCATTGAAAGCACTCAATGTATCAACAGGGCTACAGTTCACTTCTTGTACTTCTTCCTCTAGAAAAGTAACACAGACGGAACCTGTTTAAAGAGCCTTACTAACAGGCAGCTCAGTTATCTTCTTAAAACATGGTGATAAATTTAAGTGAATGAAACACAAATCTTGCACCTGCTTCTAAAATATACTACTAGCTCCTTCTCATTAGATAAATGATATAAGATCTACTGATACGGTGGCAAAACATTAACCTAAGAATTGGTATGTTTTAAAAAGCTAACTTGTATAAAATAGACGTTATTTTTGCAGCCACAATTACATTGATAGCTATTACACACGAAACACCTTAGTAGGATAGTTATGTTTACCAGTTCTGCAAAATAAAGTAGCTAGAACATCTGTCAGGTAGAATCCAGTTACTCAGGGAGTTTTGCTGTGTCTTTTCCATCTTTTTAAGCAGTAAATACCCTCTTTATGAAATTCCTGTTTCACGTCAAGGATTGTGACACTACTGAGACCTACTGAATTCCTTTGACATGAAGAAGCAAAGGTAGAATTAAACTGTAAAAATCTAATCTGATATTAAGCAGAATTGAGAAATTCAAACATAAAGGGGAAATCCTAAGCTACTTCAGTAGTTGATATATTTACTTGCCATCTGCAACTTTTCTTCCAGCAAAAAGAATATATGTGTGTTCTTCTTGGTGAGCATGGCCCTTTTGCTTGCTCAGGCACACACACAGACACTGGTATTAGACACTGTTTAATTTATTAAAAGAAAATAGCAGACATGTAAAAGAGCAAGAGCAATTAAAAGGGTTCACTAGGTCAGCTCTGTCAAATGGAGAATACTTTAGGCTGCACACAGATTTTTTAACAAAGTAGTTGTGACTGGTATGAGAAAGAAAGTAGCAGCTTGTTTTTTCAATTTTTTTTTTTTGAATGTTTGATTTATGGTAGCTGGTAGTAGTGCTGCACTTTCCTAAAAATAGTTGTGTATGGCATTTACTTACGAGGCTTATCATTCTTTGATTATGTTGGATCTTAACCAGGCTAAAAACCTAGTGACTAAACACTGAATCAAAACCTATTTAATTTAGGAGCTTTTTCCAACCTTACATTTCTGTCTTTGAACTCTCGCAGATGATTCATAACCTTTATAAAATAAAACTGAGGAAAAAATAAACCTGTTGAGGTAGCAACTGATTCTGCAAAAGTCTTCCAGTTGCAAAATTTTTGCCGCTTTTTTGACTTCAAAAAACAATTAAAATCTATGCTACTAAGAAAACAGATGTGGAAGTATAGTAAGTCTTTTTAGATTCACAAAAATTGCCAATGTAGAATGGTTGTACTGTCCTATCGTATACACTCGCCCAATCACGGGTAATACAATTACTTTTGTATTTTTATAGCTTTCACTACCCAAAAATTTGTTCTGTTTCATTCACTTTACAAGAGGTAGTTTATATTGCTCATGCAACATACAGATAAGATATATTCTCTCTAAAGGAAAGTATCCTAACATTTAAAAGACAAAAAAACTTTAAAATAATAAATGTAATTCAACATTTTCATTAAGATTACTAACAACTTGCAAAAACATTGCTTGCAAAGATTGAACACAAAAGCAAAAGTAACTTTTTAAAAAATAAATGCTGTGTTAGTGTCTAATAAAGTAATTGTCTAAGAGTCTTCAAACATATTAAATCTTTCATCTCTTGATAACTAATTTTAGATTGCTCCTATGTTGTAAAATTGAGAACTACCAACTTTTTTGGCATACGCTATCCAAACCAGCAATCCCAAAAATGTGGAGTTCCATGAGTTTCTGACTACATGTATGATTAGTGTCAGTATGATTAGGACAGGGAACTGCTTGAGAGAGTCCAGCACAGAGCCACAGAGATGATTAAGGCAGCAGAACATCTCCCTTATGAGGAAAGGCTGAAGGAGCTGGGTCTCTTTAGTTTGGAGAAGAGGAGGTTGAGGGGTGACCTCATAAATGTTTATAAATATGTCAAGGGGGAGTGTCAGGAGGATAGAGGAGGCTCTTTTCAGCGGCGTCCATTGACAGGACAAGGGGGAATGGGTACAATCTGAAACACAGGAGGTTCCATAAAAATATGAGTAAAAATTTTTTCACTGTGAGGGTGACAGAGCCCTGGCACAGGCTGCCCAGGGAGGTTGTGGAGTCTCCTTCTCTTGAGACATTCAAAACCCGCCTGGACATGTTCCTGTGCGATCGACTGTAGGTGGTCCTGCTCTGGCAGGGGGGCTGGACTAGATGATCTTTTGAGGTCTCTTCCAACCCCTGACATTCTGTGATTCTGTGTGACTCTTTCCTTCATACATGTTTTTACATTATCCTCCTATTCTACTTAATTGCCATTCCTATTAACATTCTAAATAAAGATACTATCAATAAGCATCTAAAACAACTTCACTAGTCAGCCAAGATACTCCTTTCTCCCAGTTGCACACAGTGTGGTCACTAAAGGCTTTTCTTCATATGATCATTACAGCCAGTTACGCTTTAGACTACAGCTGGAAAAATCACAGATATTCAAGGTTATTAACAAGCCCTGAAGTACACAGCATACAACATACATTACCGATATCTTCTATGCAGATGGCAACAATTAGGTATCCCTCAACAGCTAGGAAAATTATTGTATTGGGCTATAGTCTTTGTAGGCCTGGGAATGGACTCACACAGCTACCCAGGGCAGTAACCACCTGTGTCATCGTGAACTGCTGCTGCTGTGCTGGTTCTCCTACGGCTGCAGCACAAGCACGACAGAAGTTTCTTAACTTCATAGGCTCTGTTAAAAAAAGAGAGGCAGTTCCCAGAAAAGCATTTCTCTAAAGCAGTGTCTTTCACCTTACTGATCATCTTCTGTATCCTATCCCTGATAGCCTGCAGATGTTACAAATCTAAACCAAAGTTACCAAGCAATTGCAGCAATTCATTTGCAAAGCTGCCCACAGGCTTAGTCAAGCTCACAGGTACAATCAAGCTTAAACTTTTCAGCTTTCAAATTCTCTGAAAATACTAATGTCACAGCATAAATAAACATTTCAGCAATAACAATCTCAAAATTATGATGGCTATGCACAAAAAAAACTTGATGATTTTTACTGTTTGACCTGTCCATGTTAAATCTTCTTAGCTTGCCTCCACTGGATACTCCAGTAATACAAAGAAACAGAGAAGAGCTTTCAACAGTGAAAGCACATTTTTAATAATTTGGAGCAAACCAAAATACTTGTGTGGATAGGACTAAGACTACTCACTTAGTATAAAACAAACACACTGAAGAACACTACTTTGAAAAAAATTCCTTATGCTTAGGAGTTCCCTATTTCACCTGATTTTTTAGTGTGGGTTTGTTTGGGGTTTTTCTTTAACAGATTTAACTACCTCAAACCATTTTGGAAATTATCTAAGTGGAGTTCACTCAATGCAACTTAGTTTTAGAGTAAAATAAAATTAACTGAATTCAAGCTACTAATTATGAAAGAGACTATAAACTTAAAAGCTTAACATAGCTCAGCTAAAGCACTTTGAATTAGTTCCTCCTGTTAATTTACATTAAAAGCCTTAAACATTGATATGTTGTCAAGGTTTGAGTAATCCCTTTATTTTTTATTATTTGGACAAAGTCAGTCACACATCTTGAACTACTTCAGCTGAACACAAATAAGACACCTGTGAACTGGTTTCAATTTTGTTTTTCTATGAAATAAGGAAAGTGCTAAGCTTCACATTATAAACTTCCATCGTAACTTCTGGTACAAACTTATCAATGGGAAAAAAATGTAGAACAAATAAAAGAAAACAGAAGATTCACTACGATGTTTCAAGATCAAACCATTGCCAATCCCGAGGGAGAACAATGTCAAAACCAAACTAATGTCAAAGCCAGTATCACTGGAGACCAAGTTAAAACAAGTTAAAACACGGCAGGTCATATAAAGAGATTAGACTGTGGGCGATGAACAGTACATTTTATTTTCACTTGAAAGAGCAAAGCAGGATCATAATCCATGACACAAAAAGCTGAGAAACTTTCCCACTGAGGAAATGAGCTAAAAATTTCACTTCACTTCGAGACTATTTTGAGACTTGCTGACCCTTCTATAACGTCTACCTCCAGCAATTCCAGAAGGCACAAGGCTAGAGAAGATAAAGACTACCAAAGAGCTTGCAGAATAGTCCATAAAGCCAACCAACAACCAACCAAACAAGTTATCCTTTGCTGCCCCCATCCAAGAAGTTTTTTTTTTAAATTTCATGTCTTTGTACTCTAGTTTGGTTTTATTCTGCTCCTTTAGGTCTATGTTTCACCAGCTGTCTTCCACAACTGCCAAGGATAAGGATGAATCATGGGGTTAGAAAGCTGCAGCTCTGTTCCTCAGACAGGTGGGCATACATATATGCATAGTGCATATGTAGACTGGGGGAAGAAGATGGAAGAAGGGGTTCAGATATATGCAATCAGTAACTACAAATGGGATTCCCGTCCTCTTACAGAACAGGACTTCTGATGACTCAGAGGACAGCACAAAAACCAGTAAGTAAAAAAAAGAGTTACACTTCCCACAAATCTTACAACACTGCTTTCAGCTGACTGAAGGCACAACACAGAAACCCACCTTTCTTCTGCCCCAGCCTCTTATCATATTCCTCATGTCCATTACTTTTGTACTAATCCCATTCCTCCAAAAAACATGGTCTGCCCATGCAGATATTTCTGTAGAGTTCTCCTTTTCAGTATGCAACAGTATACTGAACAGCAGAAAACAAGTCACTTTAAAAATTACCATCAAGCCAACACTGCAACTGAACAAGCCCTTCTAATACCAATAAGGTAGACAGTCCATGACAAAAAATACCAGAGACTTTGCATATACTTTGTTTTCTCTCTTCCCCTTCCAATGTCACCCTTTGAGGGAGAAGGAATGCACAGACAACTACTACTGTGTTCACGCATCCATGATTTTACACGTCACTATTTTTCTTCCCAAAATCCCAGAATGTTAAGACGGGTAGTGACCTCTGAAAGTTATCTAACCTCCTGCTCAAGCAAGACACCAGGATCAGGCTGTCCAGAAACCAGTGGGGAGGGAGGAAAGAAAAACTGACTACGTTATTTTCTTTAACAAAAATTTTGAGTATATCTGGCATGTAACTACCTGACTTGCTCTACAACAATAAATCCAAAGACAATTCAACCGCTTAGACAACATATTTTACCCAACTGAGGAAAAAAGTATTTCCCAAAATCCGGGTCTCCCTATTCTAAAAATAGAAGTGTAAACAATCCACTGAGCAACATTACATTAAACAAAATTAATATTTTCAACAATTGCAGAATACTCCATTTTTTTCAAGTCCTCTAAAAGTAGGCATTTTCCTTATTTTTATTTCTAGACTTTTAGATTACAAAGGCCTCAAGGTAAGTTTTATCTAATATTTCTAACGACACTGAGTATAGTGAAGCAAGAACTTTCCCTCAAGTTCACTGCATTAACCTTTTCAGACCAACTAAGTTACAATTAACACAAAACCACACACCAAGAGTACATACAGCTAAAAATGTCACCACAAGATAATGTTACCCAGATGAGCATTAGCAACCCAGAAATTACACTAAATTCTGCAAAGAATGAAGTCTACAGTTAAGTTTGCTTCTTTCCCAAAGTTATTCCATGTTGTATTTTTCACTTTTGGCTTTTAATTCTGTCTGTGTATTACTTCAATGGAAGGCAGAAACTAAGTTACTTGCTTAAAGAGAGTTGACGTGTACACTGAATAGTCTTTTTTAAAAAAAAAACAAAACCTTTTACTGAAAGCAAGAAGAAAAAGAAACAATAAAAACAAACCAAACAGAAACAACCACAGGCTTTTTTAATGTATCTTGCAAAAAGAAACACATATCTCAACATCTCCAACTGCAATGGTTTTTCAAAGGAAATTAGAAATATCCATAGTGACAGAGGCATTTTTTTCCCTATGTGATTAGTGGATGCAACGAAGTCTTCACTATTCTATTCACAGATTCATGGAACTGGAAGACACTCAGCTTCCAGTTTTACGTACCAGTACTCTGTACAAGCCACAGGCTTCCTGTTCTTGCTTGGACAAATATGAAGACCTTTGGTTAAATAAGCTCTCTCCAATCAGATGAAGTGGATGAGCGGAAAACACTGGATTCAAGGACCTAACTTTTCTACTTCTCCAGTTAAACTGTAGCTATAGTCTAGTACAACCACTGCAATTACACAATCAGGATGAAAAATAGGTATGTTTATCTCCAAAGAACACCTCTCCAACCAGCAAAGCCATGTCCTTTCTAATCAGAGGAGGGAAAAAAAAAAAAGTAAATTAGTTGTGTACTACCCTAAACTGTAGTTTGCACTGCAATAGTTTAGATATAAACCTAGTACTCTACTTTGCTGAACTTTTGTTTAATATACCTGCGGAGTATTACTGATGATAAGCTGCGCTGAATAGTACATGATGCATTACAAAGCTGATCCCTAAACTTAAATGTAACATTACTGTTATGTTATCAATCAGTATCTAACCAAAGCTACCTATTTCATCTGATACTTCCAATGTACTTGCCTCTCATTTATCTTCTTCTTTTAGAGAATATCTAATGCATATGCAAATACAGAATTATAAAAAAGGATAAAACCTTAACCATGATGCCCACAACTTTGCTATGATTAGTAAGAGAAATCATGAGCTCCAGTAAGATGGAACTCTTTCCAGCAAGGTGCACAGGTGGACAAAGATGAAAATACACTCATTCCTAGGACTTCTCTTTTTCCAGTAACGCTTAGATCAGTAAACACAATGGTTTGTATCTGCTGATGTAACCATTACTCGCACTCAGCAAACAGATTCCCAAGCAAACGGTTTGTTTCCCAAGCATTGAAGGAACAAATGTTTCAGTCAGTTGCTCAGTTCTTCCCAGGTAACTTTCACTACATGTGACAGACCTGAAACTTTTTTTGCTGGTTTCAAAGGAATGGTCACAGCCTTTGCAGATGTTGCAGAAATGTATATGGCTGCTTATAATGACCATCTGACTTCCCTTTAATGATTTCCTGCAACTCCAGCAGTGAGAGTACCTTCTCCCAAGGGAAACCATTATTTGTCACACAAAACTTGACAGTACATTATCCAAGGCTTGACTGATGCTGAAAATTGCATCCTAGGTTAAAAACCAAACAAATACACATAGCAACTCCCTTTCCCCTCCTTCAAACCCCAAAAAACATCTTATTAGTTCTTAGAAACGCTTTTACTAGACTTCAGTTCCTCTTAGAAAAATTAAATTCCTTCAGAATCACTCCTCACTACAAATTTTAAAACTAGATGGAAAAAAACTAGAATTGCCATGCACAATTTTGGTATCCAGCCCTCACAAACCATGCAAAACCTCTAACACAAGCACTATTTCAGTGTCCAGGATACTATGTGAAACAGGCAATCGTGGAAAGCTGTAAGCAGTCAATCACTCCCATAAAATTTCCATTATGTTTGTCTATCTCTTTTGAAGTAAATTTAGTAAGAAAGTCATCATTGCTTATTAATACATAAAGGACAAAAAGAGTTTCTAATATTAAAGGAAAGTTGAATTCCACTGCATATCACAGAAGAATAAATTCTAACTGGATATGAATTTGAGAGAATAATTTGAGGAAACTGGAAAGATTTACGCTACCAGTCTCTAAAGTGACAATTGCCTCTGAAGTCATCCAGGGCATCGTTCTACCTGGAAAAGAATATAGGTGACATAGCTTGTCTTTTTTTTCTCAGATCAAGAATGACTATGCTACTGTATCAGCAAGTACGAAAATTAGAGAGTATAGCCACTTATAAAGCAGAATTTTTATCAAATGTCGAGCTCCAATGAAATATAGCAAAACCCAAGATAAGTCTCAATAGCAATGTTTCTCTCGGCATTGCTCATGAGAAACATTCCTCAGTTTTCATGAGCTACCAGTACCATCTTTTACAACTATGTGTTTTTGTTTTTATAAAACCAGTTTTTCGTTATCATATTTATTCCTTAGAATAAAGTATCAATGCTGACTGCATACTTGAAGACTGAAGGATATAGTCTTTAAGCTCAAATCACTGTTTTTCCTCTGTGGTAGAAAGCTGTCATCACAATTTCTACAAAAACACTTAAGAACTTTAAAATTGCTTCTAGTAACTTACTGAATTCTTAATGGCTTTCAGAAGAAAAATAAGAGAAATGAAAAGAATACTTTTAATTAGTAAAATTATTATATATGAATAGCCATATCTTTTTTTAAAATCATCATAAAGCTTCCTATAAAAGAGTCTTAAAAGTAAAAAGGTGCTAAAGTATTTAGGCAACAAATTGCTACTTCTAAAACATGTGGGACAAGAAGCAGATTCTGTATTTCCTGGCAGTAAAATACATGTGAAAGGTAAGTTATTGAAGTCAGGAAGTAATGCTATGAAAGAATTTTGTAATAGATAGCTGACACCAGCTGTGATGACTCGCACAACACGAGCACGTTCTTCCTGTCTTAGGGAATTACGTATGAAAAAGAAATCCTAGAAACGTACAACATTAAAGGTTGAAAGGGACCTCTGGAGGCCATCAAGTTCATTGCTTGAAGCAGGGTCAGATACACCAGGTAGGGTTGTGTCCAGTCAGGTTTTGAGTAACTCCAAGGATAAAGACTTCACACTGCCTATATTCAAATGTTTGATGACCCTTAAGCCAAACAGGTTCTCTTCTAAACAGATCTTCTTGTATTTCAGTTTGTGCCCATTGTCTCTTGTTCTGTCACTGGACACAACTGAAAACAGTCTTGGTCCATCACATATCATAGCAACATATTGATAACATTCCCCTGAACTTTCTTTGTCCCAGGCCAAACAGTCCCAGCTCTCCCAGATGCTGCTCAAGTACCAGATGCTCCAACCCCTTGACTACCTTCACGGCCCTTCGCTAGACTCACTTCAGTATGTCCATGCCTGTCTTGTGCTGGGGAGCCTAGAACTGAACCCAGCACTCAAGTTATGTCTCACCAGTGATAAGCAGGGTGGAAGAATCACTTCCCTCAACCCGGTAACACACTTCTTAATGAAGCACAGGATACTGTCTGCCCTTATTTGCCACAGGGAAAGTCACTGGTTTCACGTTCAACTCTACCCACCAGGAGTCCCAGGCCCTTCTCTGCCAACCAGGTTCTCAGGTGGTTGGCCCTCAACCTGTACTGTTGCATGGGGTTATTTACTTCCAGGTGCAGAACTTGGCACCTCCCACTACTGAGCTGATTGATGTTTTTGTCTGCTCCATCATGTTAAGTCCCTCTGAATAGCAGCACACTGATTTGCTTTATCAGTCACTCTTTCCCATTTTGTCTGTAGACTAGCAGGAAGTGCACTGTGTCCCATCATCCAGGTCATGAATGAAGATTCTAGACAGCAGAAGTGTCAAAGTCAACCCCTGGAGTACATCATTGATGACTGGCTTCCAGCTGCACTTTATGCCACTGTTCACAATGCTTTGAGCCCAGCAGTTTGACCAATTTTTGCTAAAGTTTGTACTTCACTGATTATGGGGCACACTGTTGAAAGCCTTACTAGAAGTAAAAAATGAACATACACACTGCTAGTCATGTCATCATAGAAGGTAGCTGGAGTCATTAAACAATATCTCCTCTCCATAAAATCTACGCTGATTACCCCTGATCACCTTCTTCCCTGTGCATTTGGAAGATCTCTAGAGCAAGACTACTCGCTGCATCACCTTCCCATGGATCAAGGTATAGTGTACTGGCCTTTAATTTTTCAGATTCCTCCCTCCTGCCCTTCTTGAAAATACAGGCGACATTCGCTTTCTTTCAGTCCTCTGCTGTTTGTCCTGATTGCCATGACCTTTCAAAGACAATCAAGAGTGGTCTCAATGACATTGGTCAGCTTCCTCAGCACTCAGGGATGTATCTCATCAGGTTCTGTGGACTTGGGCATATCCAGTTTGCTTACATGTTTCCTAGCACGATTGTCCTCTATCAAGGCTCAGTCTTCATTGCTTCAGACTTTCCCACCAGCCGCACTGCCTGCAATTTCTGCAGCCGAGTCTTACAGTTAAGACCAAAGTGAAGGGAGTACACTACTTTTATTCATGTTCTTTGTCACTACATTCCTATTCCTATTCAGCAGTGTGTTCTCATTTTCCCTGATGTTCCTTTTGATGATGATACCTGTAGAAACCATTCCTGTTGTCCATCACATTTTCACAGATGGGGCATCACTTCACTAATCCTATCCTTGCATGCTCAAACAGCTGTCCTGGGTCACCTGATGATGCTTACAGTTCTACATTTCATCTTTGCTTTTGAGGGAGCTCCTTGGTCTTCCACACAGATCTCTTGCTACCTTTGCTTGACTTCCTGTACATGAGGATGGACCATTTTTGAGCTGGGAGAAGGTGATCCTTGGAAAATTAACCAGTATTCCAGGACCTGGAGCTATATCCCCAGAGATTTATCCAAGCAGATCCCTGAATAGTCTAAGGCCAGCTCTTCTTAAGTCCATGGTTATTATCCTTGCTCCCTACTTTCAGAATCCTGAACTCCGCCACGTCATACTGCTGCAGCCAAGGTTGCCCTAGCCTGTATCTCCAACAAGTTCTTCCCTGTTTGCAGGGGTGAAGTCCAGCACAGCATCTCCTTTGTCACCCACTCAAGTCACTGGTGTCAGAAAGTCCCTGTCAAAAAGCTCTAGGAACTTTCAGAATTACTTGTACCCTCCAGCAGATCCAACGGCGGTTAAAGTCCTCTGTGAGGACCAGGGCCTGCAAACGTGAAGATTCTTGCAGTTGTCTAAAGCAGGCCTCAGCTGGTACTTCTTCCTGACTTTTCAAATCCAATAATTACGTAAACATTAAAGGTACTACTACAGATGGTGCTTTTTAGTGTATAACAAAACGGATTTCAAATTTTATCTACAATGACCTGCAAATGGCTTTGTAATAGAAATTAGTGATGAAAAAGAGGTAAGCAGTTAAATTAAACTTTTGATTCTATGAATAATCACAGAATCATAGAATGTTAGATCATAGAATCATAGAATGTTAGGGGTTGGAAGGGACCTCTAGAGATCACCTAGTCCAACCCCCCCACCAAAGCAGGATCACCTAGGGCAGGCCACACAGGAACGCATCCACGTGGGTTTTGAAAGTTTCCAGAGAAGGAAACTCCACAACCTCTCTGGGCAGCCTGTGCCAGGGCTCTGTCACCCTCACAGTAAAGAAGTTTCTCATCATGTTGAGGTGGAACTTCCTGTGTTATAGCTTATATCCAGTATTCCTTGTCCTATTACTGGGCACCATCAAAAGAGACTGGCACCTTCCTCTTGACACCTACTCCTCAGATAGTTGTATACATTAATAAGATCCCCTCTCAGCCTTCTCTTTTCAGGACTAAACAGCCTGACTTCTCTCAGTCTCTCTTCATAGGAGAGATGTTCCAAGTCCCTTAATCATCCTCGTAGCTCTCCATTGGACTCTCTCCAGTAGGTCCCTGTCTCTCTTGAACTCGGGAGCCCAAAACTGGACACAGTATTCCAGGGCAGAGTAGAGGGGGAGGAGAACCTCCCTAGACTTGCTGGACACACTTTTCTTAATGCACCCCAGGATCCCATTGGCCCTCTTGGCCACAAGGGCACATTGCTGTCCCACGGACAACTTACTGTCCTGTCCACTGGGACTCCAAGGTCTTTCTCCATGGGGCTGCTTTCCAGGAGGGCGAACCCTAACCTGTACAGGTGCCTGGTGTTATTCGTCCCTAGAGGAATACACTTGTCCTTATTGAACTTCATGGTGTTCCCCTTTGCCCAGCTCTCCAGCCTGTCCAGATCTCACTGGATGGCAGCACAGCCTTCCTGCGTGTCAGCCACCCCTCCCAGTTTTGTATCATCAGTGAACTTACTGAGGGTGCACTCTATCCCCTCATCCAGGTCTTTCATGAAGATATTAAATAAAATGACCCAGTACTGATCCCTGGGGAACACCACTGGCCACAGGCCTCCAACTTGACTCTGTGCCGCTGATCACAACCATCTGAACTCTGTTGTTGAGCCAGTTCACAATCCACCTCACAGTCCAACCATCCGAATACACTTAGCCTTTAGATAACAGCAGCACTGCTAAGTCCTATACAAAAATCTGAAGAAACCAAAAACATCTGTGGGTACAGAACGATTGACTATATGAACTTCACACCATCATTATGAGTCTTGACAAGAACTGTAAGAGTTTTCCACTTTTAAACACATTTTGTTGTCAAATACAGGAGTCTATCCAAAATACAGGAGCTCCTTTAAACAGTGATTAATAAGAAGAATTTGGTGGCATTCATCTTACAGTTTTGAAATGACTGAAGATCAGAGAACAAACTGAAAAATGCAAAAGATCAAGAACAGTCTTTGAAGGGATGCATGGGGGTCAAACCTGCATAGAGCTCTTTCAAAAGGCACTGAATGACCTTGTGATTGCTACACCACCAAGTCCTACTTTCAGTATCTGAAAAAGTAGTTTAAGTGTCATTTAAAACCTGAAACTAATACAGATGCAGCTATGATACTCAAAAACCAAACTCTATAACAATTCATGAAGATTCCAAGTTGTGGCATTTTAATTGAAAGAATTATGTAAGCATGAGAAATAAGACTGCAGATGGGTTTTGTGAATATATAAATTACATGTGACTGATTTCAAATGGTTTCTAGAACAACTTGTAAGATACTTGGCAACAGAAATTTGTGACCAAGCAGTGGGAGACAAATACATTAAAAAGCGATTAAGGTAAAAAACCACTGAAGAATGAGGAGTAAATGATCAGAGCTTAGCATACACACTTATCAGGAACTCAGCAACATCTTCACTAGCATTATCGAAATCTGCCACACATTATTTCCTCATCTTGCTTTAACTGCATCATTCAACATTACATGTCTTTCCAAAGCTACAAAACCAGCAGAACGAGTGCTGGAGATAAATACAAAAGAATTATAGAAATAAAAATCAGAAGCCTCGAAGTTATTTCTACAAACTAGTGATTAGAGAAATGGCATATCCTTCATTGCTAAAATACGGCAAAAGTTTCCCTCTTTCACAGTCCACTCTTGTAGAGCACAGAACCTCCCAGTCTGTCTTTAACTAATACAAATAAATAGGAACTAGGGAAATGAGATACATCATCACAAAGTGTTTATAAAAAGAGGAGGCAGGCAGAAAGTAATCAGTTTTCTTCTGGTTACTGCTTGTGTCTGCATTTATGCTTTTAGCTATTAAAAATGACAATTCACTAGTTCAACATCTTCTGTTAAGAGCATATTTTTTATATATTCTGTATCAATTCATTGACAGAAATGACCCATCAGTAAAAGCTGCAACTTTACTAGGACCACCAAGAAAATATCACAAATATAAATTCATAACAAAAGTGTCCACAAGAGTTTCCAGTGCATAGTCCATCTTAGTAAACTCTATGACACTTTAAATCATCTCCTTATTTCAAATACTGCTTTCCACTAGGAAATCTAATTCTACAAAACAAAGACAGAAAAAGGCAAAAATAAATGAAGCTACACTCAGGAGGGGGAATATAGTATAAACAGAGAGGGTACCTGTAGATAAACCTTTGCAGAGGTAACCACTTAGATAAAAAGTGAAGTGCTGCTGAGAATTACAATACGCTTACTCCGCAACAAGTGACACGATCAAATAAAAGTAAAATGTTTCACACTACTTACATAAAGGAGCTAGTAATATAAAGGTCATATAGCTGCATTTAAACCTGTAATTTTTAGTGTTCTTTCACATACTTCACGATTTATAACATCTTAAATTCATTCTTAAATAACCAATAGAGTACGGTAATGTACTACAATATATTTTTAAAAACTCAAAGGATAAATACGTACGGAAATCCTCCACCCTCAAAATAGAAACTTATACACCCTGAAGAGTCAGAATGAAAGTCGCTCTTGAACAATCAGCTACAATAGGAACAGCTTTCACTTTCACTCAGTCGAATTACAAAATGCTGGTCCATAGAACAGTTTGGGTATGGCTGCTAGAACTACTAACCACCAAATACGGGATCTTTCACAGCTGTCTAACACTATTCAGCAGCCAAGAAGTAGCATGACAGTGCTCTTCAGAGCAGAGCCAGAAGAGTTTAAAAACTGGAAAAAAACCCACCCCTATAAGAATACCGTGCCATCCATCTCATCTCTATCCACTGTTGTACACTTGCATCCCCAACTGTTCAATATCCTTCTCTAATAATCGTTCTCTGTTTTGCAGCTGAAATGGGAAGGAAATTTTCCTGTAGAAGTTAACATAACGGGAGGAAGCAACAGGGAGAAAATGTGCAGGAACTTCAGAAGCAAACAATTTTAATTGAGAATGAGATACATATGATATGGAGATGCAGGATCAGGATCCACAGGGCCATCAGATTTCTCAGTGATGTTTGCTTCTGAGAATGAACCATTGTTCCAGCTCTCACCTGCTCCACCTTTGAAACGGAATACTTGGTGTATTTTTACCCTTGAGCATTCTTGTTGCCTTCTTCTGAACAGGTATGTTAATATTACAGGTGAAGACTGAAAAAACAGCTAGTGTCAGTCATTCTATAATTCCCAAGTCTACATCTCTCTTCTCTCTTATGCTAACTCTTACTGAGAAAATATTTCACAGTTAAATGACTGATTTTTCTACTTTTCCAAAACTTCTTCAGTAGGTAGCAGGATATGTCTGCAGTAGAGAAAATACAGCACAGCCATCACATAAAAGCCAGTGCCTTGTTCAATTAGTAATACATATTACTAGCCTTGCAGTCAAGAGCTTAGGCAAGAGAAGGAACACAGAGAGGCCAATTTGTCTCCTCTTCAGTTTTTGTTGAAATGATAGAAGGGGATTATGTCATCTCCTGCAGTTTCTTTAAAGTGCACAGTATTTTTAAAATGCAAACTCTGTATGGCTGTGCTATCTAGACAAAATCAAGGTACTTTAAAACTGTGTTTTAAAAGCAGCAGTTCTTACTAATTCACTGTCCATGCTTTACAATTGTCTCCAAGAGGCATAAAAGCATAGCATACATGGCATACCTCCAAGCAATTAAAACAATTTATCTTTCAAACAAAGAACCTTGCTCTGAAAGCATTAATAAAAGCCTTCCCCTTTCCTCACCAAAATAAGGTAGGGGTTTTTTGAGGCTTGGAGGTGTGGGGTCTTTTTGTTTGGGATTATTTTGGTGTTTTTCTCGGGAGGGCTAGGAGTTGTTGGGTTTTCTTGTTTTATTTTTTTTTCATTGGTTGGTTGGGTTTTTTTTAAATAAGATCTCCCTGGTGTCTTCCTCTAAAGGCAGTGATTCATTAGCTGTGCTAAGATTCCTTTCATTTAAAATTTCACAGTGAGGTACCACTTGTTTGAGAAATTTACTATTCACTTTGTGAGCAAAACATTTTCATTTTTTCCTCTAACCAGAAACTCTGTATACCTGGACCTGCTGAAGTAATCATGAGATTATGATGGTACATGTATTGCACAACATGTTACTTCACACAGGAAAGCAAGAAGAAGAAGGAAGAAAAGGACAGGAAGGACAGACTAATTAGAAGAAGGTAAAGCGGCATCCTACAAGTCTCACACTTCTTCAATAACAGAAACTACCACTCTCTGTTCTCCCATCTACTCCTCTCTTACAAGTGTCAGACTTCCTCGTGAGTAATTCCTACTACCGATACCTCCTCAACTCTGGAGAGAAGAAAAAAAAGAAAAGAAAAAAAAAGAAAAATCAAAAAGATAATACTGCCTATACAGTAATGCTATCAGAATGAAACTGAGACAAATGGAAATGGTACATGGAGCGGGTTTTATGTGGCTTCTGAGGCAGACATTAATTGCATCATTGTAGCTTTTGTAGGAGCTAAACTTGATGACCTGGGTGGCTGCCACCAATCCCATGTCACCCTAATTTCTTAGACAAATTACAGGAAGTGAAATATGTTTTACCTTGACTCTCAAATCAAAATACACTGTCATTATACAACTGATATGTTGAAAGGTAACTTTAAGAATGTCTCTCTGCCCTCCACCTCTGCTGAAGCAGGACACTGCTGTGGGGTTCACTGCTGTACCCGGCGTTAGGGCATGTTTGCAAAAGCGCAGGATGCTGTAGGGCTGTGTTGCACACTACAGGAAAGCAGCAATACGTTCATCATTGCTATGTTGCATGCTAAAAATGCATGAAAATCATATTCATGTTTACCTCCCAAACAAAAGGTTTTCAATTCTTCTTTTAAATAGACCAAGTTACAAAACTAAACAGCTGGAATAAATTAAATCACATGCATTTGAAGGTGCAGATGTTGAGTGTTTCAGATATTCTCTGCCTTCCAGCACAGGATAATTTTTGATGGAGAGCTGAAAGGCTTTAACCGTACAGTAACATTCCAGAGCAGCATTTAAACAGCATATGTGGCTCACTGTACCTGTGTGCTGACTACTGGAGAATACAAGCTTATACCACCACCTTGAGGCTTTATTTACACTTATTTTCCACAACTGAAAGGTCTTAGCTTTGCAGGAAGCAAAATTCAAAATAAAATAATAGAAAAAGACTCAGTTCCCTCCCAGTGACCCTGAAAGTGCTAAGACTCTTGACACTAAGCAGTTCATCCACTATCACCTGAAAAGATGTTTACACGCCCAATCTCCAACCAAAGGACTAGGTATCTCATTTAAATTGCATAGGAAGTTTTGTTTCTTCTGTGGATTTAAGAAAAAAAATCAAGATTAAACTGAAAAATCTAAGCTGTTAGAATAGGTAATATTTTAAACAGTCAAAACAAATCCATAGCAGAAATATAGTGTGAACAGCATGTGGAATAAAGAACCTCTCTGCAACTAAACCACTGTTTCTCAGGAAACGCTTGAAAGACAGTTTCAAATCTTGTTATGATATGAGCTTACACCTTCTAAACCAGAATCTAACTAAGAGCCTCAAATCGCTTCACCTTTACTGCCAAAGATGATGGGTATCTTCACTGCCAAAGATGATGCGTTTGGGGGTTTCTGGCATTAATTTCAGAAATGCAAAAGGGTGTAAGGAGACAGTAATGAAGATATGCATCCACTACGGATGAGTATTTTCATTCTGATTATTTTTTATTTAGCTCCTGAAGCTCATAGAATCATAGAATGTGTTGGGCTGGAAGGAACCTTTAAAAGTCATCTAGTCCAACTCCTTTGCAGTGAGCAGGGACATCTTTAACTAGATCAGGTTGCTCAGAGCCCCATCCAGCCTGACCTTGAACGTCTCCAGTGATGGGGCCTCCATCAACTCTCTGGGCAACTTGTTCCAGTGTTTCACCACCCTCATAGTAAAGAACTTTTTCCTAACATCTAATCTACATCTACCCGGCTCTCGTTTAAAACCATTGCCCTTCATCCTGTCACTACACCCCCCTGTGAACAATCCCTGCCCAGCTTTCCTGTAGGCCCCTTCAGGTATTAGAAGTCCGCTGTAAGGTCACCCTGGAGCCTTCTCTTCTCCAGGCTGATCAGCCCCAACTCTCTCAGTCTGTCCTCACAAGAGATGTTCTCCAGCTCTTTGATCATTTTTGTGGCCCTCCTCCAGACCCGTTCCAACAAGTCCACATCCTTTTTGTGTTGAGGGCTCCAGAGATGGATGCAGTGCTCCAGGTGAGGTCTCACCAGAGCAGAGCAGAGGGGCAGAATCACCTCTCGACCTGGTGGCCACACTCCTTTTGATGCAGCACAGGATGTGATTGGCTTTCTAGGCTGCAAGAACACACTGGAGCCTTATGGTCAGCTTTCCATCCAACAGTACCCCCAAGCCCTTTTCCACGGGGCTGTAATCCATCACCTCATCCTCCAGCCTGTATCAATAATGAGGATTGCCCAAGTGCAGGACCTTGCACTCGGCCTTGTTGAACCCCACGAGGTTTACACAGGCCCACTTCTCCAACTTATCTAGGTCACTCCGGAGGACATCATGTCCTTCTGGCAGGTTCACCGCATCACTCAGCTTGGTGTCATCTGCAGAGTTGCTGAAGGTGCAAGCACTGGTCCCAGCACAGACTCTGAGAGACTCAGCTAATGGAAGTAGCATGATCTCAATGTCCTCTCATAGAAGTTGAAATACTTTGTTAGCTAATACTGCGTGAGAATAAACTCTAGTGTAGCCCATGACAAAACATGCATTACCTAAAGTGAATTTTTTTCTGGTCAACAGTACAGAGGAAAAACAAGGAGCTCTTTCCAGAAAGGTGTGTTTGTGTGACATGGTAGAGTCTATAAGCCTATTCAAAACGTCTCTACCCATATACAATATCACACTCTTCAGCAGCTCGCTCTCCTTCCTTGTGCCCATACTGCACATCACAGATCTTCAAAACACTGGCATGAAACTGATGAAAATACTCCCATACACCTCTACAGAGCTGATTAAGAAAGCTTGCTGACTGCAAATGATTTTTTTAAAGTAAGACTTTGTGCAAAGAGACAAGCAAAAAATTTGCAGTATATATTATGCAGGAAAGAAATTGCTCTCCTAAGTATAATCTAAGGTGTCTTCAAATGTACATGGCAAGTTTTCAAAATTTCCTTTTTTTCTTAAAGAATAACATCACAATTACGGGCCATAATCCAGAGCCACCCAGGCTCAGGATGCCTCCTTTGCTCCACACAGGGAAGGAACAATGCAAACTTATCAGACAGTGAAGACACACATAAAAAGAATATACAGCAAGCAGAAAAACTCTCTACAAAGGTTTGCTGTAAAGTGGAGAGGGGAAGGAATGTATAAAGCAAAAAAGAAATCAAATCCACTATTTTCAATTTTAACATCCCTATTTAGTCCACCTAAAAGTCACTTTGTCTTAATCAGGTATTTGCCTGGTGGACAACTTCAGTTTCCTAATTGTTTAACAAAATGTAACTGGTAATTTGAAAGGAAAGAGGTAACAGTAACCCTTCAAAGAGAAAAAAAAACACCAAACACATAACTCAGGAATTCACTAGAACAGATTCACACAATAATCTGTAATTTGATGAAAGCACTGATCTCCAATACTTCAGAAAATGAAATCACTCACTTTAACAGAGCATTGGTTATATTAGCAAACAACCAAATTAGAGACCAAAACCACTGCAGAATAAGGCAAATATCTCTGGTAATATCCATGAGATCTCAAAGTACTGATATCGAGTCAGTTATAATAATGTGCCTTTCAAAAAGAAGGATATCTCAGAACTTATTTAACAAATTACAATACAAACTTATTCTGTCTCATGCCTCACGTCAGCTGTTTTGTAATATGCATACAATAAGTTCAACTTCTCCTGTAATTCTGGTTGGACACACAAGGCATTTCAAAGCTTTGGGGTTATGCTGCTATCCTTCTGCACACTGAAACAGAATTAACAACAAGCAGAAACAGCCAGAATCTCAGTGTAGGATTTCTTTTGATACTTTTATCTAGCTTTTCCGTGTAACCAAAATCTTCTCTTTGAAAACTGTATAAAATGGATGACAGACTCTTGAATTTTTTTTTCATAGAGGAATTCATAGAATGGCCTAGGCTGGAAGGGATCTTAGAGATCATTTTATTATCTACCTGAGTTCAACTTCCCACCAAAGCATCAATCAAATCAGTATCTCACCTGATGAAGTATGTCGTATAATAAAGAAACTAAGTGTCTCCTCAGGTTTGATGCTGATCAACTTACATTACAACTTATATCAGCCTCATTGTACATCTTTCAGGTATCAATTATCAACAGATTAACAAAACGTTAAATTCCTCCATCTTCTGAAGAGATAATGCCTATGAATCCTGTTTTAATAAATGTCTACCTTAGAAATTACAGCATTGACTCTCTTCGTATGGGTAAAGCCATCACATACAGACTCTTCTTATCATTTTTTAACCCTGTCCTAAGTGGTTATCTGAACTTACCCATTTAAATCGTATATCTTAAGTACTTAAGATCAAAAAATACACATGATCCTCTGACACTTTACACACTTCCTGCTGGTTTCAGTTGTAATTCTACCTGGAAAGCTAGACAAATACTGGCCCTTGTAAAACTAAACTCTGTGGTTGTACAGTTTAGTTTTGGCTCTGATTTTTTTTTTGTTTGTTCATTTGTTTTCATTTTTTAATCTAACTACTCAGATAAAGACTGAACCAAGCATCAGTTTAAAATGTTAGCTAGATTTTTTCTAGATGAAAAAAATTAAATTGCCGACTACTGGACTCCTGCATTGCACTACCTGTACAGATACTAAGATACATCATCATTTTTGTTTTAACTGTGCACACAGCTGAGTGTTTAAAAAAATATTCTGTATTTTTGACATTGTTCAGCAATAATCTGCATAATTTATAAGAAACTACAGAATTGACCAGTAACCAGCACAGACTGATAATTCTATTTTTCTCCTCTGTAACAGGTTTTTGAGGACGAAACACAGAACAGTCAGACTTTTAGACCATTTAATACTGGTTTTCTCATATGCCACTCTCAGCTCCTGCAGTTATTGCAGCAGCTTCTAAAGGTCTGTACCTTCATCTCAATTTGTGGACTGACTTTTGCTTCCCTGTAGAATCCTCCTCAAGAAATGACCCCCTTGAGAATCATAGAATCACAGAATGTTAGGGATTGGAAGGGACCTCGAAAGATCATCAAGTCCAATCCCCCTGCCAGAGCAGGAATGCCTAGACTATGCCACACAGGAACGTGTCCAGGCAGGTCTTGAATATCTCCAGAGAAGGAGACTCCACAACCTCTCTGGGCAGCCTGTTCCAGGGCTCCGTCACCCTCACTGAGAAGAAGTTTCTCCTCGAGTTTAAGCAGAACCTCTTATGTTCCAGTTTCAGCCCATTACCCCTTGTCCTATCAGTGGTTGTCACCGAGAAGAGCCTGGCTCCATCCTCGTGACACTCACCCTTGATATATTTGTAAACACTAATGAGGTCACCCCTCAGTCTCATCTTCTCCAAACTAAAGAGCCCCAGCTCCCTCAGCCTTTTCTCATAAGGGAGATGCTCCACTCCCTTCATCATCCTAGTTGCCCTGTGCTGGACTCTCTCCAGCAGTTCCCTGTCTTTCTTGAACTGAGGGGCCCAGAACTGGACACAGTATTCCAGATGGGGTCTCACCAGGGCAGAGTAGAGGGGAAGGAGAACCTCTCTCGACCTACTAACCACCCCCCTTCTAATACACCCCAGGATGCCATTGGCCTTCCTGGCCACAAGGGCACACTGCTGGCTCATGGTCATCCTGCTGTCCACCAGGACTCCCAGGTCCCTTTCCCCTACACTGCTCTCTACTAAGTCATTCCCCAACTTATACTGGAACCCGAGGTTGTTCCTACCCAGATGCAAGACCCTACATTTACCCTTGTTATATTTCATTAAATTTTTCACCGTCCAACGCTCCAGCCTGTCCAGATCTCGCTGAATGGCAGCACAGCCTTCTGGTGTGTCAGCCACTCCTCCCAGCTTGGTGTCATCAGCAAACTTGCTGATAGTACTCTCTAGTCCCTCATCCAAGTCATTGATGAATATATTGAATAATACTGGTCCCAGTACCGACCCTTGAGGGACTCCACTGGATACAGGCCTCCAACCAGACTCCACCCCATTGACCACGACTCTTTGGCTTCTTCCCCTTAGCCAGTTCGCAGTCCACCTCACTACCCGAGAGTCTAGACCACACTTCCTCAGTTTAGCAGCAAGGATGCTGTGGGAGACTGTGTCAATAGAATGTTCAGTTCAGTTTGCACACACTTCTTTCTTTTTAAGACATTTTAGTAAGTTTAAACAAACTAAGTAAACAACATTCTTGCAATTTAAATATTCTAAGATAACTAAAGGAAGATTTGAAGAACATAGTGCATCATTATCATACTGGAATGGAAACACAATGCAGCATTTCCAACTCTGACAGGACAGCTATATTACATGTAAAGCAGGGATGGCAAAGACGACAATGATAGTGATGAGTTTTTACCAATGGCTGTTGAAGATTTTGGATGTGAGGGGAGCAACTGTTGCAGAACCCAACGATTTTCTTAAAGTCCTCTGCTCCTCCCCAAAGTCAGCTATTGTGCTTCTACACTGCACAGTCAACACATCTCAATCTTCACTTTACAAATACCACAAAATTTATTCTTGCTCAAACTGTATGCTGAGGTACTTTCAACATTATGAGAACAGAATCACAAGATTGCCTAGACTGGAGAAGGCCTCTGAGATCATTGAGTCCAACCATTAACTTAACATTGACAAGTCCTTTACTAAATCATATCCCTAAGCACCATCTCTACCTGACTCCAAAATACCTACAGGGAAGGGGACAGCACTACTGCCCTGTGCAACCTGTTCCAATGGTAAAGAAATTCTTCCTAATATCCAATCTAAACTTCCCTTGGTGCAACCTGAAGCACTTGATTTTTGCAAAAAACGCTACGCACAGAGCAGGAGAGACAGGCAAGTCAAGGCAGTTTACCTTTTAAACTATCCTTTACTACCAATGAAAATTTACAGTAGTTACTTCCACAGGTGTAAAGGATACTGGAATTATCATTCTAACACACACTGAAAAAGTTAATGCAAAGAAAAAAAACAAACCCAACCAACAAAAAATTTTAGCAAGTGGAGCAGAACTCTACATAAATAAGTAGCCAGAACAATGGAAATTAATGTCTTCATAATTCAGGTCAGAAATTTTTCTCCTTTATAAACTTAATTTTATCACAGACTAGAAAGGATGTTTTAGGTTTTAGAAAGAAGGCATGTGAGAATTTAAAATTCACATTTCAGCTCTGTAAAACTGATTTCAGGTTAGTGAGCAAAGAGTTCTTTAATTTTTCTGGTGTCTAGGTGTACCTGCTGGAAACAAAGTAACCTAAAATTGCAAGGTTTCCCCCCTCAAAGTGATGTCTTAGTATCACCAGAATAGTTTACAACAACTAAGGTTAAAATTTGTATGTGAAAATTCTGGCACACTACATAGAGCCCAAATATTTTGCCAGGGATGAAGTAAGGCATTATCATCAGAAGCTGTTATGACCCATAAACACTTTCCCTCCTTCTATCTCTGTACAGGGACACAGAAAAAGCAAAACAAGTCATCCCACATGCAGCACAGCCAAGAACTTGTTTCATTCAGCTTTTTATCCTACATCCACACCAACTCGAACTTCACTTATCCATCAGTTTACAAATATATATCATATACATAATATACACATGATATATATAAATGTATATATATGTGTGTGTATATATATATATACACACACACACGACACCCTATTCCTAATTCAGTGCTATGTGGATGCTGGTCAATGTCATAAATTGAAGTTATAACAAATTTTATTCTGAGATAACACGGTAGGAGAGGACTAATGACAGCTTGTACCACATTCAGCCACAACAGTCTTCATAAAGCCTGCAGTAATAAACTGTCTTTAAGAACTGCACTCCTCTTCCAGATATAGCTTATTCTGGCAAAGAAGGTTCAGAATCTTGTCCAACAGTATCTCTTTCTGTAAGAAATCAACCTAAGGAGTTGCACAGCACTTACACTCTTAAGAAAAAATTATAGATAGATAGGGAAATACTACAGAAAGTGACACCTGATAGTCAGTAAGTTGAACATAAGAGCAATTTAACTGAGTTAGAGGTGACTTGCCAAGTCCTTGACTCTAAAGCAGGGCTCTTGATGAAATGCCGATGCAAATAAGCAAGGTATGGAATGAGCATGGTATAAACAATAGTAACCTATAATGCTGAAGTAATATAATTAAAGTCTAATCCAACATGTATCCATTTGGACCTTTACTTCATTGATACAATTACATCTGCTTGTATGAACTTCTAATCTTTCTGTAACTGTCAAGCTTGAATTCTTCCTTCAAAGCAGTTTCTAATAATTTCCAAACAATCAAAAAACTTCAGGGAGAAAAAAGCACAACAGAATTAGTACTCTGTATGTCTTCTACTACCAAGGACAGAAATTCTGTACTGCTGAGACTAAAAGCAATTCACACAAAATGAGCAACAGCATCTGAAACTTCCATTACATGAAACTTTCATTATATGAACACAAAGTAAAGAATAACGATACAGCCACGTGATGTTATATTTACTAAGTAAACATGGGATAGGGGAACTGCAAAAGTGTCTTCCACTTCTCACCTGAGGAGCTCTAACCTTGCTGAGGAAAGACCAGAAGATTCATCACCAAGTTCTTAGCCATTACTGATAGGACTGCAGTCCACGGTGGTGATACAACTCTTGTGTTCTCTGATTTTCATACAATACAGCTTCCCCTATGATAGCTAACCCATTCTTTAGCTTCCAGCATTTGGTCTGAAATCACAGCAAATGGATGAGGTTTCAAATTGGGCTATAAAGACAATAGTTTCTTTTTTGGCTATCAATTTATATTATTATAATCTAGTCAAATTCACCTCTTGGTGCCTTAATTAATCTTCAAATTTGAACAGAAACAGAATGGCATACCTGCCTAAGGCTCTAGGCACTTCTACGGTAAGACATACAGGAAACAGAACACAGAACTCTTCACCCTCCCTCATCCCTTCCATGCTCATTTCTAAAACCTATTAAACATGGTCAGTCACAAAAGCAGTCATGAATGTCCTCCCTGAAATATCACAACGACAGGCTAAAATCATTTTGGACTAGAAATGAAACAGTCAAGCCTATTCCTTTGAAGCAAATAAATGCACCTTAGCAAGAGAAAAAGTTTTGGTAAAGAGAAAAACTACACATTTAGAAGGTAAGCACTCCAGAACAGTCTCAACTACATTTCTGTGAATCACATAGCACAATGGCATTTTCATATCTCAAACAAACAGCTACTATAGCAGTGTGACTACAAATCAACACCATTTATTGTATTCACGTCAAAGAAAAAGCCACATGCAAAGCAGGTGGATCTGTTTTTTCAAGCATTCACCTACAACTGCAGCATCAAATTAGGTTCTTCCTTTCAAACACACCACTTCTTTAGGTTCTGCATTATACTTGGACAAATCCTTCAATGAAAACAGTTCAATGCATTTCCACCTTAAGATAGGGGAAACTTTAATCCTATTAGCACCAATGGATTTACATATGAATAGTAAGTTCCCGCTGAACACAGTGAGGGAGACAAATTCATCTCACCCCCTAGTAGTAGCAATGACTCTACACTCCCAACAGAAAAAAAAAACAAAACAAATCAATTTTATCAATGACCCATGTAAAAACAGAACGTTCAGAATACACTTTAGAAAGCCATCTGAATAAAATACCTATAATTTATTTTCTTTGAAAAAGAAAGTAAGTTACAGCCAAATACTACCAAGAGCAGAAGGTATAACAGTGTAACAGTAATTCCACGACATTGAATATGGTAGTCCTGTAATGTAATTTTCAGGTTCTTGCAGCTTTCATTATTTACAGATTTTATCTTTTCACATTAAATACATCAGGAATTATTAAACAATCTATCACACTTCTTGCTTAAGAAATAAGGAATTCCCTCATTTCATGAAGTCTAGACCCTTACCATTTGTATCCGTTACTGTATTTTAAGCATTTAGTAATTTCATCAACTTTTCTTTCTTAAATAATTAAACATTTTGCCTTCATCATTATTATTAGAAGGCAACTTCACTATCTCCTCCTTTTGCATTTTAGAGCTTTATATCAGCTTCTAGTTTGGAATCATTCAGAGTCAGCTTATACTTTCTTTTTCTTTTATCATCTTTGCCTGTAGCTCCTCTCCTTCCCAGATGTGAATCCTTAAGAATATTTACAGAGCTCATCTGTCCCATCCCTCAGCAAACCCCTAAAGATGGAGCTGTGGAACACAAGCAATTTAGAGATTTGACAATTTTAACAGCAGAAGCATGGCTTTCACAAAAAAAAAAAAAAACCCACAACATGGTCACAAACTCAGAGATGCAACAAGAGAAAAGAAAAACTTGGGAAATAATGCATTAACAGGTGACACATTAAGAATACCACCCAGTAAGCACTCTGAGCTTGTCAGACATGAGCCAGCTGTAGTCCAGCGGCCACGTGAACAAATTAGTTCAGACTGCTGCACTGTAAGTTATCCTGAAAGTTTCCTCTTACAAAACAAATTTTCCCAAAACAAATTTTCCCAATCTTTTTAGTGACCTCTATGTTTGATAACTTATTTTTTTCTTTCCAGAGCACAAAAGAACCATGCATCAATGCAATACTGATGCATATACTCTGGTAATGAATATCTCTGTGCTGACATACTTTTCATGATTCAAAAACTATTGCTTTTCAATAGTTTCACTTTACTGATGAGTGACTAGATATTTTGGAATCACTTGGAATACACGGATCTTGTGCTCCCTTTGTCACAGAGCAGAAAATGTGTCTCCTTGTAGAAGAAACTCCAGTATTGAATCTCTAAATGTATCAACATTTGGCACTTAAATTTCATCTTACTTCTATTTCTGCAGCTCTCAAGGTCATAAATTTTTTCCTGACAGGTACTGCCATCCCTTCTTGTACCGACAACAGCTAGCAACTTTAAATCTACAAGTGATATGGCTTTTTCCACATCTGCTGTTGTAAACAGCTTGTAGATCCATCTTCAGAACTTTCGTTTACTTTTTCTAATCTTTTAATGTTTAACACTGCTTTACAATCAAAGTGTGCTCCTTCTTGTACTTACCTACAAAACAAGATCCTGTACCAGCATATAACTTTTCTGTAGCCACGAGAATAAAGTATGATCTTTTTAAAAGATCACATTGTATTGTTACAAGTGTCTCCATGGCGTTCTGAGTCCACTTTTTTTGTCTTGAATCTTCAACCATCTTCCATCTCTACTCCACAATGTTACTGCTGCAAGACTTAGCACCCTTTTTCCCACTTGATGTTACCTACATCACCTACACACCTTGCCTCACATCACACTTCATTCTACCTTCTCCACCCTGTCTGTAAGGCCATCTACCTCTACCATTTGCCCCTTCCACGCTAAGTCAAACGCTTTGTTTGGTCTTCTGTACACAAAGCACATTTCCTAGATTCACCACAAGTCCTTTATATTCTCAACCCTGAAAACTGTTTTAAACAATATTCGCCTTGAAAACCATGGGACACTTAGTGATCGCCATACACAAGGCACAATTTGTATACCCTATTTACGTAAACTTGTAAACTGCATTTACCTATTTTATGCACTGACAAATTTTCCCATCTTTCTGAGACTGAAACATTACTGCAACTTTTGGTTTAGAAGGCTGTCACAAACCTGTGGTAATAAGTTACTATTTCACCACTTTTAAAAACTGTTTATTTCAGTAACAGATTTTATTATCTTTCTGAGGAATCACTGAATGAGTTCTAATTTAGTTCAGTACAAGAATTATGGTCATCGATATTTTCTCTATCCATATATTGTCAATACTCTGTTTTAGGACTGTTTTTCAGGCTACCATGTGACTTCCTGTAGCTCTGCAAGTGATATACAGAAAAAGTGCATTTATGACTCTCTCAATATACAAAAAATATTATGCTGTCATACTTTGACAGTGGAAATTTAGCCCTACAAAACATATGTTTTATACACCATTTACTTTTGCATTAGTGTAGTAATTTTATCAAAATATATGTTTCATATTGTAGATTTGGATTAAAGACACAGAAGAAGGAATCTGAATCATCACACTGTTATTCATATATTTTTAATTTAGACCATTCACAATATCAATTAATTTAAATGGCCTACTGTATTGCGTACATAAACAGAAAAACTGATGCAAGAAGTCAGTCCCATGACTTGCTCTAAATTAACACATCAAAAAACATAGTAAATAAAAATTAATATACAAAATAATAAATACAAGACAATCCGAGAATCAGAGATGCTGAGTGAAAGTAGTAGCACTAGAGGTTCTCTCACAGCAGTGTCTCAGATTCATCATTTGTTTCAATAAGAAAGCACAATATAATACATAAATAAAAGGACAAGAACGAGATGACATAATCTTATCCTGAAAGGGGGTACTCAAGAAGAAATCTGTATTTTAAATTTGTTACGCAATTAAGAGCTGGAATGAGAAACAGGAGAAAGGCACTAATCATTTCTTTATCTCCCTTTCCCTCCTTCTGCGTATTTCCAAGTGCTAAAGCAAAACCAAATATGCCTCTTTTCCTACTACTGTTGTTATCAGCAACTCTTCAAAAATACTATTTTGTAAAAATCTTTTCTCAAATTCAGTTAATCTATGTTTTACTGATTTGCTTTTCTCTCAGTGCTACTCATTACCCTGGTCTCCCCTCACGCTGTCCCCACTGCTTCATGCAAAAATCAGCAGAAAATACTACAACAGAAACGTCAAGAAAAACTAGGATTAATCCTGTTCTTTTTGCTCCTGCAGGAAAGGAGACTAACACTGTAGTGTATCAATTTAAATATTAGTAGAAACAGTGATAAGAAAGTGATGTAATTAAAAAACCCCAAATACCAAACTAGAAAAAAGTCATGGGAACTTGATCATCAATGACAAAAATGTCTCTTTAATGAAAGGCATCTTATCTCCAAATACAGAAACTATCTGGTCATCGAAAACAGGTAATATTTTGCTTCACCTGTTGCTAACATCTTTTCAAGAGTTGGTCTACATGGCGAAACTGGTGACTTCAAATATTCACATCCCCATGTTCAGTCCACCGTCCAATGTCCTACTTGGTCTCACACACCCAACAAAAGGCTTCAGCTATTGCAGCACAATCCTAGCATTATCTGTACCTCTGGCGTGATAATTACGTAACTGATAAGCTTCAGTATGACAAAAATAATTTGCATGAACAATGTAAAATAAGCTGGAATTAAAATAACAACCATAAATTATTTTCACATCAGAATAAAGACGTACCGTCACTGTAACATCCACTACTCAAATTGACTTAGGCCATTGAAGAATTTCTATCACCTTATACTGTCCTGCAGCACAGCAACACAACACCACTGCCAAGCTCTGGCCATTTTCACTGGTACAACCATACAGAAACACACCTAGGACTCAACCAAGTTACTACTACTGCGGACTTGGAAGTCAGCAAAATTATCATTTATTTTTCTCCTATTGTGGTCTCCAGAGAACAAAACAAACTCAAGCTCCACTTGACATTTAGCCTGCCAACAAACCCCTAGCAGTTCACCGGAAGAAAGTTTCAGTCTACTGAATGGATGGACTGAAAACAACTCACAGGTGAAGTCTGAAACATATGTATATATGTAGATAACCCATTACATAACACTGTGTCGACAGCACTCATTAATATATAACATGCTTCAAATGTAATCTTCACTGTCCACTGCAAATGCCTCATTTTGTACAGGTCCCTATACCAGCTATTAAGGGCAAGCTCTTCTCCAACTTGAATCCTACATAGTGGACAGCCTGATCTTGAACTTTGAATTACACATGCCTTCAAAGCAGTAACAATTTCTGGGTGAAACTTCAGGAATATTTTGGCAATGCCTCCAACACTGTCAGATAATCCTCTTCAAAAAACCTAGTGACCCAAGAAAATTTACGATTCACAAATAACAGCACTAGTAAATACTAGAAGAGGCAAGTAAAGCCTATGCTTAAGCAGCAATATTTCTCAGAAATATTTATGGGTCCTGCAGATTTGTTCGCTGACCTGTCAAGGAGTGGCCTACCAAGGAGCAGAAAGTTCTCTGAATTTTACGAGCTGGTAGGAAAAAACGCATGATCAATGTAAAGATGTGGTAGAAAGGAGAAGCATTTAGCCATTAAACTGCAGGTAGTTATTTATGGCCTTTAGTAAAAAAGTCTTATTGCCTGAATTCTGCAAACAAGGAATAAGGCTTGTACAATGACAACATCCTTACACTTCTCTCTCCTTTCCACCTGTTGGAAATTAAGACAAAAAAATTAAACACATGGTCAAATTTAGTGAGAAAAGCTTTCAAAGTCTGTAACATCTGATATGGTTTCAGTTTGTTGCTTTTCCTCCCCTTGGTTACAAAGAGATGATTTTGAACACATGTTCAATCTGAAAGTTGTGATGTCAAAATATGGAAAAAAATTGAAGTGTGAGGTCAGGTTATCCACTGAATAGAGAGGATGGCCTCAGACCGATAGTTACTATACCTTGTGCTAAGGCAGGAATTCATGGTATTTCTGTGTACTGTTAAGAAGACATACTGTAGGGAAAAGAGAGGTCATTTAAAGAAAGGGAATCACTCATATACCCCTGCTATTTCATCACTCCTGTATGATGGGGAATCATACTTCAACCTTCTGTGGGGAAGAAGTGAAGCTCCATCAGTTGACAGGTGTGTCATACATGTAGTCATCATCCTCTTGGTAGAAGCCCAACTATGGCCTCTACCAGGCAAAAGGTCATGGTCCCAAAACCCGCGAAAATGGGTGTGAGAACCCAGACAGAGCTCCCACGCAAACATACAAACCATTCAGGTCATGGGCTGCAGGGAGTGCCAGGGTCTGTTGCTGGTAATGGTCAGTGGCTGTTAGACCTGCTGTGTGTAGTGCGAACAGGCGGTAGAACTGAGAGAAGAAACTGAACGGCTAAGGATCATCAGGAAAGCAGAACAAGAGATAGATTGGTGGAACCAGGCTCTGGCTTCTTTGAAACAGAAGCACCCATTGGAAAGTATCCTGGATCAGGGGACCCCAGTATCCCTCCCCGTCAAGCCAAAGGCAAAAGTCTAAAAAATGAGAACGAATGGAGGCAAGTTCATGCTTGGGGCAGCAGGCAAACATCCTCCTTGCCCACCTTAACCCCCAGATGCCTCTGTACAACAGGTACGTGGCTCTGGCTGAGGAAGGTCAGCCAAATGAAGATGTGGATGATGAGCAGTCTGCACCAGAGGTGTCACACCAGTCAGTTAAGTCTACCACCCTTATCACAAAGACATCTATAAGGAAGAAAAGAAGGGTTATGGTAGTAGGTGACTCCCTTATGAGGGAAACCAAGGGTCCAATACGCCAGGCAGACTCTCAGCAAAGGGAAGTCTGCTGTCTCACTGGAGCATAGGTTAGGGACGTTACTAGAAAACTTCCTAGTCTGGTAAAGTCCTCAGATACTGCCCGTTAGTGGTCTTCCACATAGGTGGAGATGAAACTGCAACCTGTAGTCCAAGATCCATTAAAAGGGACTTCAGGGCCCTGGGACGGTCAGTGACGGAATCTGGGGCACAGGTTGTATTTTCATCTCTCCTTCCAATTGTGGGCAGTGACACTGGGAGATTCAGGTGAATCCAACCTGTTAATACACGGCTCTGTGGCTGGTGTCACCGCCACAGCTTTGAGTTCTTTGACAGTGGGATGGCCTACACAGCACCAGGCTTGCTACCTCAGATGGGAGCCACCTTTCCCAAAGAGGGAAGAGGGGCTTTGCCCAAGAGATTTCAGGGCCGATTGACAGGGATTTAAACTGCTTACAAAGGGGAGGGTGATAACATCAGGCTCATCTGTGACAGGCTGTGGCTGACACACCACGGTTAGAGGGACAGGGTGCTACTGAAGGCCTTCAACCAGTTACTCTGAGGCAAGCTGGGGAAGTGGCAGCACAATTCAAGTGTTAAAGAGACAAATGAGGGTCTCCTGAGGTAGTAGGAGCCAACAGTCCACAGTAGGAGCCAAAAGTCCACAGAATACCTCAAGAGAATTATGGGCTGGTTCCAAGAGCCCTGAGGTCCCAGAGGAAGTCAGGGTAAAGGAGGAGTTTGCCTTGGTTGATGAGGACTGGGTTAGGAATCACTTAGGCAATCTGAACATCTACAAATCCATGGGCCCTGATGGGATGCACCCACGGGTGCTGAGGGAACTGGTGGAAGTCATTGCTAGGCCACTCTCCATCATCTTTGGTAAGTCATGGGGAACAGGACAGGTGCCTGAAGACTGGAGGAAAGAAAATGTCACTCTGCTCTTCAGAAAGGGCAGGAAGGAAGACCCAAGTAACTACAGACAGGTCAGCTTCACCCGCATACCTGGAAAGGTGATGGAACAACTTAACCTCGGTGCTGTCTCTAGGCATGTCAATGATAAGAGGGTCATTAGGAGCAGTCAACATGGTTTTACCAAGGGTAAGTCATTTTTGACCAACCTGGTAGCCTTTTATGAGGACATAACCAGGTGGGTAGATGATGGCAGTACAGTGGATGCAGTTTATCTTGACTTTAGTAAAGCATCTGACACTGTCTCCCACAGCATCCTTGCAGCTAAGCTGACGAAGTGTGCTCTGGATGATTTGGTAGTGAGGTAGATTGTGAACTGGTTGAAGGAAAGAAGTCAGAAAGCTGTGGTCAGTGGGACAGGGTCTAATTGGAGGCCTGTATCAAGTGGAGTCCCTCAGGGGTCAGTACTGGGGCCAGTGCTGTTCAATATATTCATGACCTGGATGAGGGAATAGAGAGCACTGTCAGCAAGTTTGCTGATGACACAAAGCTGGGATGAGTGGCTGACACGCCAGCAGGCTGTGCTGCCATTCAGAGAGACTTAGATAGGCTAGGGAGTTGAATGGGGAGAAATTTTATGAAATACAAGGGTAAGAGCAGAGTCTTGCATCTGTGAAAGAACAACCCCAAGTACCAGTATAGGTTGGGGACTGACCTGTTGCAGAGCAGCGCAGGTGAAAGGGACCTGGGGGTCCTGCTGGACAGCCTTGGCCAGCGGCGGGTCGCTCTTTGGAGCCGGCTGGCATTGGCTCTATCAAACTTGGGGAGCTTCTAGCAGCTTCTTGCAGAAGCCACTCTGCAGCTCCCCACCCCGCCGCCAAAATCCGGCCAGGCCAAACCAAAACATACACATACAAAAAGAGAAATTATTTGATAGCCAGAAGCTTAAGAAGATTATTCAGATGATATTATAGCATACAAAAACCCTATAAATAAAGCACAGTAAAAAGACACTAGTGAAAACCCTACTTCCCTCACCATTAATGGTCAGAGAAAAAGGACTTCTCTGCCCAAGACAGCTGTCCATTAAACTGAATGAGAATTTAAGTTAGAATCTTTCAAATAAAACTGATTTGTCAAAATGAACATAGGTTAGAAAATGTTTTCCTTTAAATAGTTCTGTTATTTTAAAGCAAAGTCTATGGTGTTTCAGCTTTATACCATCACAGTATTTCTAAAATAAACACTTCAGTTACACTCTAATTGAAGACCTAATACTTTGATTTGATTTTTGCACACAAATACCACTGGTGTCAATGTAAGTATTTTTACTGACATAACTTTCCCATAAATTTCATCAGAGATGCCAGACATTGTTTTTATTTTGCTTTGAAGCAGTGTGTTGTTGGAAACTGCAACATACCATACAGACAGAAAATCCACACCAGTTCACATTAATGCTAAAACTAAATACAAGTAAGCAAACAAGACAACATGTTCATATACACTAATACTTATTTCCCCAAAACCCAAGGAAATAAGTGTATTGAAAAAAAGATCCATGCAGTTATCTGTTCTATTAGACTGGAATCCGTAAGTTGTTACATCTTCCAATTAGCCGAAACATTTATCAGGATCTATTTTAGTAATGTACATAGAAAGTCAGTATTCCTAAATCATTTCTAAATACTTTTAATCAAATACTGCAATACTGAAAAACCAATGTTGAAGTTATTACAAACCAACAAACATGCCCCCTTAGAAAACTCTCAAGTTCTCCACCAGAAACATACCCATCCCACCTAAACCAAAATATGTCAGTTCAAATTTTGCAAGGTGAGAAAAGGACTAAAGCCATCTCATTCACATCACACAAAGCTCTCACTTGCTAATCTGTTACAACACACAAACCAAAGACATTCTCATTCATACCCAACCAATCTCTTTTGTAAATGCCCCAAAGTAAAACAGGACAAGATTTTTACTTCCACCCACTCCAGAGCAGTTTTTCATTATGTGGCTTCTTCACTGGCTTATGAGAGACAGTGATCAAACAGCCAATTTCAAACTGGGGGGAGGTGGGAAGGTGAGAGATGCAGAAGCCCTTACTAATGAAAAAGGATTGCACTTATTTTGAAAGTAGTATATCTAAACTAACATCAGAGAAATCTAAGTCTCTGTGTAAGAGTGGCTTGTTTTGGTTTAGTCAAGCCTGTTATCAACTACAGTTACTGAAGTATTCATGTGGCCTTTCCAGAAGTATAATGTAATTATGTCACATATACAAGATCTTACAAAAGTAAGGAGATAATGAGGTTGAAAATAAAAAATCATGGCAAAAAAACTAAATAGGAAAAGAAAAACATCCTCTTAAAAGTATTTCTGCAGAGAAGTGTCTGGTAAAATCTCAGAGATGATAAATGCACTGCTACTGTTTCTCTATTCATTAATATATAACAAATATTTTTTCGTTATTTATTTAAGTCACACCTTCCAATATGAGAAAGTTGTTCATCAATTAGTAACTGAAACAGCAAAAATTGCATCTTCCCGTTTGTGAACTTTATTTCTGTGAGTTGCAGGTATCTTTTTGTTGACTAAATAAAACTCCACGTGCATCCTATAAATACAACACTAAATTGTAAACTGATATGCTAAAATAAAAGCAAAGCATGTCTTAGGCCATGGACACAGTTCCAAGTTACTGACTGAACTGCCAATCTGACTATGTTACAGCCATATGGAGAAGGCCCAAGAACTGCTCCACCAAGGTTAATTAGTCCTCACAGCATCATGTCAAGACATTCCACACTGAATCCTTCAATCCCTGCTTGTATCCAACCCACAGATGTTCCGCTTATCTTCTATGTACTTTATTCTCTAGGTGCTTCACTCCAAATGCTAACCATGTTCTTTTCTTAAGGATCTACACCTCACTGCTATGGAATAGAAGGCTAATTATAGCCTTCACTTTTTCTCAGGCTTTAATACAAAACTTTCTACAACAGAATTCAGACAACACTATTATCCTGGCTGTTGCACAGGTGAACTGTGGTTCACATGCTAGACACATGAACAGCCACAACTGACAATGCAGATAAGTCATATTAATATATAAATTGAATACTACTCAGACATGCTTATTTTTTTTATAGGATTTACAGCATTGCATGCTGAGCACTTTATTTTACTAACTTGAAGTGCAACAATTTGCAATCAGGTATTACTTTTTTCTAACAAGGGGACAGATTTCAAAATGGAACTAAGTTACATTTGAAGTGTCACAGAGTTTTATGTATAGGGAGAAGAAGATAAAATCCCCAATGAAATTTGATTATCATCACTGTACCTTTTAATTACTTTAAAACTAAACACTTTAAAATATCCTAAAGTAAGTGTGCTATACATTTACAGGTCACCCTGTTATGAGAAAAAAATAGTTATAGCTGTTTGCCTACCATAATTCACCAATGAATGAAAATGAGTACGTACAAAACAAGACGTAAACCACAGCACTGCTATAAATACACATTTGTAGTGCAGTACCTTTGAGGGAAAACTAAAGTTTATCTTTCCAGTCTTCCTCAAGACGAGGATGATAACACCCATCTTCTAGAAAGGTAGCCCAACCTCTCTAGCGTGAAACATTAATATTATTTCACAAGTCATGGGCTCATTTTGGAGAAGATTCCCCGTTCTCACCACTACCATTGTACAAGAAATAGAAGCAATCAGCTTTTATTATAAACTGGAAATTACTTTAGCACAAAGGAGACCCAAAGGCTACACATCTTTATGGGAATTTTCTGGCAACACAGAAGCATTAAAAACGAAGAATGATACCCTTTCTAGTTTCATTCACATGCCATTTCAACAGAAACCAGAAGCAGCTGAAATGGATCAGGCCTCAACTACCTTAAACTTTCATCAGACTGGCATATACACTAAAGTAGCTATAAGGAGAAGCTAGTTCCCAGCTTTTCGGTTTTGGTTTGGTTTTTTTTTTTACATCAGATGCTAAGGCACCTCTGTATGTTAGGGACACTGTCCTTTGCTACCTATTCGTCCAGGTCATCAAACTACTGAGTTTCCGTCCTGTTTTCCATTAATGTAATCTCTAACCACCAATCTCTGTCATAAAACTGAGATGAAAGTAGTGAAGTAGAGGCAAGGAAAAGACCTGCTCCTGTAGCAACAGGTTGTTTACCTCTGCGAAAAAGTACCTTAAACTGTTCACATTAAACTCACAGAAAATGACCCAGGAACACATCTCAACTCATAACCCTTTTTTCTCTTTAACAGTTGCCACGGAAGACCATAAATTAGAGCCTGCAGAACCACAAGTGGCCTTCCCAGGCCACATTATTGTCTGCATGCTTTGTCATACATGATAATATTTATGTCTGATGTATACATTTACACTGCCAATAGTATTCTGTTTAGTACTAAACTACTATCTCGTAGAATTCAACATTCATTTACATTTGCATTTTCCAGGTTCATATTACAAGGAACTTGAGCTCTCCCCACTGCTAATTATTCCTACTGTTTACTCACAGCAAATATCCTCTTCTAGGTCTTCTAAAATATTGGCTGCCAAGTAGGTGTCATATTTGTGAAAGATTTTAAGGCAAATTTTCAAACACGATTGCTTTTCAGCTAACAAGTACCTGAGTTATCATCCTATCTTATATATAAGCCTTTTATACAACTAATTATAAAAAAATCTTTCAAGTCATCTGAAGCTAATTAACATCTACAGTAACATACCAGTAGTGAGTATGTTAGTAAGCTACATGAGTCTTGAATTTATCAAACTACGTTCAGAGTTCAGAAAGTTACTGCAAAGAAATCACAAGTGAGAGCCTACCACTACACCTTAGAAATCAGCACTCCAAGCCACAACCCATAACCATCCCATCCCCCCAAAATACAAATATCTTAAGCATTTTATCAATCTTTGCAGGTTAAGCAATGATTACGACAAAACCCAAATAAACCACAGAACAATACTAAGTAACTATGACGGAACAATTAAAGATAGTGTTGGTCTTAATAGTGTGATTCCAATCTATAAAATTATTACTTATTATTTAAAGAAAACCAAAAATGCTTCTTAAATAGTCTTGGGCGCACGAAGATTATTTACTACTATAATTAGAGTGTTCAATAAATAATTTCTTACTGTATTTGCATATCCTAACATTTAGGTACTAAGCTATTTGAAGTTCAACTGAAATTCTAATTTATTTCAAGGACCAAATATTTCTCTATCAATTTCAAATAATTACACCTGTGCAAACCCACTGAATGAAACCTATTCATGGAAGTATAACTTTAAAGTATTATTTGACACACAACCCCAGTAACAAACCTGTATGTAACTTGGATTTACAGAATATTTATTCATCATACTCATGCACATGAATTCTCTCCATCAAGGTGAATGTAATTTTACTAATAAAACCTCTTAAGTTCTATACACCAAATTTAATGTCTTTATTAACTGATGCTATTTCTATAGGCTCACTGTTACAACTAAAGTACATCTACTAGTTTCTGTTTGGTTTTGATTACAAAATAGTATAAGCATGTAAGCTTCATCATCATAAAACTGAGGTTTTTCTCTTCTCATTTAAAATATTTACATGCTCATATCAAGCTTTGTGATATCTTCTAACAAGATTTCAAAATCAGTGTATCTTTACCATTCTCCTCAAAACACTTCTTCAAATTTACACCTGTATCTTTAACTAGGTGTAAGTAGGAGACTTGCAACAGTTTTGTTTCAGACAACTACTGCTCCATTCAAAAATTCAGAGGCTTACATGGAGTTTCAGACACACTTGGACAAGTTTACTAGCCCAGACTCTCAAGTTACTGTGTATCAGCTGACTTTCAATAATTGTGCACATACTCCTTATCCAGAAAAAAGACAAACTAATCTGATGTTCCTTAGCAAGCAACGAAACAGGGTCAAGTTATGTGCAATTGCCACACGCAACTTACACACAACTGAACACTCACCCTAGCTGAGCCGGCAACAACTTCAAATTACTACAACTTAGCAAGTTACGTTGATTCCTCAGAAGTCCATCTACAGACGTTTTTACAAGACTTCATTTGCTAATTATTTATCAAGATGTGATTAAGAGTTCCTTAATTCCATGACAACATATGTCTACCCTGAGCCTACAAAAAGTATCTGTCAGGAATAAACACAAACATCACAGAAAAAGAAAGAACTACTATTCAGTATAATAATTTAACATTGTACTAAACTAAATAAGTAACTTCTTTCTCCAGGTTGCACACTAAGATTACAGTGTGATGTGAAAACTAAGAATGTTTACCTTCCAATATTTCTGCGGCTCGTTCGTGTAATTATATTTAGGGAACTACAGACAAAACAGTTCTAAAACCACACCATTTTTAATTGTGATTCCTCAAATATTTTAATGATCTTTTCCATGGTAGAACCAAATTATCTATTGTTGTAAATAACATGACTAAATTTTACATCATACTAGATAGAACCAAAGGGCATTACTCCAGCGAGTAAATATCCAGAACCAGAACTAAGTAATACCTTACAACAGTGACTCTAGAGTGCACAAGTGTGTTCCCACAACTCTTTCAGCCACTAGTCACCTAAATTATCACCAAGAAAGTTCAGGTACAGCTTTGCTTCAGCATGTCAGGACTACCACTACCTTTGCAGATCTAAGCAGCTCAACACCCATTTCACACCTAAGCCTAGGTAACATCTTCAGACGCTTTGAAAATGTTTAATACATAAAACTGATTAACTTGCACTGTACTAGCCACTGCCTTCAACCCTTCACTCAAAATCTCAGCAGTACAGAGGAAGAGCACTTGCTCAGGTTATCAGACACCCAGATTCTAAAATCCTTCGCATTATGCATTTGTCACTATTCATTAGAGTCTTCAATTAGCTGCAAGATTTTATGGGACAGCGAGTATTCCATTCACCTCTTCTCAAAGGAGTACTAGATCATGGTGCAAAGAAAATAAATTACAATGGGGAAAAAGCCTGGAAGAGAGAATATGACTATCAAATAAATTGATATAACTCTCTTTCGGGACATAAAAAAATATCTTTAATGTTTTCTATTGACTAATATTGACTAACCAATACTATTAATTACTAAGCACCTCAGGAGCTGTGAGTTTTGTTTTGCATGTTCAACACATGTCAAACTTTTGACTGACACTCAAGGGCTGACCTGTTCAACAGCAGTATCACAATGAAGTCCCTTTTGGACCTCATTCCAATTCCTTTTTATGATGTAGAGATCAAGATTAGAAGTTCTACTTACTGCACTGATGGTTTACAAGGCAATACTGAAAAAGATATTACACTAAATGCATTTCTTCGTGTTTAAATTCTTATCATTAAAAATGTTGAAGATCTGACTTGAAAAGCCCTCTAACACAGAACACTCAACACAGAAAAGCTGACATCAACGAATACTCAAACATGACTTTTCCTGTGTATCAAATCAAAGCTTTCTAGACTTTCACCAGGAAAACCCACACGACCAAGCTGAAACATCATATCTGCAAAGTCAATTAGAAGTTAACAAATGGCCCTTGCACTCAAGAATTCTGACACAGCCCATAGATTACATAATTGTATAGCACTTCCCCCCCTCCCCCACAGCCCAGTCTTCATTCAGTTTACAAGGGAGATTGGCTCTGGAAATGAATCAGAGGCTATTCATAAGGCTTTAAGGTCTGTTGTATACATCACTCTCCAATAACAAGTAAAAATGAAAGAGAACTAAGAAGGGAAAGATGCTGCAGATCAGACAGCAGGAAACAGAAAAATGCAGCTCTTGGGAATCTCATTCTATTTCTGCTACTAATGGTAAATATTTCTGTGTTCCTTTTTCCCTGCACACTCCAAAGCCAAGTTTGAAGAGGCACTGATTAGTCGTATTTGTAACCAAAATTAACAAAATCTATTTTAATATTACCACACACATTATGATGCAAAAAATGTCACACTAATTTAAAAGTCAGGTCCTACAGTTGCTCCAGTTAGATTCCCAAAGCTTTAAAGATCAACTTTTGCATGTCAGTTCTCAACCTGTATGACATACTCTCTTGAAAAACATTTTTAAAATAAATATTTGTGAAGCATTCCAATATTATGATACATGTAACAGAAAAGTCCACGAGGAAATTAAGAATTCCATCTCTGGAGGAGGGCTTAATGATATGAAGTGATTAAGGCAGAGTACAACACACTTAACACTAAAAAGAAATCAAAATATGTAATCATACCCTCTTCCCCAAGGCAGAATCAACAATAACTAAGGTGAATCCTAAGAGATATTAATACAACCTGTTGTGGATTTTTTTTTTTTTTTAAAAAAAAAGGTCACAAACAAACAAAACGCATCTCTGTCTACACTCATTCCACATAGTCAAGTGAAAAAGGTATCCTGTTGCAAGGAAAAAAGTAATTACATATGTAGATTACCACAATGTATTAAAAAAGACACCAAATGCAGACTACACAAGTAATCTGAACTACAGGATTCCTGTCATTTGCTCTTACAAGTACTCCACATGTCTTGGATTTTTTTTTTTTTTGTAATATGTGATTTCCTCACTTAAAAAAAAAAAAAAAAAGACAATTCAAACAACGAATTCCTGTGTGTGAAATAATGCTTCCTTGCCCAGCCAATCCTTGCATTATACTTCTGGTTTCTCAGGCAATTTGTTCTTCCTCTCTCTGGCTTCACTCAGTAAATACTTCCTACCAATTCCCATCCCTGAACTGCATGCCTTGATTGTAGACCCAACTCTTAAGTACCCTTCTGTCTCGGCTTCCGTGCTAAGGCTGTTTTGCAGCTCTTCGTGTATCTTTAATAACAACACTTTTATCTTCCCCACCAGGTCCTTTATACAGTTGTCACTCACAGTTCAGTCTACTTGCATAGGAACTCCAAGCTTCTCCCAGTTCCTCCCCTCAAACTCCCATTTCCTCCCCATCCTCTGTAAGTCTAGTTCTCATCCATGAACCTCCTCCTTCAAATGTTCACCCTTCCAGTCAACTGCAATCTAAGTTATTTTCTTGTCCACACTCAAACAGATCAGGACTGCAGATAAGCAGGGAAAGGACACCAGCAAACTAAGAGTCTCTACTGTATCTCACTGCTTAGAACTGTACTTACTGGGAAAGTTGTGTAAAGTTTTTCAGAACTAACACCTACAATCAGAGAAGTCAGCTAATTTTTCAGACCCTATAACTTGCCCGATTTTTGGCCGTTTTCAAATGGCAACAAAATGCATATCTATAATGCAAAAATTCACCTCACTCAAATTTTTAATACCTTTCCTAAAGAACGGGGATGTTCCAGTTACCTGAACATTTTTGTCTCTAGCATGACCCTTAGGAGTCAGTGAACTACTTTGGCTTTAAGCTTTACTGAAAGATCAGTCAAAAAAACCGCAGTCGTGTAGCACAGAAAATTTTGGCCCAAATGACTGAAGTTCAGCAAAGCTAAAAGAAAAAAAAAAAAAGGCCTTTAAACAATGAGTATCACAAGACCGACAAGAATCACTACCAGTCCTACCTATACAAAAACAAAAAAAAAACCCAACAAAAAAAACAACCTAGGAGCAACATGGATTCTTTAAGTCAACTAGTAACTCTGTTAAGCAATGTTTCAATTCCTTGTAACTGCCAAATCTTACTAAGATACACTGAGGCTCTTACATGTTACAGGTTATGCCTCAATACCAGGTTTTAAGGAAACTACCAGGAACAAACAATCATGCATGCTAGCAGAAGAAAATCTGTTTCCCATTATTAGGAGGAGAGAAATCTAACATCCATGTGGTAAAAAGGGAAGAAAATCTAGCACCCATGTACCTCCCTAGTTTGAACCAGAGATTTAACAAACAAATCATGAGGTGGATTTTTAATTTTCCCTTCAGGAAAAAGAAAAAAACTTAAACTGATTTTAGACCTCCACAAAGCACTCCCCATGAATTCTCAACACAGTCTTATTAGAGTCCTAACATTTTTTCCCATGTTTAAGACTACAAAAAGCAGGCTCCAGACTATTTTTTCTAGAGGTGCTAGGTTAGCTACAGTAAATGCCATCTAATGAAGGCTCTCTAAATTTTTCCCTCTGTCCTTAATACATAGAAAGCATATCTGAAGAAAAAAAAAAGCACCATAATTGAATGGAAAGTAACACGCAAGAAAGGGGGAAAGTCTCTATTAAAACGTAAGACTGGAAAACAAAATTTCAGAGGCAAAGTAGTTGTTATCCTTTTTGAGCACCTGGTCAACACACAGGACAGACTGTTAGCTCAAACACCAGAGATACGGGTTGAATTATCATGGACACATATTTACCTTCAAGGAGCTTGACAAATTAATTACCTTTAATTAAAAAACTAATAAAATGTTTGCATTGTAAAACCAAACAGGAAGAAATGTCAAAAATTTAGTACCCTGTGCATTATGATAGTCATTCTAATGATAGACATCATAAATTGGAGACATCTCTAAATTGGAGAGAAATGGATTTGACAGATGGAGCACATGGTGGATAAAGAATTGGCTGAATGGTCGCACTCAAAACAGTTGCGGTCAACGGTTCAATGTCTAATTGGAGACCAATGACAAATGCCATTCCTCAGCAGTCAGTATTGGGACTGGTGCTGTTTAACATCTCTGTCAGTGACATGGACAGTTTCGCCAGTTTGCCAACAACAGTAAGCTGTGTAGTGCGGTTGACACGCTGGAGCACAGGGATGACATACAGAGAAACTTCGACAGGCCTGAGAGGTGGGCCCAGGTCTCAAGTTCCAACAGGGCCAAGTGTAAAATCCTGCACCTGGGTCAGGGCAATCCCATGCATAAATACAGGCTGGGTGACGAGTGGGTTTCAAGCAGACCAGAACAGAAGGACTTGGGGGTGCTGGTGGATGAAAAATTGGATGTGGGCCAGCAATGTGTGCTCACAGACCAGAAGGCCAATCTCATCCCGGGCTGCATCAAGAGAAGAGTCGCCAACAGGTCAAGGGAGTTGATTCTCACCCTCTGCTCTTGTAAGACCCCACCTGCAGCATGGCACGCAGCTCTGAAGCCTTCAGCATAAGGAGGACATGGACCTGCTCGAGCAGGTCCAGAAGACAGACACAAATGATCAGAGGATTGGAGCACCTCCCCGACGAGGACAGGTTAAGAGAGTTGAAGCTGTTCAGCCTGGAGAAGAAAAGACTCCAGGGAGACCTCACAGAGGCCTTCCAGTACTTAAAGGGGCCTACAAGAAAGCTGGGGAGGGACTCTTTATCAGTGGGTATAGTGAAAGAACAAGGGGTTAACAGTTCAAAACAAAACTGCGTAGTTTTAGATTAGATGTGAGAAAGAAATTACTTTCTATGAGGGTGCTGAGACACTGGAACAGGTTGCCCAGAGAAGTTGTGGATGGCCCCGCCCTGAGAGACTTCAAGGTCAGGCTGGATGGGTCTTTGAGCAACCTGGTCTAGTGGGAGGTGTCCCTGCCCAGGGCAGGGGGGGTGGAACTAGGTGATCTTTAAGGGTCCTTCAAACCCAAAGCATTCTAGGATTCTATGAGTTGTTACATGATTTTTGTTATTATTCATTAAATGTCTTTTGTTATTCACAGGATCTCTGGCCCATGTATGATATATGACATACATCATGAAACAATTCACATGAAATGACACACCTTCTGTGGGACATGACTCTTTTTTACTAAGGAATTTGAGTAAGACATAGTTAATAAAGTCAATTAACTAAAAAGAGTTTCCCATTCAAGAGATCTTTTGCTGGAAATTACCATTTATAAAATTCAACTCCTTTTTTAAAAACAAACAAACAAAAGAAAAAGTTCTTTTCACAGAAAACTTTCATCACCAGTGACAGCACAAAGAAAAAAAGGAAAAAAAGAAAATACTGAGCACTACTTATTCTACCTGTTCCACTCACAGCCTCTGTACCTTGCCAATGGTGTATGACATAAAAAGCCATACTCAGAGAAAAGACCTCCAACCAGAGAAAAGAACTTCTCCGACCAGTACAGATTGGGCATTTCAACCTGGCCTTCTTACATCTTAGAAAGAACATTCTGGCTAGGAATGCACTTAGCACATCTCAGAGCAGTCTTGCTTTCCTAACAGAGCCACATAGCAGCTGAACTGACATCGCAATGGAAGGGTCTGACCACTAGGCTGCAGAGGTTTCAGTTCAACCAGTTTACATTAGCTGCAACAATTACCAGTTTCAGAGACAGTTTTACCCCTAACCTACACTTGGAACAACTTCCAGCAGGAACTAGCAACCCTGGAGGGTAAGGGAGTAAAATTCTGAATCTCTGCCTCCAATATTGCAGGGAAGCCATTTGATTATTTGTGGGATTTGAAGTATGATCTAGTTGTTTCTGTTCTCCCTAACAAACTTGAAGAGATTTTGGTTCCTTCACAATATGAGAGTGATTCTTTTTAATCTTACAGGAAATTTGTTCTTTTCCAGCCATTGGCATGATTAAGACAGTTGAAACTTAATAGATGTTTAAGGCAATCAGTAAACCCCCATTCTACACTTCTTAGGGATCCAGCACGAGGAAACAATGAGACTGATTTGCTGAAACGCAGTACACTCACAACCACAAATAAAGTCAAAGAAAACAATGTCATGAACTTACCAAGTACTGTAAAGCAACTCTAAAAATCTGAACAAAACGTGTCAAATTACACAAGATTTATAAGGACTTTTAAAAGTCACTATTTTGACTCTCTTCCATCTGTAAAATGTAAATATTTTACAGATGCGCAAAAAAAAAAGGTTCTCTAATGTTTGTGAAGTGCAGATACGTATTTTGAGATAATTCCTATAAATTAACAGATGAAAACACTTCAGCATTCACGAAGATTTGAATCTATGCAGTAGGTAATAAGGCAGCTGGCTGCACACTGAATGACAAAGAAGAAGAAATCTATCAAATAGGTTGTAACAGTATAGCAGTCAGCTGGCATTTCCATGCACTGTACAAGGTCCTGAATCAGGGCTACGAGGGAAGGGTAAGGGAGGATACAGTAACGTAGGTAAAGGCCCAGTCTTTACTCCCTCCAAGAGAGCGGAGTTGGATTTTGGTGGGTATTTTTGGTAATCTGTTTGCTTAGTCTGTTTCCTTACCAGTCACTTACTTTGAACCCTAGCAGTAACTGTTCCTCTAAAATGCACTGCATATCTACACATATGTGCTGCTACAAAAACCCCAAATGCTTCCAATCAAACCACAATAACTGCAAAATAAAAATATTTACCCATATAAAGAATTTTGAGATATTACTTGAAGACCACCTAAAACCAATTGATACAAACACTAAAAGGCCATAAAAATTAACTTTTCTAGATTTTTTCCCTGACTTTTAACATGAAAATGGTCTTCAATGTTTATATTTTTTTTAGCTTACTTGTGCACACAAAATAGTCACCTTCAAGTACAGTACCAAAAACCACGTTTAATGTGACTGGTTAGTGTCTGCATATAGTTGGGCCAAAATCCTTTCTCCCCTCCTTTTTGCTAGTGAGATTTTTCCACAGTGAACAGTAGGGACAGGAAGTAATGCAACACTAAGAAAATAAAAGCACAAATAGAGATGAATTATATTAAAGTTTTTAGAACACAAGCCTTTAACAACCGTCACTTCAAAAGGACTTCCTCTTTTGATTATAAATTGCATAGGGTTATTAGAAATAACACACAGGTATCACCAATTTCAAGCATTTCCTTGTGAGCATCGCTGTGCAAATGGGTGTTTTGTTCCTGACAATGATTCAAAATCAGAGGCTAATGTAACTGGCAGTACTTCTAATACAGGCATATGAAAAGCAAGATTGAAAATAAGCAGTATCACATCAAAATGGCCTTTTTTTTCAAATGTTATATAATTCTAATGATGTATTTTGTGATACTAAAAAACCACCCTAACACTGGATGACTCACCTCATACCTACCAGATACCCAATTGTAAAGCTATTACCACTCATATTTTTCCAACTAAGTATGCTTCTAATTGTCAGTGTCCACACAATCTTGACTACTATACACTTTAGAATAATTTCTAGAACGCATACATTTCTGAATTTGAAGACTTAGTTTCTTTCCTAGATCAAGATAGTCAGAACAGAAGTACACTTCTTTCTAGTTCTGTCAACTCACTTTATATTTCTTGTGCAATATCTATTAAATGTTAATAGAAATTCAGTATCATGACTTTAACACTTTGCAATATAATATACATATAGAAGTATCACACTTACTACTGAAAACACAGAAATCTGCAATAGAAAACTTGTTATACCAATCCCTGACTCAAATCAATTCACAATATTTTTCATCTAGTATCCTCCAAAATATAGAGGAATATATATATACTAAACATTTAGGATTAAGGCTGCATTACCTTAACCACCATACAAACATAATCACAAAAAATGTGTTTCTATCCCAAGGAAATTACTATTTATTGCCTGGATTCTGCAAGAAGAGTCATAGGAACATTAATATACATGAAGTCTCAAACATGCAATAATGTTGCATAGGGGTACCTGTACTGCTATGCAGAACAGGGATCTGCAAGGGGGTTTAGTGATGTAATTTTGCTTCTCTGATACTATTCTGTTTCTCCTAAATCAAAAGGTAAACATTTCAAATGTAAAAAATTAATTTTCTTACTGGTATGCTTGTTTCTACGGCTTTCTTTTTTAGAAAGTATAGAAAACAGCTTTAGAAGACAGCAAAAGGCTTCAGAGCAAGATTTGTTGGAGTAACTTCAGGCAAAACATTTAAGAATTTGGGAGGAAAAGAAAATTTGTACACAGGAAACAAATCCAGATGTCTAAGCTAGTTAAAAGTACAAAATAAAAGATAACAAGAAGAAAGTATTTTACTCTTTCAGTTCAAATAAATGATACAACTATCATCTTGAGAATAATTAATTTTATATTTTTATAATATGAAAAAAACCTACATCCTCCTAAGCAGCTAGCTGGGCCAGTATAAACTCTTAACATAAGGGAGAAAGTAGTATGAAGGTGACATAATCCTGCTTCAAACACACTCCTTATTGTGCTAAAAAAACACCATCTAAACCAAAACTAAGTTATCTTATAAACACCTCTACATTAAATAGTTCTGTATTCAAAACATGTTTTTCTGAGATAAAGAAATTTACAGCTACATAAACCTGTGGTAATGGAACTAATTCAGGATTAATCACATACGGCTCAAACAAAAACAAAAAGCTCATTACAGAAAAAAATAGAAAGCATCTTAAATTTCCCTCCATAAATACGCCTTTTTTTCATACCAGAAAAGTGCACGCTTTCCTATTTAAGAAAAAAAAATGGCACCGTAAACACAACACTGGCAAGATAAACTTGACAGGAACTACATAACTACAGTAGCTCATTTCCTGCTTGTATCTGGTATATTTAAAGCAAACCTCCTTAAATGTAAGATAAGTGAGAGATGTTCACTACTTCTAGATTAAGAAGCCCATTTTTGTTAAAACGAGAGCTGTCTGAAATAGACTACGACAGAAACGCTAGAGCTATCGTCGCTTCCTGATGATGAAAACTACCCAAGAACTACAACTACTTCTACACAGTCCTTTCTTTCCTGTAAAGCTGAGTTAAACTCAGCCTCTACTCATGCTACGGACCAGAAGAAAACAGCAATTCTGCTGCTACACACCGAGACAGGGACAGTTAGAGACAACTAGTGGCTCTCTCTGCAATTCACAAAGTTTAAAAATAAAAAGCTGCTTTTTCGAAGTGTAAATGGTTCCTCTCCATGCACGTAGGCCTGAGGCCCTGTTGCAAACAGTGTCTAACAGGACCAGGCAGCACAAAGACAGGAATGGGAGATTAGTGGGAGGGAGGGAGGCCGGGATTGGGGCTCAGCAGGATCTTCAGGCTTTTTAAAATTCAAACTGCTCCCTGACCAATACAAATCATGGACACGCTACTGACTACTACACGGATTTACAGCATTAAAAACACGCCTTCTACGTGACAGCTATATTAACTTCACCCTTTTAAACGTGTATCAGGGCACTCAGAAGCTCAATAGCCCAGTTTTATTATAAGACTCTAAACACAATACACCAGAAAGCTACTCTGTTAGATACATTAACAACTAAATTACAACTAAAAAAAGCTGCCAAAAAACAAACAAATTATGTAATTGTTACTTCTTTGCCACTTACAAATTATTTTCATAGGAGAAAGACAAAACTTTGTCTTTTAAAATGTCCCACAATTATGTAATTTTTAATAGTTTGCAAGGTATCTGTTTTAAATCCGCTTCAATTTTTAGTAACACTCTCAACTCTACCACACATAAGTCCGAAATACACCTCACAGTATATTAGCTACCATTTCTTTATAAAAACATGACACTTAATCCACAGTCATTTACAAAACACATTTGACCTGTTAAAATGACACCTAATTACATATTCAAACACCATGGACACAAACAGCCAATAACAACCTCAGGATCTCGAAGTAATAAAGACCAACAGGAAAGGATGTCGCTTTTAAGCATTCCTCGCTTTTCACTCAATTAAATTTACGTCTGATTCTCAAGTACTTTGGGTAAGAACTCATCTTCACCTTGGTCTCCTAAACGTCATAAACGCAGCAATTTACACGTGATCCCTCTCTCGTTTTCTGTTTGCCAGAAGCATAAAATAGTATTTCTTCTAAAATCGGTACATATTCCTGTAACACACACAGCACACAAACACTGAGATTGTGTGATGTATCTGATACAATACCCTTGCCTACCTAAACTTCCTAGGTCTGCAGGTGTCTGTGTTGTGTCAATCATCTCACAAGCACTGGTTTTACGCTATAAATATACTAAGCGATTAACACACTAATCAATCGCTATATTATTTAGAGATTAAACCTCTGCACATTATAAAACCATACGCATTCGAACTTTTGAATGTTCAGAACGCAGCTGGTTAGGAGAAGGCAACAGCGAAGATAGGTGGCATTTTTGTTCCTGGGTATTTACATTGTCTCTCTCCCCTATTCCTCCACTTACTCCTTCCCCACTTCAGGGGGCCGTCTGCACCGGGACCTTCCTTCCCTGCCCTCAGTGAAGTTGTAAATATGCCAAAGGATCAGTGCACATTTGCGGCTAATTGTATTGTTTCCTCCTCCTCCTGCTCCCCTCCGGGTTGAGGCCTGTCACTGAGAAGCCGCTTCGCCTTTCTAATCCCCGAGCTGGAGTAAAGGCGCTGGCCGGCAGGCCTGCGCTCTCCACCGGGCCTGGGCCTCCCGGCAGGCCGGGAGGAACCAATCTCCTCCGCCAAACCCGAGCGAGCAGGAAGGGGGGCTGCGAAATAAACACCTCCGGTTGCCACTGATTCCCCTCTACCCCGGATAACAGCTAATCCCCCTCTGCTCCCGGCAGTGCTGGGCCGCCTGGGCTGGGAGGCCCGGCCCGCTGCCGGAGAGGGCAGGGAGAGGAAGGGGAGACAAGGAGGGGGGATTACCTGAGCAAATCGGCGTCTGAATCCAACGAGAATCCGAGAGAGGGGGAGAGAAATCCACCCCCCTCCCTCCTCAGAGGAGCCGCCGCCGCCGCTGGGCCGCCGCCGCCGCCGCGGAGCAGGAGGAGGAGGGGAGATAATATAACAACAATAATCCGGGCCGGGAGGGGGGCTGGCTCCTCTTCCGTCTCCTCCTCAGTGCAGCGAACATGTAGAGCCGGGGGGTGAGCGGCCGAGACAGATCCCTTCCCCCTGAGCCTGCTTCACAACATCAACACGGGCCGGGCCGCGCCGAACCGGTTCCGAGAAACACTCCGAGCCGCCGGGGAGCGGGGGGGGGGGGGGGGGGGGGGGGGAAAGGAGGGGGGGCAGCGCTTGCCAAGGGGCCGCCGCCGCTCCCTCAGAGTGCAAGTGCAGCGGGGCGGGGGAGGGGGCGCAGCCTGGGCACGGTGAGTCGGTACCGAGCGGGGGGGGTAGGGGAAGAGAAGGAGGAGGAGGGGGAAGGATCCTGTGTGTGTCTCTCTCGCTTCCCTCTCAGAACAAAATGCCGACCGGAAGTGCAGCTGCAGGAATGACTCCCTCCACCGGCGCCAAACACCAACAGCCTCCCCCTTCCCTCCGCTGCCTCCTCCTCGCCCGCTCGCTCCCTCGCACAACAAGCGCCGCTTCCGCTGCCGCCGCCGCGCTGCGCTGCCCGGCGCCGCTCCCCGCCCTGCGCCGCAGCTGGAGCGGCTCCCTCCGCCTCGCCGCGCCTCGCCTCGCCTAGCGGCGGCGGGCACAGCGGAGCCTCCGCCGCCTGCCCGCGTCTCTCCTTCCCCACCCCTGCGGCCGCCGCCTGAGTTTCTCTTTCTTATTTATTATTTTTTCTTTTCTGTTTTGTGCCCCTGTTTTGTTACGCGGAACAAGATCGGAGTTTAAGCCTGCGCTGAGAGGAAGGCAGCCAGCGAATTGTGAAGAAATGAGCGTTGAAAAAAAAAAAACCAACAACAAAACCAAAACCCAAAGCAAAAAAAAAAAAAAAACCAAACCACACACGCTTTGGGGTTTTATTTTCGTCTTCCCTAAGGACGGAGGAGAGGAGGACTCCAAAATGCCGCCTGGCAAGAGGCAGACCTAAAAAGGCGCCTTGAAATGAAGGCGCCGAGGCGGCAGCCCCCTCCCGCCCCGGCGGGCGAGAGGTGCCAGAGCCGGGACGGTCGCTGCAGCCGCTGTGACCGCTCCCGTCCGTCTCCGCGGGTGTAAGAGGCCGTGTCGCAGGAACTGAAACACCCGGTGCGGAAAAACATTGCCGGGGCGAGGGATTTCCAGGTGGGCATAACCGAACTGGAGTGGCTTTTAAAAACAGCAATGCCGGAGGAGCAGAGGGGGGAAACGCTGATGTGGATGGAGGTGAAGGGGTCGTTCGCTGGAGGCCGACGCTACTACCCGCCGCCACTAGAGACACTGGGAATATTCTGATTGTGGGTTGTGAAGGAGTGTTTGGAGAGGATGTCCTAGTCTGAAAGATTTTGTGGTGTTCCTCTGCACAGGTAAAATAATGTGAATAATCATAGCACGGCATAATACCGAAGAAGTATTTATATCCGACGAATTAACTGTGCCTTTCCGTACTCACGTCGTTTTGTTCCTCAGTACTTGGACAAAAATCCCTTGATTTCTAGAGGAAGCCTGTCGACTTCGGGATTCAGCAAGACAGTTGGACACAGCTGTGAATACCCTGCGACACAGAAACACACCCTTTCAGATCTGGATGGGTATTATTTGCACAAAGGGATAATATCTTATACCAGTGCACTTGAATCTTTCCAAGTCTCGGGATTTCGTGAATAATGCTCTGTCTTTAATACAGATTTAAAGTACCTCTTTCTAGCCTAAACACCTATTAACTTCATAATGTTGGAGGAATCAGAGTTCGTTTTACAAGTGTATGTGTTTTTGTTTTAAAGTACAGAAATTAAGATGGCACTGGAGAATACAGTAATTCAGTACTGGAAATACTACTATCTAATGGGTACATGCTTATGTAAGTTTAATGGGTACAGGGTAAACCGGGCTCTGAGAAAAATGTATTGCATACCTTTGTTACAAATACAAAAGGTCCCAATCCTACAATGTCCAGTTATCAACTTGAAATAAAGGGAAATAATAGATGTAGTAAATGAAGTGTGATCGTAAGTCTTTGCACTTAATACTTCAATACAGTGCAAATCTGTAACTTGAGGAATATATTTATTCTCTTGGTAATACGCTAAAGGCTAATAGACTACCTGCTTGGAGTTCCCATACCCATATGTATGTGGACATATATACCTAGAAATCACAGGAAAACAGAGGACAACCTACTTCTAATTGACTGTTACCAATTCATGTTGTTGGGAGTCTTCCTGTGATGTTAGCAATTTACTATATGATTTTTTTTTTCTCAATTGGTGACTTAGTATGTAAATAAAATGTAAATACTGAAATTTTTATTTTCAAGTGCCAAATAATGGTTTAGCCAGTACAAACATAATGGTAAGACACAATACCTATTTGACTAGTTTCAGTCAGAACTTTCTAGTGGGAATGTCACTGCTTTTTTATGTTTTTGAAATCCCATTCAACTAAAAGAATTTGTAGAAATAGCTACTTTGTACAGTACTTATGATGTGATTACCTGCACAAAAACTAAGGTAAGTCATTAGTTTTTTTAGGTGTTATGGTAACACACATGACCAAATAAAATTGGGGAAGTTAAATATTTTTTATTCCATTAGATATTATTGTAATACACTTTCTAAAAGGTAAGATTAAATTCTTCAGCTTCATCCAGACAAATGGTTCCTTGTATTCCTTGTCTTCGAAGGTCCACTCACAGCAATTTATTGCACAGTGGAGGCTCACTATGTTCCTAAAAAATACTTCAGTGTGCATGGGTTTCATCTCACTATGCCTGAAACGGACAGAAAAAGGGATGAATCAAGCACTTCAGAATTATTATCTGAAATTGTAACAAGATACGTTAAACCTTGTTTCTGTTGCAGGCCTTAGTCATGGGGCAGAGGTAGTCCTAATCTGCATGGGAGGAGCTATGCAGTCACACAACCACGGCTGTGGCACACTAAGGAGCGCATATGGCACTGAACACAGCTGGCAGCAGCATGGAGGAGGGCAAAAGCTCTCTGAGTTCCCCTTATAAATCTGCACCTATGTAGTTCTGAAAATGAACTACAGCTTTCAGTGTAAAGCTTAGAACCTAATCCTGCTCCCTTTGATGTCAAGGGAGAATGTGTCTTTCACCCAAAACAAATGACTGGGCTCCCATAAATCTAAACTATTTGCACAGTTGGTTATTCCGAAATCCATTTCTTGTTCTTCAAAGAGCATTTTCATGCAACTTTAAAAGGCAGGAATAAAAAGATCTTCATGCAGACAGTACTGTTTTTACTTCTCAGGCAATTTTCACAAAATCTATGGTAATGTACCTCTCCTGCTCCTGTTTAAAACAGCGTACTAAGATAAACCTTCTAGATTCAAAGATGGTGTGTGTGTACACTGTTGCAAACAGTGAGGAGACCTCTTTGCCCTCTTCATTCTGATGTTAACTTCCCTGACAGCTACATGTTGTTATTTGCCTTCATAAATTATGGACAGCATGTAATATTACAGTGAAAACAGACCTGGCACCACTGTTCTCTTAGAGGTTGCTTGTTGTTACTTGATTTTTTTTCCTATAGTGAAAAATGTATTGTACTGTTCCATTTCAGTCTATTTAAGAGCTGGTATAACATACAGGTACCTGTCATTTTCAGTTGTTAATGGGATGCACAAACACTTTTATATTTTGCCTTTTTGTAATTTATAGGTAGGTACTTCTGGCCAGATTTTTTAAACAAATGTAGTGTGTCAGTAAAATAAAAAATAACATTATTAATATATGTATTTTTTTCAGTAATTGAAAAGTACTGCCCTAGAAAAATATGGGACCTCATTATCTGAATGTAATATGCGATCATTAGCCATCAACCTAAATTTAAGTATTCAAATTATTTAGAATCTGGTGTTAAGGCTGGACTACAACAGCAAGTGGGAAGTAATAATGCTATATGACAAGTAACATCAAGTTATGTTCTTTGCACTGACTGTACTTCACAGGAACAAATAGTAACACCACGTAATTAATTAACTGCATAATATTCATTGTGAGAGGTAAGCAACATAAATACCAGATGAAGCCTTCAGTGGTACAGGTAAAATAAAAAGCGAAGGAAGCCTGCAGATTAAGGAGTAAAATATTTGTGTAGTTCCTTGCTCTAAGCTTACAACTTGATAGTGACTACTGATTTTTATTGGGGTTTTTTGGTAAGCCAGATGGACGTAATATTTTTTTCCTCCTTCTAATAGCACAATTTACCAACAAGAATTTAATAGGCAATGAAATAGTACTTCTTCATTTTTTTTCTACGTGACAAACTTGCATGATCTCTACTCTGTTAAGAATGTGCTTGTTTCTATGAAGATACAATGTGAATTCTATGGTAGATACATCTTTTAAAATGTATACTTGTGAAAAACGGTTCTCTATGGAGGTAAAATGATGAAGACAAAACTCTAGTACTTTCATTTGAATATCACAGTTCTTATTGTGCAAGGCACTAGCCATTCTGAATAAAGTTAAAACATGTAACTTGGACTATAAAACACATATAATAATAAAATACATTATATAACAGAAAAAGAGGTCAGTGATAGATTACTCTGCTGGACAAGTAGAGTGTACCAGTATTGTTACATTAGGTCCATAAGAACAGACCTAATTACAGTTGTTTTTCTAGGGAAGAAAAATGATCAGTCATCAAAAGAAATCTGAAATCTGGCTAAAGATGCTTTTTAGGTTATTTTCTGTGCATTCATCGTTGATGAACTTCAGAAGGGAAGCAGATAGCATTCCCGCTATAACTTCCTTAACTTCCCATGAATCCTTTTTCTTTGTTTCTCCTTTTTTTTTTCTATTTTTACTGTTTTGTTTGTTTGGTTTTGGTTTTTTTGTTTGTTTTAACCTGAGCCTGATATAACTCTATCCTCTTAAATATCTTGTTTTGGGTAGACACTAGGAAAACAACTTAATGTCATGTTTTATAACAGAGGTATAGAACTGCATGACAGTTATATAAGAAATCCTGAGCAATTTCATTCAAGAACTGTGTGGGCCACTATGGATTATTTTGAGAGATAAAAACATGCAGGCAATATTTATATTTTTTTTCCCACTTTTAAGATGTAAAGGGAAATCAATATAGCTTCATGGGCCAGCAAGCCAGTGTGGACATTCATCTTCTGGCAAAGCAGAGAAGTTAAAAATTTGCCTTAAGGATTGCTGTATTCAGCACAAGCTGAAAGCCATACTTCTATGGATTAAAGAAATCTGAGCACATCATATCATGCTTAAAATGCCTTGCCACTCCATTTTCAATGAACTTGCCAGTCAAAAGAAGGTTCAAGACAGAGATACTATTGTCTAAATCATGTATGTTAAAAAAAGCTTCTTGGGCTTTGACTTCTAAAAACTGCTTCTTTGAAAGACAGCAGAACTTCTCCATTCTCCAGATACTGAAGTGTTAACCATCCCAGCCAAAAGATTCAATGGCTACATATAAACTAACAGGTTAAATGTGCCTGGGACTGTTCTCTGGCACTCAGGCTGCTAGCCACTTAATGTTTCATGCCTATGTCATTAAACCCTTTTATTCTTCAGAACAGGATAGTCACATGAACCTAGTGCCCATTGGGAATGGTTCCTGACTCACACTAACTCCCCAACTGTGCCCAGGAGTTGTTTTGGAAAGCGCTAGCTGGCATGCATTTAGCCCAGGCCAAGGTCTGTTGAAATACTTTAATTTTGGACAAAGGACCTCCAATATCCGTGGGTGTTTTGTGGTAGTTCATTTACACTGCATTTTACAGACACACCTAAAGCAATCGCCTTGGAGTGATTACCCAAAAGAAAGGTAAGAGGGAACTGTGGTTCCCCACCTAGAGATAAATCACATTCGTGTTTCCAGTTAAGTCATATTTCCAGTTAATTATTTATTGAAGAAATTCATTACATTGTTTTGGTTTTGTTTTTTTTTAATTCAGAAACCTAACAACAGAAAGTTGATTGAAATTTGGCTACAAAGTTTGATACGTGTTCACGTGAAGACATTTTAGGAAGTCCTATGCAGTGGCTAAAGCAGCTTTCTAACGTGCAGCAGATGCCCTTCTTTCTTTTAGACATCCTGTGGCCTGTATGAAAGGATGTTAACAGTGAGAACAGGAACAGAAAACACACATTATGCAATAAAATGAAGTAAACACCAGTAACTTTTGTGCTGCCTTAAAGTATGGCTCTTAACATCAATTTGTAATGCAAATAAGTTCTAATTTACTGATTTTAAGGTAAGAGCTGAAAAGGAGTTAAGGATAAATAAAACATTACTTGGTATTTTCTGAATGCTGAGTATTTCTCTTTCAATTTCTTTTTTTTTTCAAAAAAAAAGAAAAATATTATTCCATTTTGTAACTAGACACATGCTGGCAATTTGCTTCTCTGTGTGGTCAGAGGGACAAACACCAGTTCACCTGCTTTGTCAGTACTTCCGAAGATGTGTGGGTGCTCCATTAGTGAGCCAGAAAGCAATATTAACTTGTCACTGATTTAATTTCCCACAGACTTGCAACACCATGCATTCTGAAGCACAAAGCCTTTTTACATTTTTTTTTACACTTTTGATGGAGACAATAAGTGGTCCAGAAAATTGAACTGTTGACCTGGAGAAGCTGCCTAGGCTTTTTCAATGCAATTAAGTGCATCTACCTATGTGGTGCAACTCGACTGCAATAAAGAAAAAACCCAAACTTAAAGAAGAATATACCTTTTAGCAATGTCTGACATGGAATTCTCACATAACTATAACTTAAAAATCAAGCCAAAGCGATTAATTTATGAAAAGTGTCCTGCATCATAATCTATTTGAATTCTGGTTGTTTATGTTTAAATTTGTTTATTTGTCTTCCCACTGCTTGAAAATACCTGCATGACTGCCCTCAGGTTCCATAAACATAATTCATCTTTGAAGAGAACAGCATAAAAAAATCTTGGCCTAAGAGGTATGTATTTGGAGAAATAACAGGATAAGCATGAGCAGTTTTCTTAGTTTATGGATAGGTGAAAATTATTTACTAATCTTGAGTACAATGAAAGAACACTAGTGTGCACAGCATTACTAATTCATAGTTTTGAGGGACTGTAGAACATTTTGTAGGTTTGCCAACTTTCTCTGCTGTATTCCCAGGAAAGACTGCACTCCAGTGCAAGTACTCATATGAAAGATGAAATAGGGACTCTCCTGAAGAGACTGCAGACTCTATACCTGTGATTTTGCTAGTATGTCTCCCATGCAGGGTTCAATTCATCAAGGTGGCCTGTTATCCGTAACATTGTTGTTAGATAAAACTTTTTACAACTAGTTGTCATAGACAGGGCTCTTCAAAATCACCATAAGAAGCAGTTAAACTGTCTGGAAAAAGAAGAGCCTCCATGAGAACATGGGTAAATGTCATCACCTCAAAGACACATGTGGGTGGCACATGTTTTGTTGGATATTTGAGGATAGGCATGTGTGAGAGAAAAAAAAGATGTAAAATGCCATAGAAACAGATGCAGGGAAGACACAGATATCCAAACACAGGCCTCAGCAATCACTGGGAACGTAGCTCCAAGAAAAATGGAGCAAGAGAGATTCAAGATGACTATCAACCAAAAAAAAAAGACTTGAGACTTTGAGCAAATTTTTCCCATGGTTTCAGAGGAAAAGAAGGTATACAGTCTTTAGAAATGGAGTGCATTAAAACATCTGATGCCATCATATTTTTTTCTGACAGAGAAAATACAGTAGCCACTCAAGTCAATGCAGGTAAGAATACATTTCCAATTTTAAAGACAGCTGTATTATAGGTAGATCAATAAATTACAATAACCTGGCAGCATTCAAAATATGAATTTTCCTGTCAGGATAATATATACACGTGTCATAAAGTATTTTTTATACTTTCATTCACTAGAATTGTTCCTGAACTTACTCATTGCTTTCACACCTTCCATAGTTCCGTTGTTGTTTCGCCTCATTTTCACATTTAAGCCAGTCTTGTGTTTACTCCAGGCTACACTAGCGATCAGTCTGCTCTGGTCAAAGTGCATTCTCCTGCATTTCCTTGGGCAATGTTTTCTCTACCATTAGACACTGTTTTCCCTAATAATTTGGATTTTTTCCTTCTTACTTGCTGCTAAAGATGGAGGCAGCAGATAAAAACCCTTACTTTCCTTCTTTTCCTATTCTGATTCTTCTTCATTGGCAAAAATAATCCAAAATATCTCTACATGTTCATCTTAAAAAATCCGCTTGCCCAAAAGATGATGTCTCTATAAGCAGTGGTCTTATCGGTTTTATTTCCTGTTTACAGACTTTTCCAATGCTCATAGAGGCAAAATATGAATGTACTATGTCTCCAAGTAGACAGTGAATGTAAAACTTGCTTTGGTAGATATGCCATTTTAATATTATAGAAATGGTATTTGTGTTCGAACATGTTTCAGTAAAAAAGTCAGTTAAATAAGGGATTATCTGCTGGTAAAGAGTTTAATTGTAAAACTCATGCTATAAAGTTCATATTTAAAGTATAGTATCATATCGTATAAAAAGTACTTATATCAAAACACCATTTCATAAATTGTTATATATGTGCAGACTTGAAAATATGATCTATTTTCAATTTTTTTCACACTTTAAGAACTTAATTTAGACTACAGAGTGAAAATGGTTTTTATTCAAAATATAAATATTATACTGCGTTTGACTGTGGATAACTCAGCATATTTTTTATACTATGAAAACCTGGATGTTGCCTCGTAATCTTCAGCAGTACAGAAGCTGACTGTCCAGCCTAGGGGCATGTTAAGTAGAGCTACAGGCTATCTATTTTGATGTTACCCTCTTCTGAGTTTTCCTTAAGAATTATGAAAAATTGGTAATCTAAACAAGTACTAATAGAAGTTTGCTTTGTAAAAACATAAAGGCAAATGCAGGTTTTTCAAGCCCATGTGAATTTTGAATGGGAAGCATCAGTCTTGTTTTTTTAAATCTTCTCCTTAATACATGCTAGAACTTGAAAAGGGAGGAAGATGCTTAGTATTCCTGTATTGTTGACGATCAATTCAAAAATACAACATGGCCTATGGAGAAAGAGTACCACACACTTACAGCCTGTCTGTGAGGCTTTGTTTCATTGTCATGAACATTGTGTTACACAGCACTCTGATAGACTTCATAGCATTATGAAGTTGGTATAAAACTGTTGAACATTCAAGACCTATCAGAATTATTATCCTGAGCAGTTACTTACACAATTTTTCTCCTTCTCACTCCTTTAATAATCTTTCCTTCAAACAATAAAGATAAATGTGCATATTTAAATGAAGATTTTTCTTACCATGCCTCTCTTAGCTTTTCCCTCTTCAAAATGCAGTTCAGAGATTTCTGCATGAGACTTCCTTATGGCTGGTGTCCTTTACATGTAATAGATACAATTTGTCCAGTTCCCCAGAACTTCATTCAGAATGCTATATACTGAAGCCAAAATGCCTGAAATAGAAAATTTCACATGTAATTTCAAGGAAGTTATTTAGCCATAACAATTTGGCTATAGGAATACGATTATATGTTTTGGTAGCTGTAGAATAACATCTAATTATTGCCCTTAGGAATATGTTTTCATGTGCAGTAATTTAAAGGACAAGTTCTTAAAACTCTGTATGTGCCAAGCAAAAAGTTAACAGTACTATTAATCGAACAGCTTTCCTCCAGCATACATACCTCCCCTTGATTGCAAAAACACCCTGCAACTTTTTCTTGATTACATGCCATTTTTGTTTATGTATTAATGCAGAGCTCAAGAAAGGCTCTGGATTGGTAGCTGAGTGCACCGAAGTTCTCATTTATCCACAAAAACATACAGCAAAGGAACAATGATTAAAGCAAACTTCCTGCTGCTGTTTCACTGCTGCACCCCAGAGGGACCACCACTGAGATTATAATGTAGCTCAGTCTCTTATGTTTCTCCCAAGCATGTGGACTCTCCATATATATCGTATTACCAGAGTACTATTGCTTAAACTACTCTGCTGGCACTTAGGAGCAATTTGCCAGTCAAGGAATGTTCTTATTAATCATATAGAAGAAAAAATATTAAAAATTTAATTTGCCTTCCCAAAGACAACACCTCTCCTATTCACTCCATTTTGTGCTACTGATTTATTTATTCTGTGTGATTTTGGTTTTAAGCTTCAGAGTTTCTCACAGGAAGTGGGCTTGGCATTTTGTAGTTGCCTGGGAAGCACCACACATGCTTATGATTCTACAGAGGTATTTTTAGTGTGATGAAAAACCTCTCTTACGTTTATCACTAATAGCTGCTCTTAAGCACCCTCGGTTTCCTCCTGTCCAGGTGTTGATCAAAGAACCCAGCTCCTCACTTTGAGAAATTCTTACTAAGGACAGTTAAATCAAAGATGCCACCGTATAATCTGTTAATAGCAAAAAGTGGTTTTTGCATATCGTGATGTTTTCATTGATCCTAAGGAACACAAGCGACATATATCCAAGACGCTCCAAAAACTGGTGGAAAGGGGCGGATGGAGAAGCCCTCGAAGCCTGTGCTGGGTCTCTGCCCCTCGGCCCCTGCTCCTCAAAACCCTTCTCTGTGAGATCTGGTCGAGTTACTCGCATTTATGCTCCGCACTCCCGTTAGCCAAACCTGTTTCGTTATACCTCTTCTGCTGAATAGCTTTTCCCTCAGTACCTCAGCTAATATCATTACTTGCACTAAATCAAGCTCCTCTAACAAGCAGCACCCAGGGCTGCCCCGCGGCTGCCACTTCCCGAGCCCCTTTGTCACTCCGAAGCCCTTCTCCCATCACCGCTCCCGTGCCCTCCCTTTCTTCTTTCTCCCCAGCCCGTTGAGGTAAACGAGGCCTGTTATGAGCAGCCACTGCACCAGTGACAAGGAGAGCTCTGGTTATACTGGAAGGAGAAGTCACAGTGGATGCAAAAGCTCCTCAGCCGCCCGGCCGGCCCCAAACACGCTACCGGGAGCCGCCTCCCCCCTCCCTCCAGCCAGGCTGAGTGGGACTTGCCCACGCAGGAGAAAGGAGAAAAGTGCCTCGGGATTTCACCTCAGGTTCACCTCTTTCAACTCACAGATATGCTCCTCGTACTTTACAGTGACCGCATGTGGCTCCTCTCTCGATATCTGCCGTCAGACACACAGGAATAACGAAGGATCTGCCAGTAGCGCCTCCCCTCCCCGGGAATGGAACAGTCCGGGGGCTCCTGGCGCCGGCTCCGCCGTTAACTCCTGTTGTGCCAAACCGCAACCTCGCCCTGCAGGAGGTTTCTGACAGAGACTCGGGTCCTCCCTCAGGTTCTGCCACACTCAGACTCCACCGACAGGTCAGGGTTGTAAGAACTGTCTCATGTAGACAGTGTGAAACGGGAGAAACGACTAGCAACTCTCAAGGCGGACTTAAATGCCATCAGGTGGAGTCATCCCGTGTGTTTTCTTCTTAGAAACCAGTGGAAATATGCTTCAATATTGACTGGGCAAACTGATGTTTTATTTGGTTTTGACGTTTTCCAGTGGAGAACTTTCCAGACACTGTGTGACCCCCCAGGCCAGCGATGTCCCTGCCCCTGAGATGGTGCATTGCCTTCAGCGCAGCCGAGAGCAGCTGCTTCTCCCAGGAGCCAAGTCAGCTTTCAGAAACAATTTCTTTTTTCTCTGGGGTAGTAACGGGAGACATGGAGGTGACCGAGACTGGAGTCCCAACCTGTATTTCTCAGTTTGGGATTTTGATATGCAGTTTTTCCACTTCTCTATTCAGACTTCTCAAGTAGCAATTCAATCCCTCGAGAAGCTTCAGTTATCCTAAATAAAAGTGTGTAAAAAAATTACTTCTTCTCAGTTCTTATTTCTTCAGTCTCTTGGCTTCAACACTGGAAATCCCATTTCCCTTCCTCACATTGTGTCCTGCCTTCACAGCACTGTATCTCTTTGAGTTTTCCCTGAACTTACTGGCTTTCAGTATTTTCCTCCTTTCCCATCTTTTCAAGGTCAAGGGTACTTCTTTGCAGCACTCTTTTTCTTTCCATTCTCTTTTATTCTCTAACTCCCACAGAATAATATTCTGAACGATACTGAACTTTATGGTAAGAGCTATTTACATTTTTTTTTTTAGGAAGAAAGGGAGATGTATATCTTGAAACAAATGCAGTGGAAAAACACTACTTTTACTCCAAATTATTAAGGTTGTGAGGCATGTGATGGTGGCAGGGAACATCTGAAAGGAGTTCTGGCAGAAGAACTTCTGCAAGAAGTTCATGTCCCCTGTGCTGTTGTGGTAGAAGTTTTTCAGGAGTCTTCTAAGTTATATGAATGGATGATTGAACTGCAGCTCCTAGACAGCTTAAGGCCAAGCACGGTGAGTTATTTTTGCTGGTGTGTGACAATCAATGAATATTGGTGTCATACTTCCTATAACAAACTAGGCATTAGAATATTTAAATTTGTTACAGCTGTGTAACTTCTTGTCCGAAGAGTGCTTTGCATATTTGGTTTATATTTCAACATTAGGCCTAGTTTTCTAATTTAGAAAGCACACATGGTGTACAACTGCAACCACAACCCTTAAAACCAAAAAGAGAAGGAAACCCTTTTGCAAAATAACAACAATAAATTGCAAGATTTTGTTTAATATGATGCATATGGAATTGTCTGCTTTTGCTTAGAGAACTTGGGCAAGTGCTTTAAAAAAGGGTAAACTAGGATACTGTATTCACTCTGAATTTTGTCACTTGTTTCTCTTCAGTCAGATGCATTTTCCGTATGAGGAAGTGTTAGGAGCACTGGCAACTTCTGAAGTGGTGGTTGATTCTGCTGGTGTCCTGATACCCTCTCCAGTTGGACCCGTAGACCTCTTTGCTTTTTGCCCTGTGGATGGCTATGATTCTTTGGGGTTTAGTTTTTTTCTTGTGGGGTTTCTTGTGTTGTGTTGGTTTTGGGGTTGTTTTTTTTTAAATCCACAGCATGTTTTTCTTAAATAAATAAGGATTATTTCTTAAATAAACAAGGAGATAATGCAAATTTTATTTCTGCTCTGGGTTCAATCTTTCAGAACAGCCACAAACCTTTTGTTGTAGAAGGCACCTTGGCTGCCTGTGGTGATATTTAAGGTTGTCCATATCAACGGGTTTTTTCAGTGCTTTGAACTGAATGCCCCTTATTGTGTCTGTCAGCTTCTCTCCAGTTCTCATGTCAAGAAATTACATATTAGGATAATATTTACAAGAAATGTGTTTACATATAGAACCACGTAGCTAGGTCAGAAAAAAGAACTTTAAACTCTATATTGGCATGTGAAGAAAGAAAAGACACCCCTTAATAGCTGAAATCTAGTTTGGAAGCATGTACATGTAAAATACACCAGCCACAGTAAAATTTTCCAGATAATTACCATGTCCCTCTAATGTCCCTCAACATATCAACATGGATCTTAAATTTTAGCCCTATTCGATATAAAATTTGTGCTGGAACCCACTTTTTCCTTTGCTACTTTTTTAGGGTTATTCCTTTACGGTTGAAAAAAAAAAAGTGTTTGAAGTTTTTGTCTATTCTTCAGATTTCTACCCCAAAGACACGATTTTCCATTAGTGTCTTCTTGTCCCTGTTTCAGGAGTTGAGCAAATTATGTCCAGTCATTTTGATTTCCCTAAAACAACCACACCAGTTTTGTTGCTTGCTAATTTACAAGAAACCATTATTTGTAGTGAATATTTACTACAGATAAGAGTTAGGAAACAGTTCCTAACTTTGACACGCCCAAGCACAGAATTTACAATATTCGAAAATACTCCAGGTTACAGAATGACAGAATCACAGAACTGTTGAGGCTGGGAAAGACCTCTGAGATCATAAAAGTCCAGCCTATGACCCAACACCACCACATCAGCCAGACCATGGCACTGAGTGCCACATCCAGCCTCTCCTTAAACGCCTCCAGGGACGGTGACTCCACCACTTCCCTGGGCAGTGCATCCCAGTGCCTGAGCACCCTCTCCGTGAGGAAGGGCTTCCTGAGATCCAGCCTAAACCTTCCCTGAGGCAGTTTCAGGCCGTGTCCTCTCATCCTCTCACTGGTTGCCCAGGAGAAGAGCCCGACCCCCACCTGACTGCACCATCCCTTCAGGCAGTTGTAGAGAGTGAGAAGGTCCCCCCTGAGTCTCCTCTTCTCCAGGCTGAACAGCCCCAGCTCCCTCAGCCTCTCTCCTCACAGGACTTTCCCTCCAGTCCCTTCCCCAGCCTCGTTGCTCTCTGGACCCGCTCCATCTTCCTTGCAGTGAGGGCCCCAGACCTGCACACAGGGCTCGAGGTGAGGCCTCACCAGTGCTGAGCACAGGGGCAGAATTAATTACAAGAATTACAAGATTGTTTCTGCCGGAAATGGTGAAAGGTTAAGAAAGGTGACACCTCTCAGCCTCTCGAGACTATCTGAGAGCTGATAGACCTCGGGGCGCCGAGACACAGCAGACAGAGCCAGCAGCGCGAAACCCGTCGGCGGGGGCGTTCGGCAGGGGACCCGCTCGGCCGGGGACCCGCTCGCCAGACGTGTCGGTCGGTGGGAAGTGACGGGGCCGCGGCGCCGCCGGGCGAGGGTGACACCCGCGGCGTCCCCCGGCGGCCGCGCCGGCACCTTCCCCGCTAGATGGGGATAGAGGAGCGGCTCCGGCTTCCCGGCCCCAGGGACAGTTAAAAGTTGACTTCCCAACAAAGTTCTTGCGCGCTTTACGAGAGAGCGCACTCGATGGTAAAGATTATGAGAAGGATGAACTTTATCAAGAGAGAGGACGTAATCAGGAGAGAGTCTGATCAACGCTCAGCATCGGCAGTGACAATACTGACGCGCAGAACTGAACTAGGGCTCTCGGAAGCAAGATGTGCTTCAGAAATTGGACACTCAGAGTGTCAGTCACAACATTCAGAAAGAATGCCTTAATTCAGCACATAGCAATCTGTCAATCCGTACGGCGTGAAGGCCTTCATGATGTCAGAGAGAGCCGTGTGCGGAACTGCTCTGTGCACAGGGACTTCTGCTGCTGTAAAGACAGCAGCAGCAGCTGGAGCTATGAATATACTCAGAAAACCAGGTACTTTAAACAAAAAAAGTACGTTATACAACATGAGTCAACTAGATGTAACAGAGTTGTGGAAATGTAGTGAATAGTACATATGGAAAGTAACTGGTAACAGTTCAAAGTCTCACACTTCTCTCTCATGAGTAAACCTTTGGTTTCTTTAAAATAAACAGGGAAAAAATCTCTTCACTTGAGCACTTTTGTGTGTGTGAGCTGCTTATAAAATATCTAGTCCACATCTCTTACTCCCCAGTGCTTTTCTTTCTTCTTCGTCTGATCCTCTCCACAGTACCGAAGTGCTTATTCTCAAGGCCTCGTACTTCTAAAAGAGTGTGGATTGTCTGAGATGCAGGCTACCCCCATTAAAATGTTATATGTGGTATATAGGAGCACTGCATAATAAAGCTAGCATTGAAAACTTGCGTTTGGGGCCAGAAAACAATCTTACACCTATGTAAATCAGCTAAACAGAGGTGAAATATCTAAATACAGGTTAAAATTGAGAACTTACCATAGTCAGAGGGCTGTCTCTGAGGCAATGATATAACTCATAATATTTTCCAAAAAAAAAAAAAAGAGTTTTACAAGCCACTGGCAAGAACATTTGAGATGCTACTCTCCTTAGTTCAATCTCTCTAAAATAGGAAGTCAGGTTTTACTCCTACTTTGACCTGCTCTGATTGAAAAAGAAATCTGAATCCTGTCAACCAAATAACAGACATTAATTTCCCTTCCTGTCCAATAAGGCCTCATGAATAGCTAATATTTATGCTGCTACATCTGTGTTTATGTAATATTTATGTTTGTAATACTGTGTGTGACAAGTATATACTAAATTTTGTAAACTAGTTTAAGCCTGAACTGAACACATTAATAATAAAACAACAGGTAATTTGAATTCAACATGCTGTGCAGCTTTAAAAAATTAACAGTGGAGAGAAAGCTAGAATTAAATATATGCCACAAATTTACTGACTTCGTGCTATTCTAATTGCAAGTTTTCTGAAAGACTTGTTTAGACAGAAGAGCAAACTTCATAATACCTTAGTTTTCATTATCTTGCCTACACAAAAGTTCAAAACATCTGAAAAGGTTTCATGGAAAATTTTACACTTTCAGTATACTGCTGCCTGAAAATCAATGGGATTATCATTCCAGAATTTGGTATAGACATAAAACTACTGGTATTTTGTTTGGTATTTTCTATAGATAACATTTTATCTGTGACTCTAAACCAGATTTTTAAAGGTTTGTTAATCATTAGTAAGAAGTTTTTTACAGAGAGGCTAAATTAATTGCTCAGAGTCATTAAACAAACAATAGCGTCACTCCCTATGCTGAAAAATTTGAATTGGACTTCACCATTTTCTTGTCAGCATCCAGTTATATTTTCTGAAATACTAACAACTGTTGAAAACATCCTCATACAAGATGTTGCTATTATAAATAGGTAGGAAGTGAGACATTTTAGGAAATAAGAGATTTTCTGGTGTGAATCGTTTTGTGATCAGTATGATTATTAACATCAGATACCAACACATCCTGTCTGAACCTTACAAGTTCAGACCTTCCTCCTGACTTTCCTGAGAGGCACTTTGCTGTTGTCCTTCATCTCGTCCTACTGTATCTCTTATGATTGTTCCAATGTTCTCTTCACAACATTGATAACCATTATCTTTACAGGCAGTAAAATGTCTTTTTCTAGAGAAATCTGTAAGCATTTTTTACTACTGCTATTGCTCTGAGTAGGACCGCATGACATGGTGATGTCTCCGTCCTGGCTACACTGCAGTCTCCCCTGTTAGAAACAACAGCAATAGAGCTGCATTAATGGATAGAAAACAAAAATCTCATACAGGTGTTTCTTTAAGCTTGTGGCATGTATTTGCTCGAATTTCTACATAAAAATTTAACTTCCTTTCTTAACTTGACTGATGCATCAGCTGCTGCAGAATCACCCCGTCCACCTTCTTAATCTGGGAATGTATATTTGAACACAATTTTTCTAATACCCTACTTAGTTCCCACAGTCATTTCTGCTTCTACTCCAAGGTTGCTGTCTTCATTTTTACAACTTGCCATAGTCTTGCATTTGAGAAGGAGCATTTCAAGAAACAGCTAGATACCCTCCATTAAAACCAGATAAAATTAATATTCCACAGTCTCATCACTTAAGAAAATTATTTTTGGAACTTCACTTCTAGATGTCAGATTTCCAAATTTGAAAGAGACAGATTTAATATAGCAAAAAAAAAGTAGAAAACTGAAGTGTACAGCAGGTAAGTTATCAAAATGGTCAAGCAACAGCATTAAAAAAGTGATCAGTGTTGAGCAAGGAAGTTATTTTTACATTTTTTTAATTATGTGTGCTAACTGGTGCCAAATTTGGGCTTGTGCCAGGAGCTAGATGACATTTGACAGTATATTTAATGTAAGAGAAGGTATAGGAGCATTCTGTATATTAAGATCGACAGAGAGTTAGAGGCAGGCAGATGACATGTAATAGAAGAATTAAGAGCTGAGGTATAGCTAGAGTGGTTCAAAAGATTTGTAAAATATGATTTGTCTCTAAAAATGCAAGTTCATGGTTTCTTCTCTCCTAGCTCATTATTTGTGTGCTTTAATATTTTTTCTAATAATTTCCCTGCTGTGGACTTCCTAGGCTGTAGTTCCAGGTACACTGGACAAACTGTTAATAACAGTAATATTATTTGATGATGATCGTGTTGTGATACAGGAATTATGGGAGTTTTACAAGGTAAACAAAAATTATTTAGAACTCTATTTTGAAATAAAGTGGATAACGTAATTTCAATTAAAGTGATGAAGATAATGGCTTTACACGAAATATTACAGACATGCATGGAGAACCAATTCTTAGTCAACTGCATTTGGTGGCAAACATACTAATCAACAAGGTATTTTAAGTTATGACAGGTAGGAATACTATCAGACTAATAACTAGTTTATTCTCTTCTGCAAGGTGTTTTAAGTCCTGATGTTTAAGACTGGCAAATGCGAATTGTGATTTCTTAATGTATCCTTACAAACTGCATAAATGCTACTATGAATTAGTTATTCTCATGCTGAGTCTATTCTGATTTACATCTAGCCATTCGCATGAATGAACAACCTTCCTATCATGTCCCTTTTTTAGGTGAAGTCAGTACATGCCATTGTGCATGCAATCATTTTTTACATCAGTTCATAGAATCTGGTAATCTATTGATTATAGAATGTCTTCAGTGATAAACACACACATATCCTTTATTTCCATTTTTAACCAAATAACTTTTTTTCACTGGTGCTTTTGTGTAGACCTGACACACTAAACTTTCCCATTTAAAGAAAAAAATAAAATAGATTATACTGCAGATAGAGGTGTCTGTAAAATAAATATGTTGTAGTTTCTGTGCTCTATTGCTCAACTTTTCTCAGACCCAGTCTATTACTGTAAAACTTGGAAGATTCTTTCTAACAGCATTTTGGCTTGGGCAGTTTAAAGTGTCTGGGAGCTATATACCAAATTCACGTGCCTTCCAGTCCTTGAACTCCTGGGATCTGGCTCATTCATCCATTTCTTCTCAGCTAATTTCCAGTTTTCTAGATTGAAGTATGGAATCTGTTCTCTCCTTCCTGATTGTCAGTGAGTTTGTGTGAAAGAAACTATACATGTTGTTGTTTTTAGTAGTTACTTGTTGGTTCAGAATGCCAGCCATCTTCATCAACTGTTGAAGGTTAGGGCTGGGCCAGCCACTGAATGCTGACAGATGCTCTCTAATCTCTCTCTGTCCCTCCCCAAAACAGAAAGGAAAGTGAGTATGACAGAGAGACTTATGGATTAGGAAAGGAAACTAAAACACCTGTAATAAAACAATAATAGAAATAATAAGGAAATAATCAAAATAATGAACTATATACAAATATATACAAATCCAATATGGAATCCGACTCCTCCCCCCTTTCTCCCCACCCTCCAGTAGGAATCCCTACTGACTGGTTCTGCTTAGCTGAAACCAGGACACTGATGAGCATGAGAGGCAGCCACTACCTCTGTGGAAAAGATACATACAAAGGTGTTCCTACTTAGGGTACTTTCCCTACCATGACTCTGACGTGATCACCTCCAAATGATGAAGAAAGTTCCCCCCCAGTAAAATCTCAGGGAAGGTTAATGGTGCAAATACGGCCTGCTCTCCGGCAAAGGGTTGCCCAGGGGGCATAGTACAGCCTCAGCTGCAGCAAAGAAGTTCAATTTGTGTACTGCATGTCTGCGGCGGTGAACAGTCCTCAGAGTTTGGAAAAACAGCGCGCTGTATCTTTTACCCAGGAAAAAAATTTGAAAATTGTGTTGTTACGTTTTAGTAGCTTCTACAGACGGTGTGGTTCCACTCTAGGCTGAGCAACAAAAGAGCTCGTTCAATGATTGTAGAGGAATTTCTTGTGGAGCAGAGGTGCGGTATAACTTTAAAAGTGTGGACAACCCAGCGTAGGCCTAAACAGAGGCTCTGTCCTTGAAGCTGCCTTGGAACACAGGGAGGAGGAGGTTTTATCTGTTTTGTGAGAGCTTTGCGAGATGCTTGGCGGGAGGTGCTGGCCCCGGGGGGAGAAGAGGGGGTGATAGACGCTTGCATAGCGGAATGGCACTGCCCAATAAAACGCTGGCGCGTGTAAACCTGTAACCGACCAACTCTGTTAAGGGGCAGGCGCGGGGACACTGCTGAACTGTATATATTGAGCTGTCCGGAGCAATAAAGGGAGGACGATCTGTAGCCATATTGGTGTGATGATCGTTAACTTGGCCGGCTCTCCGAAGGGACCCCTCTTCATCTGGCGCCTGAACAAGGGACCCTCTATGGACGCTTAAATGCGGATTGCTTAAATGCGGGAAGACTCCGAAGCATCGGACGTGAGCCGATTTGGGAGCCGGAGAGCTGGAGGCAGGAGAGTTCCGAGTGTGACCAAAAGGGCACCGGAGACCAGAGCTTGAGCAGCTGATCAAGCCCCTGCCAAGGTAAGACCGCGATGGAAACGGACGCGGCAACTCGCCTCCTTAGTATACTCTCTGAGAGAGGAGGAAAAGTAAAGGAGCGAGATGTATTAGCCCCATGGGCTCGGAAACGGGAGAAAATGAACGACCCACCATTAATCTTTAGTTCCACGGAATGGCGTGAAGTAGGAGACTTTTTGTGGGACTGTACTTTAGAGGGAGGAACAGAAGGAAAGGAAGTGAAAGAACTAGGAACGGTTTGGAAAACCGTAATACGCACTCTAGAAATCATGCAAGCAGAAAAGAAAGTTGCTGCGGCAGCGATCGAAGCGTTGGGGGGAGGGCAGGAAAGGAAAAAGGCAAAGGAAGAAAGTCCCTGCTCGTCCCGACTGGGTGGAAGAAAAACAAAAAAAAAAAAAAAAAAAAAAAAAGGAGAAACTGCACTGCGTTGCAGAATTAAGACTTTCGTCCTTGAGCTGAGCTCTTTTCTAAACAAGTGCATAACTCTTGCTTGTTAATTATGAAAAGAGACCCTGACCAGCCAGGTACAGCTCATGTTGAGAGCTTGACCGTGAGAATGAAGATAAGACGCTTCTTGTACACCAGATGTGCATGGGAGTGAACGGGAGAGTACGATCAAAACAGACCTGGGAAATTCTGCTCTCCCTGTGTGATAACAGCGTGACTGAAGTAATACTTGAGCTAATAAGAAAAAAAAAAGAAAAAAAAAAAAAAAAAAGGAGGGGGGGGGAAGAAGGAAGATCAGGATGAACCCCTGAAAGAGATCCTGAACAAACTCGCTGAATTATCAACTAGACAGCAAGAAATAGAAGAAACCCTTAAACCAGTTCAGCTCCCCCATTACCATCAGCTCCCTCACTCAAGCCTGATTTTCAAGCTTGAACCATAAAGGATCCTTTGCAATAGCGATGGAGCGGTGTCATCAGAGACGCTATAACAGAGGGAGATTGGGAAGCAGCCAGTTCGATTGCGTGTCCTGTTATTATTAATAACGGACAAGGGACCTGGGAACCGCATGATCCTGCATGATGTGACTGTGCAGCATCCTGTCACTTCAACAGCGCAGCAGCAACACGACCGTGCACTGGGCCTGCCTGTTGAAACCCTTGTTTCGCCCAGTGACGTGATGGGACCCTGAGGTACTGATTACCAACGACGATATGGATTGGACTGGCAGAAGATGCTTACGGCTGATGGCAGAGCAATTATGGGAAAATGTGACTGTTCTCAATGTTACCTGTTGTATTAATATGTATCCTCTTTGTGTGACTAACAATGAAGCTTATATTGGTTGTGTAACCAAAGCCACATAGTAGGTGTTAAGGTTTATGTACTAACCAGCAGAGTGAGCTTTCTTTAGCTAAAAGCAAGGCAGGGAAACCAGCTGCCTTTTGCTTTGTTAGAAGTGTGTGATTAAGGATCAAAGTATGATTTAGGGTGATGGGTGTGAGAACTTTGACAGGATGAATTAAGAGTTTAGTTAAGACATTTTTGGTTATTGCAGTTTTAATTGTTATAGGCTTAGTTATGTTTAGTTGTTTGATAAATATAATCAAGAAAATGATAAGCAAGCTAGCGGATGAAGCCTGGGTTGTCCAAAAAGAAAAAGGGGGATATGTAGAGGAATTTCTTGTGGAGCAGAGGTGCGGTATAACTTTAAAAGTGTGGACAACCCAGCGTAGGCCTAAACAGAGGCTCTGTCCTTGAAGCTGCCTTGGAACACAGGGAGGAGGAGGTTTTATCTGTTTTGTGAGAGCTTTGCGAGATGCTTGGCGGGAGGTGCTGGCCCCGGGGGGAGAAGAGGGGGTGATAGCCGCTTGCATAGTTGAATGGCACTGCCCAATAAAACGCTGGCGCGTGTAAACCTGTAACCGACCAACTCTGTTAAGGGGCAGGCGCGGGGACACTGCTGAACTGTATATATTGAGCTGTCCGGAGCAATAAAGGGAGGACGATCTGTAGCCATATTGGTGTGATGATCGTTAACTTGGCCGGCTCTCCGAAGGGACCCCTCTTCAAATGATAACATACTGCTTTCATTTCTATTTCACTAAGTGCATATACTGCTAGGGAATCTTATAGATTGAAATGTGGTTCTGCAACCATTTATTTTCCAGTTACCCTAATATTCTGTGTTCCCTGGGGCTCTAATACTGTGTTATTATTACTAAATCATAGAATCCAATCACAGAATATTGTTTACCTCTTAGAATATTCATAAACAATTTATTGAACAAAATATAAAAATAAATTAATATATTAACATGAACAATACATTAAAATGGCATGCAAATTAAGGTACACTTTCCACAAAGATACATCCTAAATTATTTTATTTTAATATCTTACTAAAACAGTAATTAATGTTATCCTCAAAAAGAAACAATGTGCTTAAAAGGTTTCCTTGCTGAGCTGCAAATGATCTGAAGAGAAATTAAATGCAAGTGCAAGGAGACTTTTGAAATTATACCAGATTGTCCACTCATTGTTGCTGATATATTTAAGCATTACAAGTCTACAAAACAACTTCAGATTTTTTTTTTTCCCCCAAGGTAACTATCACGATAATATAAATATATTCTGACACTGGGGTATGTGCTTGGTGGTAGCCTAATAATAACATTACCATAGCTTGACATCTTCCCAGCATTATTGAACTGTTGAAAAATTCTGCATCTAAGATTTGCATCACGCATTTTCTAATTTATATATAAAGTCCTGTTTCCTCTAAAGTTAATACATTTTTTAATGTGGATTATTTGGTTTGGTGTTATGAGTTTTCCAGGTTTAAAAAACAGGCTAACATTTTGCACTGTTTGGAGACTTAGTCAGTAAAGTACCCATTTCTGCAGCGAGAACAAAGTAAACCAGATATAAGTTAATTGTCCGAGATTAATTAAATTCAATTTAATACAAATAGGACTGCGTTTATTTACAAACCACCACATTAAGTCATTTCTTCTAGTATGGTATACTGATACAAAAACTATCAAAATAAAGAGCTGGAAATCTTATTACCTAATCAAGATTATGATCTGTTTATCCTAACAGCAACTTCTTCGGATAAGTCTCATGATTGAAATATAGATAGAGAATGTTAAGCGTTAGGAAGGACAGACAGAAGAGGAGAAGTAAGATATTAGTCTCTGTATTGAGGCATGCACGACAGCTCGTAAAGGCATAATCTGTCACAACATACACATGTTCAAAGTCTGTAGGGGCAATAGAAGACAGAAATAATGCAGGTGCTTTCATGTTTATTCAGACACAAACACGTCAATCCAGGGGGTGAAATAAACATAATGATTTCAGACTAGACTGAAGTTTGGTAGAAGTACAACATGTAGCAGGATGCAAAGTACGAATGAGTTCTTGGAATGCATTGGCCAAATTTTTATTGCAACATTAAGAAGGAAAATACAATGAGGTGCATCTGACGTTGAAATAGTAGGTATAGAGTCATTTCAGAATTTGAAGATGAAAAGCAACACTGATGTTTGTGGTAATGACATCGTAGTGTTCATTATTCCTAGGAAGAGAATAAAAACACTATTTGTAAACAAAATCCCATAGGAAAGGATTCTAATGGAAAAAAAAGAGAATGACAAATTTGTAAAGAACAGTTGGAGAGTACTAGTAGCTATACTGAGCATCTATCAGCACAGTTGTGCTACTGTCCAATAATCAAGCCTAATATTTAGATCCATAAGAATATTGTCAGTAAGATATATGGAGTAATGTGCGTACTGTATTTGATATAGCCCAACCTGGAGTATTTTGTTCAGTTTTGATCACTGCCTTTTAAGAAAGGTTTGGATGACTGGAGAAAAACTGCAATTCATCAATGAGAAAAACCTGCTGGAAAACATGACCCACCTAACAATTCAAGTGAGTTCAGGCTCTTCAGCTGGGGGAAGGAAGGCTTGAGGAAGCTCTCAGCACTGTGTTCAAATACGTGAAGTGGATCTGAAAATGGCAAGGGGAACACCAATGTTTGCTCTGGATGGTACAGGAAATAACAGTTTAGTTTGCAGGAAGGAAGATCAAGCATCAGGGGGGAGAAAAAAAAAAGGGACACCCCCCACCCCCCCAAAACCCCAAAGTCTATATTTTCATACTCAGGTACTCAAATACTGAAGTAAATGGTCTAGACCGATCATAGAATCCTTGTCACCGAAGGTTTAAGGGCAGGTGCTGTGAATAGTTTAGATCTTGTCTTTGGGCAAGAGAATGGACTAAATTATTTTCAATTCTTTATGATTCCTAGATTTTATATCTCCTTTACAGAATGAAGTCAGCTGTAAGAAGAAGGTACGGAGTAGTGGAAAGGTAAATAAACATAGCTTTTATCAGAAGGACTGTCCTTTGTTAATGCAGGTAGAGATTTGCACTGTGATTTTAAAAGCAGAAGGCCTGCATTTTTAGGTTTCATCTAGACTGTAAGTTTGCGACAAAAAAAAATAAGCAAATTTCACCTTTCTAATGAGACATTTAAGATGAACGTGGGGTGGGTTTTTTGTAAGAATTAATTGTATTCTGGAGCTAATAGGATTTATACCTATATGAATGTACTTCCTGTAGATCCACAGTAATACATGGAAGGTAAAACCAAAATTCTTTCTCAAGGAGAATTGATTGGATCTAGTCTTTTGATTTAAAACCTGTCAGATTATACCTGTCATGAAATAATTTATTTCTAATGAATCTACATTAGACAACAGCTGCAGAACATGACTTGTAAACATGATCCCCAGACACTGCTGTCACGTGAAAGGTACGTGGTTGTGAGAGGCACATACCCCAGCCAAGCACTTGCTTGTTTCAGAGCCCCGTTAGGGACTTGCACTGAGTTTTCAGAGACCCACTAAGGGCTTGCACTGAATTTTCAGAGCCCCGTTTAAGGACTTGCACTGAGACAATTTGCAAGGTAACTAAAAATAAGTAATTTATTGAAGCGACAGATAAAAGATTCGGAGTTGCGGTTGATAAATTCACTCTCTGCAATAGCGCTAATATACAACAATAATGCTGGCAAAATACTATCCCGGGTACTACACACCAAAAAGTGGAAGCGCAGTTCTTACCAAGAAGGCGTCCCTGTCTTAGGTGAAGAAGGAGCACAGCCTGTCGACTGCCTCTTCCTCTTCTGGGGTCTTCTCCTCCCAACAACACATACCCTCTATGCTCCTGATATACTATCTTTCACCCCCCTCGCCGGGGTGGCATTCAGCATGATTTGAGTGGAGTGGGTGACTACAGTAATACAGGGATATTAAGGTTAAAATTTCCACTCTGGGCCCTGTGGCCTTCAGGATTTTGTTTTGCAGCAGCTTATCTATGTGCAGGATGGTTCACATCGTTAGTCTCCGTGCGGCCTTGCTCCTTAGCCAAAACAGGGCTGTCCTGTCGTCACAAGACTCCCTCCTTCAGCTGGTTCTCACTGTGTACGCCTTGTTTTTCTCCGTTCTCAAGGTCTGCACAACAGATAAGTGAACACCTGTGTTCAGCAAGTCTGAAATCCTCAGGCTAAAATATCACAACTGCCGTGCCTGTTTTGGGGCTGGTGTTGACTGTGGTACTACATTAGAAACACTGAACTTATATCAGATGAAATTCAAAGCGTGGAGCTGCAGTGTTTTGCCATTAACACTGTCCACATTAGTAAATAATGAATTTCATTGCCTTGTAACTTTTTATTGTTTGGGTTGTTGTTTTCTTTCTACAGACTACCACAAATCAGATGACACAAGTCTTTCTCAAAAATAGGAGCATGCTATCAAAAATTGCTTTTCATTAATTGATTTGCTTTTGATACTTTATGGATTGTTATTGCATTTACTGTATTATTATTCATGAGCTAGATTTTGGATACTATGAGTTGCGTGGTATCTGTGGTGGTTTAAGGATATAAGCAAAGCTGAAATTGTCCAGTGTAATCGAGGGCTGTGGATTTTAAATCCAGTAGTGATGATGATGACTTTCCTGCATTAGCATTGGAAGTAGCTCCAAATTAATCTGCTTCCTTCCTTGTGTGTGTTGAGTGCATTCTATTTCAATGTGTCTTCAGTCTTTCAGTTAAGGTACGTATTATGGTTGTGGAATAGTTTTACTATAATATTTGATGCAATTGTGTGATGAATCATTGAGGGATAATAAAGGGCCTGACCTAAAATCCAGCGCTGTCAGTAAAAATTTCATCTGCACTTAAAAGGAAATAGAGCTGGGCTCTGAAGAAGTTAGCATGGCTTTCACGAGCAGCTTTTATTCCAAAAAGCTATTATAATTTTGCCCTTATGTTATATAACACGGTCTTTGTATGTTTGCGATATTAGGAAAGACAGTATAGGGGCCATCTCCAGCATGGAAATTCACTTTTTTCAAATGCCTGATTTTTATTTCTGCTGTTTAATATTTCCCAGGGAAGGGTAACCAGAAAAGGAAATCCAGACTAGCTTTGAGCCTAGTGCTGAAAAACCAAAGGTCGCGGGTTCGATTCCCGTTCGGTCCTCATGTGTTGCATGATCTAGTTGAGAGGCGTCCCTGCCCATGACAGGGAGGTTGGATAAAAATGCTCTCTAAGGTCCCTTCCAGCCTAGGCCATTCTATGATTCTATGATGATTTTATCTGGTACAGGTTCTCTGTGTCTATGATGACCAGTTGAAGGAAATTATTAAGTAGTTATATTAAACTTATTTTGTGCTGTACTTGTAACAAATGTAGAGGATGCATCTTGAAGAAGTACAGGAAGAAACAATTTTTAAAGAATTATGTAGCTGCTCAGTTCAAAAGTGGAAAAATGGACATAAGCATTCTCATGCCATATTCACTCAGTTTTTAATTATTGCAGTAAAAACAACTACTGCACATCCTCTAGAAATTTTTACCAGTAGCAGCTGTCCTGCTCTGCTGGATTGCAGATGTATAGGAAGGCTGATTTCAGTCTCTGCCCCAGTAACATTCACAGCCTCTTCTGCCCAACAAGCATCTACTCCTTTTAGGCAGCATCCATTTTCTTTCCCTCTTCTTGCTGCTGTGAATGGGAAAAACTCTTGTGACAAAAACAATGAAGCCATTTGTTTCACACTTCTTTTCCAAATCTTTTCCCATGATGCTTATAATGACTATACTGTGCCCATTTTTAGCAACAGTTATATATATGATTTTGCACAACTTTCTTGTTCAGCTGCTACTTTTTTGTCCCTTCCTTGCACCAACCTTAATTATTTAATTTCCTTGCATTTGAGGATGATAGTGTAATATTTTTGAAACAGGTAATGCCTTTAATTTTTGCTTACTATATAGAACTATGATAAAGACTGTTGTATAGCAGATAACCAAGAGAATAGTATTAAACAGGAAAAGAGACACCTTAATGGTTTCATTAGGACTTTGAATCATACCTTACATGATTTATCTGGTCTGAGAACTTACCTTATTACGTTCCTTTGGGGGCATCCTGAATGTTTTTCCAGGGATAAAGTTAGTAAGTTTGGGTGTACTAGCACTTAGTTAAGTTTGGTTCAAATTAAGATGTAAAACCTAAACTTGCATATAAAAAGAACTAGTTTCTCTGTAGAAAAGTGACACACATTTAAAAGTAAACCTTGCTTTATTTCCCCTCATCATGTCCTGATTGTCTCAATATCCACGATGGCTTTCCTTTAAGGTGGTGTTTCTTAAAAAACACAATTGCTTTCTACAACACTGTTCTGTCATCTGGCCATGGTATTGGTTCAGTACTCATTCAGCATCATCAAATTAATTAAAAGTGCACCTTCATTAGTTTTCTAGTTTTGAAGCAGCTGTCTCACCTGAATTTGGTCTTTCTTGCAAAACAGCCTCAAAGAACATTGAATCAGGGTGTGAACGCCCATGCACCTAAAGTGGTCTCACCACTGACGGTCACTTAGTTCACGGAACTGAGGCCAGCAACACAGTCAGAGTGACATTGGCCCTCAGCACCAAGCATTTCACTGCACAAATTGACTCCTGTTGCCCTCTGCTACTTGCTAGCACAGACAGCACTTATTTAGTTCTTTGAAGTGTTTGTGTCGGAAGGAATTATTACTGTTGGATGCAAGAAGCTGTCACAGTAGTTATGAAAAATCATGGTCTCTTGTAACAAGAGACAAAAGGAAAACTGTACTTTAGAAAATGCCTGCATCAGAAGTTGCGGTAACAAATCTTATTTTTCTTTTTAAAAAAATCAGTTCCCTGATACTGTTAAAATTCATTTAGTGATGCTTAACTAATGTTATATTTTGTTTGAAGTATTATTTCAACATTTTTCTGTTCATCATTGCAGTAATTCTGTCTTCTTTTAGGAAAAATAGTGTGAAAGGTAGTCACTGGGAGAGAGGAGACTGGAAGGCTGCGGGCTGAGAGGAGGAAATAATTTCAGCTCCCAAATTCTTTGTGTTCCGTAAGTGTATACTCACAAGTTTGTAGCTCATGCAAGATCAATTTATTTTCACCATACAACTTCACCACTTTCATCAGTTCATCACATTTAAAATATTAATACCACCAATACATGTCAAGCCAAAAGACAACCATTTTAATTATTGTATTTTTATGAAGAAAACAAATTTCTGGTTTTGATGACTCTTTTTTTCTTCAGTGCTTTGAAGTGATTTTGGCATGAAGGGTACTCTGGAAGTGAAGATGTCATGTTTTCCTTTCCTTCTGTAGTGTCATCCCAGTACATTTGCACTGACATCACTGGGATGAGAAACAAAATCCCTTGAAGATAAATGGTGGAATAAATATCAAGACAAATGAGGGTATGACAAGGAATTGCTCTGCATGCTCAATAATGTTTTTCCAAATGTACAAATACTATGATTTTTTTGACATAGTGAAATGGCTCCATCTATTAGCTGCTGGAAAAATTTACTTCTTAGATGTAAGTTCAAAAAGGAGAAAATTATTTTCAACGCAGTAGGAAGAAGCAGAAATCTCTAAACTGTTTTTAGAAAAGAAGAATAATACATTCCATCTAGTATATTATTCACAAATCCCCAGGCTATTTTAGGGTGTTTAAATATTACAGACTGCGTAGGGGCTTTAAAATAGAAAGTCAAGCTACCCTTAATTGCAGAAGCATTACATGCATTATTATAATACGAATTTGCTCTGTGATTCTCTTCCCAGTCATTAAATCTGTCAGTCCATAGGAGTTGAGAGGTGCATTTAAAATAAAATATAACTCCTAACACCTCTAAACCAGAAAGTAATTTTCTTATTAGGAACAGACAAGTATAACTTCAGTGGCCGTGAAGGTGGTCACCTTTGGGGTAAAATGTGACAGTGTAACCAAATGAAGTAATGCTACTTAGGTATTTTTAGTAAAGATAATTGCAGTGTGCCTCAAAAATTGCAAGAAGAATATTGGTAGAAGTGATTTTTACTGCTCAGGACACAATGTGATGAAATCACAAAAAGAAGATGTCACTCTACTCCCAATGATAGGGTTAGCTTTAAGTGCAGATGAAACAGGGATGTCAAAGAAAATATAAACATTTTCTGCAGCAGATGTATTCCTGACAGTGCTCAATTCAAAGGCTGCCACCTTGACTTAATGTATCTTGTGAGGAAGATAAAAGAGTGGGAGGAAAACCATGTATTTTTAATTTACACTAATGTATTACAAAATTATAAAATTTTGCTTGCAGCAGTGGGCGATTCACTTGACACTTCGGTATTTCCTAAGAGAGATCTATATATGTGCTCTTTGTACATAACCATTGCAGTCGAGTACAGCTGATCACTGTTTAACTCCTATTGCTTTTTCTGGTTGCTATATTACTAATGTTTTTGCTAATAAGTACTTCAGAAATCAAGGTTCTGATCTCTCAAATCTCTACTCTCACTTATCTGTGACCACATGCTAATGATACTTTTGGAACACCAAGACCCCCAAAATTTCTGTGAATTTTTGTATCCATCTCTTGTTTTTATTCCCTCGGCTACTCTGATCTTATCCTATTCTCAGTGATTCTTGCTCTTGTGAGACAGAAGACCAGTGACGGTGTTTTGTCCCCTATGAAACTAAATATTTGGATTTCACTTTAAAGCTTTCTGTTTGTCTTTAGCCTTTCCTTATTGTTTCACAATACTATACATACTATGAATATTGCAAAACAGCAGGGAGTGGATGAAGACTATATTGTATTACAAAGTGAAATTCAATACTTGGACACCTGGAAAGATTATGTTATCTGTTAAACAAAACCAAATTTTTTTTATTAGACTTCCACTGCCAGCACTGATAATGTCTTCTGCAAATGCCTTGGCTAATAAAGCTCTGATATTTTTTGTGTGTCCTGTGGTTTTCTTTTACAAATAATGTAATTTTATTGTAGTTATTGTATTGTATTTTATAGGGAGATTACTGCAAAGTAATTTTGAATTTTTGTTGTTTGAAAGGATTCTTTTTTTTTTTACCATTTTTTCTGAGAAATTTATTTCTTCAGGTCCAACTTCTGAAAAGAGAAATGGCCATTTTAAAGACAGTAACATTTTATTCTGGACATTATGATTTTTCAAATATAAGCTAAAAGCAGAATCCTTTACTTTACTTACTTGAAGAAAGACCCAAAAGTAAGTGTGAAGTAAAGGTAAGGGTGAAGTAACATCACCTGCAATATGTCACCTCTACTAAACAGTTTGACTTTTCCTGTAGAGTTACTGCTTAGTGGTTTTGTTGCCGGTCAGTCCCATCCCTTCCTATACTGCCACCCTGCGAAGTACTGTACACATCTGTAGCAGGAGTGTGATCTCCATTCTGACAGCAGTTACAGCAGAACAGCTGGAGGGACAAAGGTGATTAAGAAAAATGCACATGAGCAGTACTTTTAGTTAGTAGCTGGGAAAAGCAAAAGTTGCTCTGCAATAAGGAAAATAAGAATCATGTTTATCTTCATATAAATTTGGGTTTGTCTCACTAAAATTAATAATTCTGTTTTCAATCTGGGAAGTTGGGTGTGTTTTACCTGATTACCCAGCTTTTCCACTGACAACGTACTGGTGTGATAAGTTTCAACAAATTTTATGAACTTCAGGTAAATATCGTGACAAGACTATTGTCTTTGAGCTTGAACCCTGTGACAGCTTCTGGTCCTGCTCATGCTAACCCGAATGACTAAAACTCCATGAACTTTGATGATGAAAGGTAGGGCTATAAGAACACATTTAAAATACCAATGTACCTGTTGATTATAGCTTTGTATTTAACTCCACTAAAGACTTGCATGCTCTTCTTAACTAGTAGAATGTTATAAAACATCACATATATTGGGCGGAAGATGTTCTATTGTGGTAGGATGTCTCTCATAGAAGTTCTTTTAAGACAAGTAAGATAGAAGTTTTAACTTGAGATCATTTTGATATAAATCTTACTACATGTTGCATTGTGTTCACTATACTGTAAGCTGAGAAAATTACATTATTCAAATATTTTTACAGCCAAAATGAATATATTCTAAATACCATGGGCCTTTAAAATCGTGTTGAGAAATGGATTACCTTTCTGTTTATATTTACAGTAATCAAAATCTCCCATGCAAATTAGCAAGTAATGAAGTTTCTGAAGATTCTGTAGCTGAGCCCGTAACTCAGTGAAGGAAATCATTATCAAGAATAAAATAATTCTAATCATCAGCCGCATGAAAATTTAGATGAAAGTTAAGTATTTCTTCTTGTATTTAATGATGCAGGCAGTAAAAAGATCTTCACCTTGAGAATTGAAAAGAGAAACTACCACAAGATAGGAGAAATTACCATGAGACAGTCACATGCAAAGATCTTGAACACATTAAATCCTATAATCAAAACAGAGCGTTAGCTTTCTAATTGGATGAGATTAGGTAGAGTTCAGTGTTGAAATTCCTGGTTATGACTGTGAAAGTCATGTAATCTGCTTTAAGTGGAAATTACTGAAGAGATTCAAAGAGAAGGTGCCATATCTACGGAATCTCAGAGAATGTAATTATGTTTATTCTCAAATCAGTGACAAAATAATTGGTGATACCAACAGAAGCAGAATTAAGTCAGTAATTTGTGCACAGCAAACATAGATTTTTTTGTATGTAGTCACAACACGCATTTACAAAGAAATGAAACGTGAAGTATGATGACCCAGTAAAAAGTAATCTTTGATCTAGGGTCAAAGAAACGTGGGAAAACCAAAACAAGTTTTAGCCATGTAATTTTCTGATGTTCTGCATTAAAAAAATATGACAAGTCGCTTTCAAAGTTCAAAGGAAGAGCCTACTTTATAGTCAGAGCACATCTTGCAATTGTAATTTCTATGTAGAAGAAAAACACCAGTACAGATTACAATACCACTAAACTGAAGTGGCAGAGGTAACCAGGCATCAGTTTTAGCTATGAAAAGACTATTGTAACTTTTCAGTATCAGTTATTCTTTTGGAAGAGAATTGGAATGATGAAGTATTGTGATTTTGGAGGGAACACAGTGTTCTTTGGGGGATTGGTTGAAATGCTTTGTGTTTATACTTTTCGCTGTAGAGCCCATACACCAGTTGATTTAATCTGAGTGGGTTTACAAATTATGAGGCAAACTGTATGAGAAACTAAAACATATACAACATGATTTGTTACTGTTACTATTATTTTACTAGCTTTTGTATTTAATAAGTAAGTTGATTCACCATGTAGCAGCAGATACAACATAAAATCTGTTAAATGTAATGATTTAAACTGAAGTGGTAGAAAGCCAGAGGACTTCTGGGTGTGTTTACCACACAAATCTTACAAGATAAAGTATGTGGTCAAGCAAGAGGAGACCCAAAATCAGATACACTTATCTGCGACTGCTACCCAACATGCCATATTTATGCAAGTCTATTTGCAAAATTAGCATCATTTATTATTTCCTCTCTTTTGATTTATTCTGGCCAGAGAACAAGACCCTTTTAGTATCCCTCCCTTCACTATAATTGCACCATTACCAATTATAGTCACAAGCTAAAGCCTATTAATTTGAACAACAGCAGTTTTTCTAACCACTCTTCTGTGAATGGAGAACACCTACTCTCCATCCCACTCACCCGCAGACATCATCTCAGTAATGTCTCCTTCATCTTCAGTCATAAAGAGCCAAATATGGGACATCTACAAAACAGCAGAAAACCGATACCAGCAGTGAGTGTCACCAGGCACAGTTTGTTTTTTTTTCAGGAAACCACCACACACTCCAACAGACAAAGTACATTGAAGATTCAGGTGCTACTTTGGAACTGTTATTGCACAACTTAGTTTAGGAACTCGCGACTATTCCTTTAAAAGTACAATCAAAAATGTGCACACGCTCACTCACAAAAGAGGAGAAAAACCTTGTACCCTCCCAGAAAGGGGAGCCACTCACCCACAGCGGGAGGCAAGGGCTCACAAAAGGATATATCCAGAAGCGTCACACACCGAAAGGAGGGTGAGGACTCCCTAAAGCGGGGCGGGGGGGGCGGAGTGCGGTGTGTGCTCGCTCAATCCCGGGAAGCTTCGTTGGGCGTTGTCCACATCCAAGGGGAGGGTCCCCGAGGGCAGAGCCGGTGCTCCGAGGAGGACCTGCTCTCCTGCGGCGGGGCCTCGTAATACCCGAGCCGAGTTGTAAGGAACCCGCGGACAAAATGCGAGGTTAGCACCCGAAAGCAAAGTCATCAGTCCTTAATGCTCGTCCTTGACAGGTCTTTGGGGCAGGCCTGTTCTCAGGGCGGGTGCAGCTGCCACCATGAGAAATAGGTTGCAAAAAATTAGATGTGATGCAAATTATACTGATGTCCTCCCAGGGGGGCGGGGGGGAAGTCTGACTTAAGTTTTACTGCATAATTTTGGTGGTCCACAGTTGAAATAATAACTAACTTCTGTGATAACACACTAATGTGTTTTGCTTGCTTATTTTTTTTTTCCTTAGATTTGTTTTCTTGTTTCTGTAGGTTCTGCTGTGGTATATGATAGGTTATACTTAGGAGCAGGACCAATTTTCACGTTGAAGAGAGGCAGACTGTTAAGCCTCAAGAGCCATTGAGAAGTTCAGTTTGCTTATTTTTATCACATTAGGCTAACTGTGCTGTGTATCCTGAATTGTGATATTTGTATAGAATTATGTTAGTTGTTTACACTGTGTAAGGAAATATCAGTGTAAATTTGTATTTGAGATCTACATGTTATAAGGAGGAGTTAATTACTAGGATTAAAACAATAAATCATAAGATTGCTCTTTGCCTTCATCCACCTGAGAATTACATCAAATATATGAGTATTGCATATGCTGAGGTGTCTTATAGCTATCATAGTAAATTGTTCTTTCATTTGGGAGAAAGAAAAATAAAAATGCAAAGTCTGTAAGTAACAGTTTTGTCCTGTTCTAAAAATGTTTGCCATTTGTATTTGCTGTTTGCCAGACATAGCCCTGCGGAGCAGCAGTTGTTGCACAGAAATCAATACGGGACATTTATTTCACAGCTGCTGAGAAGTTCCAAGCTGATTTGTTTCCTCCAAAACAGCAAAGGAGAATGTTGGAGGGAACCACAGATTGCTTCTGAAGAACCTTCTCTGCATTGTGGAGTATTTTGAAACTGTCATTTTGGTTTTCTGCCCATAATTATTCTCATCCTCGGTTCTTCCATGGCGTTATATTACCTTTTTCTTCTCTCTGCCCTGTTTTCCCCTTCTGCTGCCTATGTGTCATCTCTTGGTGTATAATTTGTTACTACATTCCAGCAGGGTTGAGAATTGATATGTGGCTGTCCCAGTCAGGAATCAGATGTGGCTTTGTAAAGCCTCTGTGTGTAGTGTTTGCAGGGTGGTGATTCAGAGCTTGTTTTACACTGAAAATGTGGTAGATATATTCTAGTATGACGGAATAGGGTTACGTGTGAGAACAGTGCTCATCAAACTTCTAGAGACTGTAACTTCAACATTTACTTTGAAGGTTCAAGATATATTTTTTCAGAGCATCCAACGTACATGTACATGTGCATTTGTGAGAACTAACATTGGGATTTTGCCAGATCTCTTTTACATCTGTTGAATGGCTTGGGTGATATTTCTAAGCCAGTTTGTAAGACTTGCACAAGGAGGAATGAATCTTTTGTAGGAGTCTCTTACAGTCTCTTTTGTTGTGATTGAAAATGCACATTTTGGTTGTTCTAAGAGAAAAAAAAATGTTTCAAGTTATAGGTGTAAACATTGACAGTAATATTTAACAATATTTGTAGGGCATGTTCGATTCCAAAGATCGGGGAAGTTTCTTCTAAATGCACTTAGTGATACTTGGGATGATGTGGGAAGTCTGGGACTATCCAGAGTTAGTGCAATAAAATCAGAGGCACAGAAGGCCTGTGCAGTAAAATCAGTGGAAGCCTCTGAGTAGAGGATCTAAGTTGAAAGTGTTCATAGATTCTTCCACTGCTTATTTCTACATCAGTTCCCTCTCAGATTTCTCATAGCATCTTTTTAATTGTTCTAAAGGTATTTCTAGAAAAAAAACCCACCTGGTATGTAACATTAAGCAAAAAACTTGCAGTAAGTTTTAGCTATTATAAAATTGCTGTGTAAGTGATAAAGTTTTGAGGAAGGTCCATCCACCTGCTTGTACTCTGAAAAGGCTTGCATTCTTTAGAAGTACTTCATCTTTCACCATTTTAAAACATGACTAATATTTCCTTCTTATGTTTCTGTGCATGGCATTTTTAAACACAGTCAGTCAGTCTGATATGCAGTGTAACTGCACTTTATTATTTGTTGCTCTGTCATACCCTAATATTTCAGACTTGAAGAATTAGTTCAACATCACGTCTGTTTTTATAAATTCTGTTGCTGATCCCTGTAGATTTCTTGTCATTGGGCAAAATACATCTTGTTATCAGAGGTAGCAAATACTCTAAACTCGATAGATAGCTACATGTTTTTAAGCCATTAAAAATATAGCAAATATTTCCAGAATTAATTGTTTTGGGTTGTTGTTTTGTTTTTTTTTTCCAAAGAAGACAGACAAAATGGTATAGCTTTATGACTTGCTGAAGTAAGGGTTTAGGAGAAGTGAAAAAACCCGACACTTTTTACATACTTTTTTTTTTTAGTCAAATCCCTGATCAGTTAATCTTAAACTTTCAAAAATGCTCATCTTCAGTATATCACATTGCTTGGAAATGACAGTGTCTCAGCAATGTCTGAAATACATTGTAAAGTTAACACTGAAATTATACCACCATGGTATTTGGGAACTCAAGAATATTTTGGGGGCACATAGAAAGTTAAAGTTCTTAAATGAAGGGTATGCTTGCTTTTGGGGTTTTTTTTTTTGATCGTTCTTGTTTAATATTTCTATGCATGAAATTCTTCTAGTGCTACAAAACTCAGAGACTCGTAGAGTGCTGATAGCAGAACTTATTTGCAAAGTTTAACAGGAAACTTTTAGGATTCACTGATTTGAGATTATAAAACAGAGGAATGTAAAAGTTGGTTGAAATATGACTATGTCTTACACCCATATAAAAGATAATAGTTAGCCTGCCATTTATCAGATAAAGCATTCCCTACAGCAATAGAGAATAATTACAATACAAATAAAAGGCACTTACGAGCCCTAATCTAGGGCACTCTAAGCAAACTGGTGTCCCGTATTTAAGAAAGATTAACTAAATGAGACAAAATTCAGAGGTTTCGAACCATTAAGGAAGTGAAGTTTCATGGCAGCTTTCTAGTAGTAGAAATGGTACAGAGGAACCTGCCTCTTTTGAAAGTGAAACTCAGTAAATGTGTGAAAGAATATATATTAATATTGAATTTGAACGTGTACTGTTGAAAGGCCATCACCTTTTCTTTAATGCCTGGACTGTGGTTGTGGTCTGTAAAGCTGTCATTCTTCTGTAGATGTACCCAGAGATGTACCCAGCTGTTTTTGGTGCTGAAGCTTTATTCTTCTTAAGCAGTTATTAATGCAAATTGGTAGAAGTGAACAGGTATTCATGCACTTACGCATCTCTGAGACTTGTACAAAAGAAATCTCATTCAAAGAATATATCTGAACTGAGGACAAAGGCAGTTTCAAAGTTGTTATATGACAAATTTAAATAACTAACCAAATTATCTTTGAATTTTCCTGTAACAACTTTGAAAGATTCAGCTTCTGTCATGCATTCCAGTGGGAGACGCATTCCATGAGTCCCATGTATTCCATTAGTCTGTCAAAATGGCACTGTCTTATTTTATTGCTAATTATTCTTTTTTTGTTACACAGTAGCAAAGACATTTTGCAGGTAGTTTTTAAGTGATTTACTCTTCCTTGTAATTAGATGGCGTGATTAAAATATACTTTTTATTATGTCACTGTTTCTTTTAAAGAATGGCATTTGTGTTGGGGGGAGAAGCGGCTCATAAAATAATGACAACCTGCTTTGGTAGGATCGTTCCTTTAGTGAATTCTTATGGTATCAAAAGGCCAATAATTTTTCTTTATTCAGAAATCACACTGTAAAAAGGCAATCTCCATTTAAATAGTGTACTGTAAGTTATTGTGAAGCTTATAAAAACACAAGATACAGACTTTATTATCTTTTGCTTAGAAGACTTACTAGGGGAGCACAGGAGTTTTCTTGGCATTCTCAGACAGTTTACATGGGTAGGTGTTTTCCCATGAATGACTCATGTTTCTATATTCAGAACTAGTTCACCAATATTAGAGATGAATGATGGTATTTATTAGGTAATCATACTTTGTCACTTATTATTACCCTTTTACATGTTTCATCATTCTGCATTTCCTGGATTCAAGACATTTCATCTCTCCCTCCCCTTTTGCAGTAAGGCACTATGCTTAACTTCAGAGATTACTAAAAAAAAATAATTTTGTCATTCTACAGAAAGCCTATTAAAGATATCTGTACTTGGCCTTTAAACTAAAATTTCCAGACATTGATAACCTCCGATTCAGTTACACTGCGGTGCAAACAGTCTACAAATTTTTAGTTGATGCAACATTTGGTGACATTTGTACTATCAGAGCAGGAGCTGGCAGTGCAGTGGAGGGAGGCTTGTCAGAGTTTTCTCATTCACCAGGTGTGACTGAAAGGCATCCTACCAGTTAAGTAGACCCCAAAGAAAAGATAAATGTGTGTGTAAGGAAAGAACTGATCCCGATTTGGAGGACTGTTCCTCTATCTGCCAATAATTTCTTTCAAGGCCTTGAGCGTGTCACTCATGGTGACATCTGTAGTACTCAAGGAAGTTTCTTATTTGGGTCTTAAGTACACTATTCTCAGAGGAATGAAATAGTTTCTTGGCTGGTGAAGCCTAGATGGGGAGAAGGATCTAGCAACATGCTTGTTTTCTGTTGCTCTGCTCGTGACACATGTGATCCTTGGCAGGTTTGTCTCCTTGCCTGATATACTCCAGGAGTAACTCTGCAGGCCTTGTGGGATGGTAGGAGTTCAAGTCCTCATGTTCTTACCACTTCTCCACATCTACAAGCCACATCTTTGAGTAAATCTGCAGCAATGAATTCTTAGTTGGATTTCTTGATAGAAGTACAAAGTTTGACTGAAGAGTGTGTTGTGACTCCAGAAATGACAGTGAAACTGTGTGCAGTTCTGGCCCCTCACTGCAAGGAGGATACTGAGGTGCTGGAGTGGGTCCAGAGGAGAGCAACGAAGCTGGGAAAGGGACTGGAGGGAAAGTCCTGTGAGGAGAGGCTGAGGGAGCTGGGGCTGTTCAGCCTGGAGGAGACTCAGGGGGGACCTTCTCACTCTCTACAACTGCCTGAAGGGAGGGTGCAGTCAGGTGGGGGTCAGGCTCTTCTCCTGGGCAACCAGTGACAGGATGAGAGGACACGGCCTGAAACTGCCTCAGGGAAGGTTTAGGTTGGATCTCAGGAAGCCTTTCCTCATGGAGAGGGTGCTCAGGCACTGGGATGCACTGCCCAGGGAAGTGGTGGAGTCACCGTCCCTGGAGGTGTTTAAGGAGAGGCTGGATGTGGCACTCAGTGCCATGGTCTGGCCATTGCGGTGGTGTTGGGTCATAGGCTGGACTTGATGATCTCAGAGGTCTTTCCCAGCCTCAACAATTCTGTGACTTTGTCATTCAGTATTATCCCAGTATTGTCTAACAGGCCTAGAACTTGCCTAGTTGGCCTTTACAGAATGCAAAAAATAGGCTTTAAGGACTCGATGACTTTAATCAGCCAGGATACATCACCAGGAGATGGTATCACCTATTGGCAAGGATTCCAATAGAATATAAGATGGATTAAGAATTACCTGACTTTTACATAGCATCGAGAAATTAATTACATAATTTTTGTATGACAACAAGAAATGGAAACACCTTTGTGTTTGACGAGATGATGAATTCGCTATCAAACAGATATGCTGCTAGACTACTGGACAATCATAATAAGACCAGATAAACTAAGAATTATTGTAGGCCGGAGTAAGGTCCTTAAATATGAGCATTACATCCTTAAAATTGCTCAGGAGAGATTTTCAGGTATGCATGCAAGCAGAAGTTTTGGCCGCATCAGCTATATATATATGTGTAAAAAAAAACACAGAAAGATTGCACTTCTCTTTGCTATATTTCTCTTTATGTGACTCCTTCAGTATTGCCTGAATAGTATGACACACTAACCTGGGTCTTTCAGGGTGAAAATAATTATCAGTGAGTTCTTGATACATGATGAAATTGATGACAGTGGTGGGCTGTGTAATGTTCTGTTAAGTATGAAAGAGAAGAATTTGTCAGTGGAGAAGAACAAATGCCAGACAGGAATGAACCAGACATGCTTCATAACAAACACACAGGAGAAGAGTGAACTGTATTGTACACATGGAAGACAAGACATTACAAAAACTTCATGATACCTATGTTTCCCTCAAAATTCCTTGGACTCGCTTTACAGAGCAAGGTGAATGAGGTGAGGAAGAGAAAGACTGGAAAAAATACTACTTTAAAAATTACCAACATCAGTGTATTCTGAATCTACCTCAGAATTATTCCTATAATCTTGATAAGCGTAAGCACATGCAGAATAGGTGTTCTTTTTGCAACATTGTCTGATTGATTGTGTTTGCAGAGCACTGAGTAAAATGTAAAAAAATGGCTGAAACAGGAAAATTGACAGTTGTTAAGTTTGCAGATGGCCTCTTGGATCTGTGGTCATTGGGAGTTCATTACATTTGTGTAAGACTCCATCTACATTTCAGAAAATGATAATGCCATTACATAATTGATTGTTAAATGTGAAAAACAACCGCAGACAGGAACTTTTCAGGCATATTTTCAACTACAAGTGATGAGATCAAGTCACTGCTTGAACAGGATTCTGAAAGCAATGTAACTCAAGACCTCCAAGATTTTAGGGCAGAATTTGAAAATCTTAAAGGGAAAATGCATATTGATCCTGTCTGAAGATCTTAAGAAAGAAATTGTGGATAGTTGCTTGACAGAAAAATTTCCAAGCATTTGGAAGAAGAGAAATGTACCAGGTTTAATAAGATGAGATTGCTTCCTACAATGGCATTCTGTACAAAGTAGTATTCATATTTCACAGTTCCCAAGAAATTGTTTTAAGGCTATATTCCACTGACAAACAACTTAATTTCTGTCAGGTTTGGATAGACAAGTCAGAAATTTTCTGTAGGAGTGAATGGTTTGGGTTTATTGGTCTGGTTTCTCTAATGGATTCTTATCCCTACTGACAATAAGACTTGGAAAACTACTGTGTCACTAGAAAAGATGTTTCTCTGTTCTCAAGGTGTGCTGCTGATTATTTAATACAATTTGTGTTTGCACTCTTCTGAACAGAAACACCCAGTTTCTTGTAAAGGATTCAGGAAACCAGACCGACTTGCAAGTTTCTGTGTTGGAAATGTGCTTTTGGAATTACCACTAGAATACCTTTACAGGAGTGAGCCATTCCTCACAAACAGGAAGCTAATTTTCATTGTCTGAGTCTTGTTCAGAGCGTTTTCTGAACACCAAAGTCATCCTTCTAGTACCCAATTTTGCCTTTATTTACACTAAGTGTTTTATCTACAGCTGTGTCTTACCCTACTGAAATACATGGCAGCCAGCAAGGTCTATTGTTGTTAGTAATGCCTCTTGTCTTTTCATTTCCTAATGATGAAAATGCTATTTTCCATGTATTTAAACATGCCGAAAATATTCAGTGAACAAACATAGAAGGCTTTTTTTTTCTGGGCTATAAGGTACTCACTGCAAATACTTGTTGTACTCACTTTTTCTTGCTACAGTAGTGTTTGAATATGGCTCCCCTCCCTTTTGTCATGCTTGCACTTCACAAGTGTCAACTTCATTTCCTCTTTGTTTTTTAAATGTTTATTAGAAAGTGCTAATGTTCTTGAAGAAGGATATTCTTCACCTGGGGCCTTCCCTCTGGATACCATGGCACTATGACAGCAGGGTGGGGAAGCATTTCTGTGTTTTGACTACATTAAGCATATTCTGCTGATTTTCATGGTTAAGGTGTTTAGAAAAATAGCACAATGCACACAGAGTAGCTACAGAAATAACTTAATGGTTCTACAGATGAGGCATCAACTGCTGCTTTTTATTTTACACAGCCGTGATGTGTTACAGTACCAGGGTATTCATAGCACACACTCCCTGTCATTTTGTAAATTAAATGTTTGCATATTTAAAACCTTCAAGTATGTCAACATGTATTTAAATGGTAAATGGCCTACCACATCCACATCAACCCTACACAAAGGCAACATTTTAATATGCTATTCTCAGGAGAGTTTGCAGAGAAATTTTTGATTCCAGACACTGGTTCCACCTGCCCACAGTGAAATGACATCCTGGTGATCACCACTGACTGGCCTGGATATTTGCAGGTCATTTAAGATAGGAGAGGAAGGCAGTTTCATCACCAGAAAGAATTATGAAAGAGATAAAGTGTAATCTTGATAGATAATCCTGTTAAGAGGGAAATCGGAAAGTATTTAAACATCCTGCTTGATGCTAATAGGCTATTCTATAGGATTAGATTTATAGATTAATGCTCAGTGTTCTTAGACAAAGCTTCCTCTGTAGAACTAAAAGCATCTCTTGAATCTTAGGTGACTTGTTTTATATGTAGGTGATACCTTTTTGTTTTTTTTCTGATTGTCGGAATATATGCTTTTAGGAAAAAAACGGGATTTTTTTTTTTTTCAGGAACTACTAACAACATTTTATTTTATTTGTTATTTCATTTTAAAGGCACAATTAATTTTCTTAAAAATTTACTTAAAAATTTTGTCTAAGTCAAAAAATGACTGGACATTATTTCTTTCTACCAGTTTTAATGAAGCCTAAGTACCTTTCTTAGGGAACCGAGTCGAGTGTTCAGGTGATTGCTTGGAGCTAGCTTCTTTACACATGAGCAGTGGGGAGAGTGGCTCAGTCCTCCCCGCCTTGGGCGGCTCGTGAAAATACCAAATAGAATTGCAGCCTTTTTGTAGATGGGGGTGGAAAGAGCTACTTTGCATTCATACTCTTTCCAGTGGAATGATACAGACATGCACTGCACTATAAACTATATTTAACAGATTAACTCCCAGTGTTGTCTTGGAACTATTGCAATATTTGATCGGTGCTAGTAAAGAATTACTAAATACGTAGAATTGACATTGGTTTTAAGGACAATTCTTAATTCCTTACTAGCATAATAAAGATTTCATCATTCAGCTGAAGTCTGAACAGGAGAATACAGACTTTAGATAGTTGAATGCATATGTCATACATGTAATTAGACTATATATTTAAAAATAAAATATTTTAGGAACAATTTGCTAGTTTTTATGAATCCTAATAATGAAAGTAATTTTAACATTTTAATTTATCTCTTTTAAATACCTCAGTGCAAAATTGAGGACTAGAGATTCATGAGAGTAAAGACACGTGCAGAATTACGCTACCAGTTTTTAGTACCACGTACTGCTATGGAAATCTGATAAATCGATCTTTGAAATATACACTTCAGATTAGGGTCAGATTTTCAGAAGTCGTGTAGTTTGTGTATTTGAATTTTGGAGAACACAGATATCTATGCAACCAAATCTTGATTTTTGACACAATACTACAAGGTCTGATTCAGTGGAAGCCAATCTACATATTTGACAACATAGATACTTACTTTAAGTTATGCATGATACACTGTAATTTTTTTTTGTACATTGCTGGGTTGAGGCCTATGTTACAAATAGAGCAGTCCAAAAGGAAAGTCTTTGAAGAATCAAGTTGTTAGATAGAAGAGTACGGGATTCCTGCAACAAGAATGTGAAGAATAAAGTGAGAGCTCAGGAAGAAAAGGCAGAGGTTGTTTTGAGTGTACAGCAAGTGTAATTTCTGTCATGTCAATATCCAGCATGGGTAGCTGTAAGCGTTATGAATGAAAAATACTAAGATACTGAAGATCAGAAAAAAGCCCAGGAGAAAAGATCACAACATTAAGTGAAACTTCTCTATTGAGAAAACACCATATAGAAGACAAGTTAATGGAAGAATAATTTAATTATAGATATTACTGCTTTTGTCTTGCATTCATAACTGAAGCATTTTCTTTTCCTTTTCCTCTTATATTCTTCTCTATGTTCCTTCCTGCTTTGCTGCTGCTTTTTCTTCATATTGAAATATTTTCTAATACGTATTTGCTGTGATTTTATGGTATACTGTGCTCCACATACCATCTTGATAATATATTTACTGAAGCTTTATGTGCATTTTTACTGTAAACTGGAGGAGTAAAAAAATAGGTATTGAGATGTGGATAGGCATGCTGGAAATACACATGGGATTCAGAAATTATTTAAGCTCTGAAGGTTCCAGATGGAAAGAATTCTGTCAGTCTGCTTTAGGGAAACTAGCTGTGGGAGCTGAAACTGAAGAGCCACTGTAGCCTTCCAAGAGATGCAACAGAGAATCCTTCCATGAAGTTAAGTGTTACGTTTCCTGCAGTCTTGAAATAAAGAAATATGCCTGGATGAACAGAAGAACGATAACAGAAACTGCAGAGCCAGTGCGTGTGGTTGTCGCTCTGATTGCAGCTACCCTGCACTTCCACGGGCAATGCAAAGAAAGTTTTATGCTTTACTGAGAAGTATACAGGGCAGCAGAGAAATAGTTTCATCTGTTCTAATACCCTTGCTAGGACTCCTTCCAGCTGCAGGGTGTGAAACTAAGAACAGTACAGTTCTTCTGAGGAGTCCGGTTTGCGTGGAAGTGTCAGTCTCTTCTCTCCTAAGAGCTGGTTGCCTTCTGCAAACCACAACAGAAATGGCTCTTTTTGTATCACTCTGGGGAGAAGAGAGGTAAGATTTAATGTGTATTTTGAAAGGGAGAGGGAGAATCCTTCCATATGGGAAGTGAGATTTTTCCAAGCACTTGAGACAATGTGAGAGCAGGCACTAAATTTCAAAGGAGACAAAGTTCTGAAAAGAAGAGTGAGCAAAGCTCCAGTAATACTGAAAAATGAATGCAAGTAAGTTACCTTGACCTGTAGTAGAGAAATTGATGCAGCTGCTTCTACCATGTATTTTTAATTTTTGAGTTGAGATCTGAAGAGTGTCTTTTTGGTGGTTTTTACGTCTATAGCATAGAACTACAGGGACCAAAACAAAGCAGCAGGTGTAACATAAATGAAAACAATATGGTTAAAAACATATGTAAATATTTTATTTCATTGTGAAATGGCTCAGCACTTGACTTAGGTTAACACTCATCAGCGATGACTTGAGAAGCTGACACACCTGCTACCTTTACAGGCTTGTTTCAGTGGAGATGTTTGGTGCATAAGAGATCTGACACTCTTAGAGGAAAAGGACACAGATGCAAAGGGCAGGAGTAAGCTCAGGTTCTGATGATTACTTAACTGAAAAAAACACTGAATCGTTGATGCTGAAGATCTCATACTAAATGAAGACAATGCTGTGACCAGGAAGTCCCACCGGACTTTTACAGGTGGGAGTACGAACCATAGGAGCAATTGCTAATAATACATGCCCTTGGCACACTGAGCTGCACTGCAAACTAAACACCCTCAAACTTGACTGGAGACAACAGCTTATTGTTAGCTTTTCCTACCAGTGTTGTCTCTTTTAGCATAGCTAAAGTGAGTCTATTTTTAATGCAGGGATTATGGCATCGTTGGCATCTATGTGTTGTTTGACAAAGACAGAATGGAAAAAAATGTATATTCCTTTCTTCCATAGTGATCAAGGAAGATAATCTGGAGCTGGCTGGTGAAAACGTCTCATATTTTCTTTGCTAGCATTATAAAAGCCGTATCAGACCAAACCCACAGTTGGTGTTAATTGGCTTAGTTCCACTGAAATGAGGACGCTATACAAAAGCTTTAGCTTCTGTATGTAGACAATGTCAAAGAGCCTGGCAGTGTTGCTTAGTTGTTTGAAGTCGTTTCCTTTTGATGAGTAATGTACAACATTTCTTTCACAACCCCCAACCTCCACCCACCCACCCCCGCCCCTTCTGAGAGTTGGTAAACAGTGACCCTACACGTCCCATCCACATCCCATCCAGCCCCTGAAGGCACAGGCAGTGAGAGATGAGGACTGGGAGTCAGGATCTGACTAAGTGATTGTTTGAGTCGTTTGCAAAGTGTTCCAGTCTTTATTGCTTGAGCTGCTTTTTGGAGTTTCTCAGATCCTCTTTCATCAGTCAGTCTCAACTTGAGATAACTAAGCTCTGAGGAGCAATGTAGGCTTATCAGCTTTTATGTATCTATATCAATAGCTTTTTTTTTTTGTTGTTTCATAAGGTACATTAGTAGTAATATAATCTACCATAAATATTAATTGATTTACTTAGTGGGATTAATTTTTAGGTGCTATTTTAATCCATCTGAGTTTTTAAAATCATTTAGTAACTTGACTGGATATAAAAGTGTTAATTTTAATAGTATGAAGAAAATTTATCATTTATGATAGAGTATTAAGACATCCTCATAAAACATTGCAAGCTGACACTAATGCTTTAAATCTTGCCAAACTATAAGTTTGCTTGTTACCTCTGGAGTATAGGTAGGGAGAGAGAAGACATAAGTAACTTTAAATTTAATTTGTTCTCCCTGAATCTCTCCTGCATGGGAAAAAAAAGTGTTGAAAGAAGGTGCTATAGAAATGCGGGCATCTCACCTAAAAACATTTGGAGTTACAACACAAGCCAGAAAAACTTTGAATGAACTTCCCGTTCCTCTAGTTAGCTCCCAACTAAACATTATTTTATTAGGATATATGACTCCAATGGCATTCATACTGGAGGACTGAAAAATCTGAATCTTAGCTATTTTCAAAATAGAGACATAATAAGATGAGTTATTCTCACTACAGAGATTCAAAACCAGCTATTAGACCACGACTATTCCAAAACGTTTTTCAAGGGGGATAAATAAGAGAAAATAAGGAGCAACTAATTGGCTAGGATTATAGCTGTATGGAACATTTATTGCTGTAAAGTGCAGGAGAAGGTTTCGGAAGCAGAGCTTGGAAATGGGCCTGCCTTCATACACTTGGTGATATAATTGGATGTCAAACTGACCTTTAGACCTCATTAAAGAAAACGGGGACCTGTTTTATTAAAGAGATGAGACTAAAAAACTATGCCATATGTAGTATGTTTGCTAATACAATAAACTGATACAGTAAACTGAATATTTGAAGAAAAAAAGTCTTCAAATTTTCCAGAGAAAATTCTCACAGAGTGAGAATATATGGAGAATTACTCTCTGCTATTCAGTTTGTAATGATTAAAATTATTACAAACATAGTTCTTTAATACTTGCTTTAGTGTGTCATCCAGAGATTTTAATACCCAAATACTGTGCACCTCGATATTCAAAAAGACATTGAAGTCTGGAGGAATTAAAATAAAATGTTAGTGATTTAAGAGAGATGGCAGCAGCAAGGACTTTCAGTTGAATGCTTCCTTTCTTTTTTAATAGAATTTGTCTATAATTACAATAGCTTTTATATAGCATTTTTCACCAGTACGTCTTGGAGGATGATGAATAAAATTAACTTATGTAATTAATTATGCAGAAGATAACCTTAGTCAAACACAAATCACTGGGCTTAATGGCCTACAAAGTCTTGGATGTTTGTACTTAGTTGACAAATGAAGGTATAGAGGATGGAAATGAGTCAGCAGAGTGAAATGCAGTAAGGCAGAGCAGAGATGACAATTAAACACCCTCTCAAGCCTTTGCAGAATTTTAACAGATATCAACTACTCTAGCAAAAGTTGATGGAATTATTTAGGGCCTCTGAGTGACATAGTCAAAATCAGAATATCTCCTACTTAGCAAACTAGTAGCTCTGGATCTGATAAAGCAGCATTTGCTGCAGTCAGTTCTGTGAAAGTCCACTTTGACAACATTTGGTTTGCAGATCAATGACTTGGAAGACCACTTGGAAGCTGTTGCAGTCATTGCAATCAGTGGATTCACAGAAGTCTTGTTTACTGACTCTAATAGGCAGGACATGTTTTTATCTGTTGTGCCAAAGATGATTGCTTCACTGACTTCATAAAGTCATCTGAACTGTAACAAGCAATCTAGTCAGTGACAGCTGAATCATAATTTTGCTGTTGTCCATATATACATGCATATTATACAGATTAAATAGTGTGCATTTTTAAAAAATACATGCTGGTGTTACCCAGACAGTCATTTGCTTGCAAGTGCTCCCCGTTTGGGTTCTCTTGCCATTACTTTGCCAATTTTGATGGAGGACACCCATGCTGTTCTGTGTGACAGCTGTCAGACATCATTCAAAACTAGTTCAAGGTGCTTAATGACTATAGGGGATGGTTCAGGTTTCCCAAGTGCTCCCTGGTATGAAGACTGAGGTACCAAACTTCAGATATGGTTAGGGTAACAGGTAGTTTTATATGTGCAGAAATCTCTTTTCCGCTTTGTCCGTCTGCTCAGTATTGAAAAGGTGCAGGAATCTTTCTTAGTTGTTAATAATAATAATAATAATAATAATAATAATAATAATAATAATAATAATAATAATAATAATAATAATAATAATAATAATAATAATAATAATAATAATAATAATAATATACTATATAATAATATATTACATATAATATTATATTATATATAATATATAATATATATAATAATAATATTATTATTATTTTAATTGAACAGTAGATACCTAGAACAGATACTAGTAGTCTGCAAGGGAATGTCATGCAGAGTAATAAATGCAAAAGAAAGTCTGCTGGAACACTGCATGCTGAAATTTAGTTGCTCCAAGAGATACTAAATGATATGTAATTCAAGTTTTTTCAACTCTGTAAAAAAAAAAAATACTATTAGTCTCTAATTCGAAAATAACTTTGTGTAATAATTTTGTACAATGTATTTATTCCCATAGCTTCAGGAAGGGGTACAAAAATTTAAATAAATAACACATTTCACAGAATCACAGAATGTCAGGGATTGGAAGGGACCTCGAAAGATCATCAAGTCCAATCCCCCTGCCAGAGCAGGAATGCCTAGATTATGCTACACAGGAACGTGTCCAGGCAGGTCTTGAATGTCTCCAGAGAAGGAGACTCCACAACCCCTCCGGGCAGCCTGTTCCAGTGCTCCGTCACCCTCACTGAGAAGAAGTTTCTTCTCGAGTTTAAGCGGAACCTCTTATGTTCCAGTTTCAGCCCATTACCCCTTGTCCTGTCATTGGTTGTCACCGAGAAGAGCCTGGCTCCATCCTCGTGACACTCACCCTTGATATATTTGTAAACATTAATGAGGTCACCCCTCAGTCTCCTCTTCTCCAAACTAAAGAGCCCCAGCTCCCTCAGTCTTTTCTCATAAGGGAGATGCTCCACTCCCTTAATCATCCTAGTTGCCCTGTGCTGGACTCTCTCCAGCAGTTCCCTGTCTTTCTTGAACTGAGGGGCCCAGAACTGGACACAGTATTCCAGATGGGGTCTCACCAGGGCAGAGTAGAGGGGAAGGAGAACCTCTCTCGACCTACTAACCACCCCCCTTCTAATACACCCCAGGATGCCATTGGCCTTCCTGGCCACAAGGGCACAGTGCTGGCTCATGGTCATCCTGCTGTCCACCAAGACTCCCAGGTTTTAAGGTCAAAAGAACTGATCGGTCTCCCCAAAACCATTTCCAGCCCCAGTGTCTGCAACAAATGATCTCCTGAGGAACAAAAGAGCAGTCTTTCACCGAGTTTAAATATTAAGAAAACCTGTTAGTTAATTTAGAAGAGGCTTATGTTGTAAGTGGAGGTCTTTTGTGCAGGATAAACAAGTAACAGCTTGCTTTTGTGTCTGAATAGAAAATTAAGTATCTTAAGGTACTGTCTGACCTTAATTGTCATGTAGGTCAGTGTCACGGGTTGGGGCTGGGCCAGCCCCTAAACATGGACAGATCCTCTCTAACCCCGTGTTCTGCCCCCCGCAAACGGGAAGGAAAAGGGAATGAAGCAGAGAGACTTACAGGTTAGAGAAGGAAAACTAGAACAGCTTGAATGAAACAATAATGGAAATGATCCCTCGATAACAATCAGCGCTGGTGCTGCAGAGCAGGAGGCACTGGGGAAGCCCCAGGCTCAGCGGTGGCGGGAGCTGGATACAGGGAGCTGGATTCGGGAACTCAGGATCCGGATCAGAATCAGGAGGTCAGATGGAGTCCTACTGGCAGAAAAAGGCAAAGAAGGAAGAAGGAAAAAGGGCTGAAACTCTCGTGATCACTCAATTTATACTAAATATGACCTATATGGAATGGAATAATCTTGTTGGTCACCTGTCCTGCCTGTTAGCCCTTGGAGGTGCAACCTTTTACTTCCTTGTGACCCCTCTTAGTACCCAGCCCCCCCAGCGTGGCACACAAGAGCCAGCAGTGGCCTTGGGCACTACAGGAATAAGTATCAGCAAGAGCCTTTCTGCATCCCAGTCCCAGGCAGTGACTGTAAACATCAGGTGTTATCACTGCCAGTAGCACACACTGTCTGCGAAAACATGCTGCTGACTTCAGAACGCGCAACCTCTTAGAAGAGACTAAACCGGAAATTAAAAATCGCTAAACAGAATTGAGGTTTTTAGCTCAAATCAGGACAGTCAGTGGTAGATAGGTGGTCTCTTTACACGGTCTCTGAGACTGTATAGAGTAGAACTTCAATGTGGAAGCAAAGAGGTGATTGTTGTGGCAGACACAACTGCTTGAAGCATTGGTGTAACTTCTACTCGTTACAAACCATCACCTAGTAAACATTCAATCATCTCCTCTGTGGATTTATCTCTTTAGTGTCTAAAATGCATTCAGTGCAGAATCACCTGCAGTGATTCAGTTCATACGTCAGAGGCATGGGGAACTGAGGGAGCCCTGTAACAAAGATGTGGAAACAGTGCCCCTTGTGATTTGGGAAATGACTTACATCTAAGAGCAAACTGTAACTCAAACAGTAATTAATGGGAGCAGAAAGCTCTTCTGTCAAATGTAGCGTATTCTTCTGCAAACTGATAGCACCACTATAATCTCGTTTGGCCTGTGCTTCATCCCTGCTGTATCTCCTCATTCGGTCATGCTTAGCAAAGAACTTTTCAGCTGGCTCATTACGGCCAGTGTCTGTGCTTTCTGAATGGAGCAAAGAGTCTGTATTTGGCTTCCAGCATGACGACTGAACTTCAGTCTGCTGCAGGCTGTTGACAAGCAGAGATGATCCACAAACTTCCATACAAAGAATTGACTCTTTGGAGGCACTTGTTTGGTAAAAGAGCCATCCTGCTGACTCAGTGTAGAAGTCAGACTGTCTCTGAAGCCTAATGGATAGACTGTCTGTGCGGTGTAGGCAGAAAGTTCAGAAAGGAAGCCATCCTGTGAAATTTGAGATACAATCAAGTTCAGACTGAGATTTATGATTTTTATTATTTAACTTAACAATGAAAGCAAAGGAATAAAGTGAGGACATGTACACTATATCCTGTGAGAGAACATTAGAAACAAGGGAACGTGGTCTTGCTGATGATGTCTGGAAAATGGATCTCTGCATAAAGTAAAAGCATTTGTGGTGTCGCAGTCTGCATTTGTATGTGCACGTACCACAACTGTTTATACAGTTGTGTGTTCTTGGCATGGATGGGTGCACTCTTCTCTGGGTGAAAAACTGGCTGGATGGCCAAGCCCAGAGAGCGGTGGTGAATGAGAGTTAAATCCATCTGGTGGCCACTCACAAATGGTGTTCTCCAGAGCTCTCTGTTGCAGCCACTCCTGTTTAGTATCTTTATCAATGATCTGGATGAGAGGATCGAGTGCACCTGTACTAAGTTTGTAGATGACACAACTTGAGCAAGGAGTGTTGATGTGCTTGAGCGTGGGAAAGCCCTACGGAGGTATCTGAACAGGCTGGATTGATAGGCTGAGGCCAGTTGTACGAGGTTCAACAAGGCTGAGTGCTGTGTCCTGCACTTCAGTCACAGCAATCCCCAGCAGAGCTACAGGCTTGGGGAGGTGTGGCTGGAGAGCCACCTTGGAGAAAAGGATCTGGAGGTGTTGGTCAACAGCCAGGTGAACATGAGCTAGCTCTGTGCCCAGGTGGCCAAGAAGGCCAACAGCATGCTGGCCTGTAACAGGAATAGTATGTCCAGCCTGAGCAGGGAAGTGATTGTGCCCCTGTACTTGGCACTGGTGAGGCTGCAGCTTGAATCCTGCATTCAGTTTTAGGTGCCACAGAAAAAAATGAGGTGCTGGGACATGCCTGGAGAAGGACAACATATCTGCTGAAGGGTCTTGAGCACAAGTCTTATGAGGAGCAGCTGAGAGAACTGGGGTTGTTTAGCCTGGAGAAAAGGAGGCTGAAGGCGTATTTTTATCTCTTTCTAAACCTACCTGGAAGGAGGTTGTAGCAAGGTGGGGATCAGTCTTGTCTCTCATGTAACAAATGGTAGGACAAGAGGAAATGGCCTCAAGGTGCACCAGGGGAGATGTAGATTGGATTTTAGGAAGAAAATTCTGCACCAAAAGGGTTGCTAAGCATTGGAACAGTTTGCCAGGTAAGTGGTCGGAACACCATCCCTGAAGGTATTTAAAAGGTGTGTGGATGTGGTGGACTTGAAATTGCTAGGTTAATTGTTGGACTTGATGATCTGAAAGGTCTTTTCCAACCTAAATGATTCTATGATTCTACAATCTGCATGTGTTGTGAAGAATATTTTTATAATTACTGTATTTATGTATGTAAATGGTTGTAAGAGCAGCAAGGAAAATTTGAGATGAGAACAAAAGTGAGCAACATGTTTATAAGAGAACTAAAACTACTGATTTCTCTCTCAGCCTGGTCAAAAAACACACTAAAACATCAGTTTCTGAGGATTTTTCTGTTGGAAGAGGAAATATAGGGCACTTGGATTTTTTTCTGAGCTTTATTTTTCATTAATTCTCCTTCTGAATGTCTCACTCTTAAAATGCTTCAATGTTGCTAAATAACTCAATAATTAGTTTAAAATACTAGTTCAGCCAGCAGAATTCACATTGGTTTCTCCAGCCTCCATCTCTTCTTAGTTGGTTTTCACTTGATGAAACAGAGCAACATTCTAGTAGCTGTGTTCAGTCACCAGCCTAGATCAGTATTATTGAAACCTTATCATCTAAAAACTTGAGAGGGAAGAAAAGTCAGGACTGTAGGTCAACGGCAGAGAAGGTGGGGAAGCTAGCAGACCTGCCAGAATCAAAGTGGATTAGAGAATCTGGGTAACCAGGGTCTTTTCAGTCAGAGGAGGAAGAATACCTTGTTGAGAAGTTCTTCACTAGGAAGAGGTGCCTTTTAAACAGTGAAGGCTGGGTAGTTCCGATGATATTACGTAACCAAAAGCTGTGCCTGGGTATGGAAAGGGTAGAAGGAGATCCTAGAGGATCTGTGGACTGCAGCTCGTGGAGTGCTGCTTTGGCTGAACTCTTGGACATAGTGTATTATCTTGGTATCTTTAAACATACTAAGATGAATATGGACTCATATGTCTAAAATAATCTATTTAGGCACACATAGTCTCCAAAATAACCTATTTAAATGTGCATAAGACCTTAGATACTTTACAGTGTTCCAGAAAGATCAGAATTATTGGTTGAGCTATGGCACAACTGAGTTGTTATAAGAGAGGACATCTCAGGATGACATTGATGGGGAGTGGTAATGGAATATACTTCTACTAAGTGTGTTTAGCACTGCAGAATTTTTATATAATATTGCTGTTCAGAGTACTAGCCATCATGTTCACTATGTGGGATCCATCTGTGCATGACAAACAAAAACCCAATAAGGAAAGCCTGAGATCTCCTATTTAACATCTCTCAGACTTACCTTCTGGCAAGAATAAAGTAAAATCAGTAGAATTTATCTGCCTTTCTTTACATAGTAATAGTCTTTCCCTAATACGCATTCACAGCGTGGCTACACTTTTAACTTTAAATGCAAATTCACACTGTTTGGGATTTAGGCTGCTTCTCAGCTCTGCTAACTTGTGGAGTCCAGCACATACTGCATTGTTTGTAAGCTATATCTTATTATCAGCTTTTATTACTTAGCATCTCTAGAAGAAGTATTTCCATTCCCTCTCCATCCTTTCCTCTGTGGGATTTAAGCAAGCACAGGTAAAAATCAAGGCTGTTGTTTACAACTAAAAAAGGCATATGGCTCTTGTTGGCACTGTAGAAAAATGGTCATTAAAATTTTCATAAGTGTACAATACAAAAACTGGGAAAATATTTGCTGGTTGGGCATCTGGAGCTTTTGCAACATCTTTGTAACAGCTTCAAAATCTCATTGCTCTGAATGAGAAATTATCTGTATGAAATCCAAGCATTTAAATTAGCATATGCTGTAAGCAGGCTCGGCCATGTCGCTGAGCCTGATTAAAGCTCAACATCTTTCTTCTGGGTTCTAAATCCAAAATCTATTAAAAAAATAGACATGGTCTACTACCACACAAAACATGAGTCTTCAAGCAGCATTGACATTAGAAATTTGGAAACCTCAGGCAAATCTCTTCTGTACTTTCTTCCTCTTTCCCACTCTTATACACACTATATATAATTTTCTTTTACAGTTTACAGAAGTCTTCTTTCTAGTTAGAACTACATATTTCCTTTATGCTATGAAGAGGAAATCTCTTGGAATTGCAGAAAAAATGCTGTCCTGTTATATAGTGACAGGTCTCCATTCAGTGTTCCTTCAACACATTACCATAGTGACAGGAGGTGTTGCTAGGAAGTTTTTCCAGTGGTTCTTAGGATGCTGACCTGAATGTTTAAACCTTAAAAGGGCGTCTAGAGTGTACATTTTCAATTATAAGTAAAAGAAACTAAATAGTTCCTAGATTGTTCAGTTAATGCTTAGCGGTGAATGCAGTTTTGTAGCCATTTCCCAGGTAGTTCTCAAAGGTGCCGATGTAGTTCTCTGCTCAGATAGCCTAGAAAATCCTATAGCTTAGGGACAGAATTCGGATATTTGGAATTCAGTTGTCAAACTGGTGGTGTGGCACCAAAGAAGATTTTCTATTACCTGTCTGTGAGAGGAAACCGGAGAGCCTTGCTCCCCTTGTGGAGAGGTTAACCAAAAAGCTCATTACTGTGTTTATGTCTGTGGCACAGCCTGAGGCCCATATTCCAGATGAGTTTGTTTAAGGACTAATTAAGGCCTAAGCTGAGAAAACACAAGATAACAGAAAGAGAATGAAGCAAGAGTGCTAAACAGGAGTCCTACATTTCTTGTCCACTTTATTCCAGAACAGCCAAAGTATCTATTATGTTCATCACATGCGCTCTCCTAGTTTTTGTCTTTATTGCCACTGATTAACTCTTTATTTTAGACACAAATGAAATTTTAAAGCTGGAAGGTGTGAAAGCTTCCTTTAAGTATGTTACTTAGAAAATCAATACTGAAATAAATATTTCTATCTTCCTTTTTTTTTTGTTTTGGATACAGCTTAACTCCTCAGAAATACACACTTAAAAAAAGTAATCCCTGCAGGAACTGTTTGTTTTCTTTAACACACTGTTATTCCATTTGGAATAAAAAAATAGCTGTGAAACACTCTGCTAGATTTTGTGATACTAAGCTTTATAAAACCCATATTCTGGGAATCCATTTAGCTCAGCAATTTCTCATTAAAAATATTAAATAATGAAATGTTTGCAAAACTAATTTGGAGAGGGGGAATCTGATTGTTTGTACTTTATTGAAGCAACATAAATGTGCTGGAAACATAAGAAAAGCTCCTGAGCTTGCAGGCATGTGGATAGCATTGCTACCTGAAATATCAAGTGCCGAGGCGTACTGCTATTGAAAAGTAACAAGCAGATGCGCTATTACACTGAAGAGCTTTTATATCAGGTCTTTCTAGAAAATGTGTAGTTTTAGAAGGAACAGTGAGCTAGATCCTTTACCATTTATCCACTCTTCTCCTTCTGTAGAATTCTAAACAGACATGGCCATAGCTGCACTATGTGAGAGATCCCCCACAAATATGTCATTGCCTAGAGGTCATTGAATGTCATTTCTGTCCAGTTCTCTTTCAGTCAGATCATTCATGATTGTAACACAACTCTGTGTCATGAATTTCCAAGGCTAGGACTAGGAGAGAGATTTGAGAAGAAGGAATAGCTATAGTCAGGTTGTCCGAGTTTAATTAAGCTAAATTGGCAGCATGGGAGAGCCTTAAAAATGCAATTCTTAAACTCTTACTTGCATAGCCTTTAGGGTCAGTACCCTGAGGGATGTGGCTGTTCTGCCAAGATTACAAAATGAGATTGGTGGAGGTAAGCAATACTAAGGGTCTTAAATACCAACTGGGGCAGGCAAAGGGGTTCAGTTCTGGGTTAACTCATCCTTAGGGTTGCAGATTGAGTATTTTTGTGCATTTAAAAAACTAGTTTTGAAAAGAAGATTCTGGGAAGCGCTTCTAGTTTAGGATTTATTTATTTATTTATTATAAAATCAAATTTTAAAATTAGGCATAAATATTTTTAAGCATTGGTTTCCTAAGTGAAAAAGCAGCCTAAATCTTGTGTATTCCTGCTCCTGCTATTTGTAGTCCTGGCTCACTTACGGTAATTTTTCTGAATTGTTCTCTGATTTGAAGTGTAGTCCGGAAAGGTATATAAACTCAAGCTTGAGCTACTTGAGCAGTTGCACCAACTGCTATGGGACATGCATAGCTCACCTTGGGTCAGTACCATTTTGACAACAGTTGATTCAGCGCCTGAGAAATTTCTGAACTTGGAGCCACCACTATATGATGTTTGCATATAGCTCTAAAAGTTGGCTAATTGTTCTTTCCTTCTGTCCCCACAATCTTTCTCTTATTAACATAAAACCCGTCTTGGTGGCAGCCTCCTCTGTTCATACTGGTAATGTGACTCGAACTCTTAACTACTGCATGGCTAACTTTTGAGAAGAACCATTCTTACATGTGACAGAATCATGCCTGTATTTATAGCTAATAAATCCGGTACTTTTCTGATTAATTTTTCTGTTCATGTGAGGCACTGTTTATATGGAAAAAGCAGACAGTGATGAAAGGTCCAGATTCCTTTTATGAATTAGTGGTCTACTGTGTGCTTCTTTACTTAGCCCTAGGTGTCCAGGTTATAGGAATCACAGAATCATAGAATGTTGGGAGTTGGAAGGGACCTCTAGAGATCACCTAGTCCAGCCCCCCCACCCCACCCCCACCCAAAGCAGGATCACCCAGGGCAAGCCACACAGGAACTCATCCAGGTAGGTTTTGAAAGTCTCTAGATAAGGAGACTCCACAACCTCTCTGGGCAGCCTGTGCCAGTGCTCTGTCACCCTCACAGTAAAGAAGTTTCTCCTCATGTTGAGGTTGTGTTCTAGCTTATACCCTGTATTCCTTGTCCTATTACAGTCTCAAAAAGAGACTGACACCTTCCTCTTGACACCTACTCCTTAGATATTTTGCACGTTAATGAGATCCCCTCTCAGCCTTCTCTCCTCAAGACTAAACAGCCTGACTTCTCTCTGTCTCTCTTCATAGGAGAGATGCTCAAGTCCCTTGATCATCCTTGTAGCTCTCCATTGGACTCTCTCCAGTAGGTCCCTGTCTCTCTTGAATTGGGGAACCCAAAACTGGACACAGTATTCCAGGTGTGGTCTCACCAGGGCAGAGTAGAGGGGGAGGAGAACTTCCCTAGACCTGCTGGACACACTTTTCTTAATGCACCCTAGGATCCCACTGGCCCTCTTGGCCACAAGGGCACATTGCTGTCCCACGGACAACTTACTGTCCTGTCCAGTAGGACTCCAAGGTCTTTCTCCATGGGGCTGCTTTCCAGGAGGGCGTCCCCTAACCTGTACTGGTGCCTGGTGTTATTCCTCCCCAGATGCAGGACTCTACACTTGTCCTTATTGAACTTCATGAGGTTCACTTTCAACCAGCCTGTCTAGATCTCATTGGATAGCAGTGCAGCCTTCAGCTCTGCACCCCCCCCCCCCCCCCCCCCCCCCAGTTTCGTATCATCAGCGAAGTTGCTGAGGCTGCACTCTATCCTGTCATCCAGGTTATTGATGAAAATATTGAACAAAACTGGACCCAGTACTGATCCCTCGGAAACCTAACACATACTTCTGCAAAACTGTAAATAGTATTACAGTTTTCTCCTCCAAACAGGCTTGAAAAATACTAAGATGCAGCTTCTGTGAAACTTGTCTAATGCAAAATCAACAGCTCTTGGAAGGGCCAGCTATTCTGCTCTGTTGTGTTCGGAGAGGATTCCAGTCTACTTTAACTGTCCAACGCTGCACCCCAGAGGTAAGAGAGCACTCAGTGCTCATTTTAAGCACCATCTAGGACAGTTCTGACTTGATAACCACTCTGAGTATTGCCATTAAATGTCTTGCTTTTGCATTTGAGAATTTCTGTAAGTGGTGTGCTTTGTCCAGGACCAAAGACTTAGTTGTTGTATGTGCCATTGCACTGCTAGTGAAGCTATAATTAGCTGGTGCCTGATGATTAGAAGTGAAAAAGTAGTCAGATGTGTCAGCAGTTTCTCATTGCAGTGTGTCCCGAGAATGCATCTTGGCTCTATTTTGGCACTGGCCCAAGCACTCGAACATCAAATAGTGGTGGAATTCCAACTAGACCACATGTTTCTAAATCACTTTCCTCTTTTCTCCCCTCCTCACCACATGCTCTTTCATGGCCATCAAATTCTGCTGAATTGAACTGAAATCTGAAAGGAACCTGGAGCTCAGAATATAGGTCAGATTCACCTTGGAGTTGCAGCAAATTTTGTGTGCTGGTCTGGGCTTAACCATTCAGTGACAGATGTGTTCTCCAGACTCGGCACTGCAGACTACTTGCAAACCTTGCATGAACATGGTATTAATGTGTGCAAGCTCTGTGCAAATCTCCTGAATGCTAGGCAGATTCTGAGTGTCAGATGACCACTCTAGAAGCTGAGTGCACCTGTCCAGCCCCAAAAAATGACTGGAATATACAGTGTGCCCATATTACAACCAAGGGCTAAGCAGAACCTCCTGGTGGATGTGAATTCAGCTTGCACAAAAGACAGTTTCAGATCACAGAGTGCAGCACACCACACTTAACAGAGCAGCATGCAAGACAATCACCTCTCAGTGTAACTGAGGGCCCAGTAGGCTCCAGTCTGAGTAGAATTAGCCTCACTCAGTGACAGGAAAATAAGCGTGTCATGTGAAAACAGTGTTCTTAACTAGGTAAGTAGTAGACATCATCTGAGGAGCACATCTGGTGGTTGCAGATGTGGATTTCTTTTCCTAAATATTTGATTCATGCTGTGACTTTGGCTAAATCAGATCCTATCTTTTCATTTTCTCAGATATTTTCTCACCTTTTGGAAAACAGTTTCCTTAGATGGAAGATAGCATCTAAAAGCAAAGTGTCAGCACTGCTAAAATTCTGTTGCCTTCTGAGCTCTTTCCCTTCTGATGTTTTCTGGTGAGTATGCTTCCACTGCAGAAAGCTTGCAGTCATTTTCATTATCTGTCTGTATTTTGACTGATAAGCCATTTTGTAGAAACTTCTGTCTGTCTGTACAAAATAAACACTTACTGTATCTGATGTTTAGAAAGTGTAGCTCATTTTACCAGGCTTTGGGAACCCTGCAAAGTCGTGAATGCCTTCCATCCTCTTTGATAACATATTATTACTGTGTCTTCTATTGTTCATTTTATACGACACACCCACAGTTTACTGTTTCTTAAGCTTTAGTGAGGAATTGCAGACTGGTCTTTGGACCTTTTTAATTATATTGGTATAAATGTTATCATACTGAAACTAGGGAGAGTTTCACTTCTGTAATATTTTTCATAAGTGCGAAAGTAGATAGTTTCTTTTGGAACAAAACAGTCTCCAACTTTGAAGAGCTCTAAGTGAGGCTTTTGTTTATAGGTCAGTACCCCTGTGGTTTCAATATAAGAAGCCTAGAACTTCCTACTGTCATGGCTCTTGAGGTAAATGTCTTCCTTTCGTCACTTGACCTGTGTCATTTTAAATGGATGTCAAGATTGTCTAGATACTGGTTTTGCATAAAATCCTATTTTCTGGATTCTTTGTTAGAACCACCCTCCTACAAGCATGCCTCCAAATGGCATTTCTTTGTAACTATGTTCTGAGTTTTATTGAAAACCTAAAATGGAAAGCCAGCAAATGACATGAAGTGAAGAGTCCAGTCTCAATTTTGTAAGAATAAACACAATCTCTGAAATTATCTACTTTTTTTTTTTTGTTATCAGTTTCCCTGTAGTTCTCTCCCTCCAAACCATTTTTGTCGATAATTTAATCAGTTACATATCAGCTTCCTTAGGTTTAATTAAATAGTCAGCTCTACAATAAATATAGTTTTGGGTTTCTTCTGCAAGGCAATATTTGCATATACACAATTGGAAGAGATTCTGTGGATAAATTTTTTGCCAGCAGTAGTAAAGGCATCATGTGCTGTTACAACTGATCACTGCACATCAACAGATGTTCAAAATTAGCTGGAGTTTGCCCTTAGTTACAGTTAAACACCTTTGTCTCCCTGAAAATTTACTGAAGGACCATAATTTTTTCTCTTTATAGACATCCAGCATTCCAGACCACCTCAGATACAAATTCAGTGAGTCAGAAAAATGGGAGTTGTTACTGACGCTCTGTTTTCTCTTTGTAATTTTCTCCAGAATGCGTTTTTTCACATATTCTGTTTGCTCCTTTGTGCCAGTACAGGTTGGGGACTGACCTGCTGGAGAGCAGCGCAGGGGAAAGGGACCTGGGGGTTCTAGTGGACAGCAGGATGCCCATGAGCCAGCAATGTGCCCTCATGGCCAAGAAGGCCAATGGCATCCTGGGGTGTATTAGAAGGGGTGTGGCCAGTAGGTGGAGAGAGGTTCTCCTCCTCCTCTACTCTGCCCTTGTGAGGCTGCATCTGGAATATTGTGTCCAGTTCTGGGCCCCTCAGCTCAAGGACAGGGAACTGCTTGAGAGAGTCCAGCGCAGAGCCACAAAGTGATGAAGGGAGTGGAACATCTCCCTTATGAGGAAAGGCTGAAGGAGCTGGGTCTCTTTAGCTTGGAGAAGAGGAGGGTGAGGGGTGACCTCATTAATGTTTATGAATATGTCAAGGGGGAGTGTCAGGAGGACGGAGCCAGGCTCTTCTCGGTGACAACCAATGACAGGACAAGGGGCGGTGGGTGGAAGCTGGAACATAGGAGGTTCCATAAAAATATGAGAAAAACTTTTTTACTGTGAGGGTGACCGAGCACTGGCACAGGCTGCCCAGGGAGGTTGTGGAATCTCCTTCTTTGGAGACATTCAAAACCCACCTGGACGCGTTCCTGTGTGACCTACTGTAGGTGATCCTGCTCTGGCAGGGGGGTTGGACTAGATGATCTTTTGAGGTCCCTTCCAACCTCTAACACTGTGATTCTGTGATTCCTTTGTATTTTTCCTTTGGTACATTGACCTGTAATACAATTTCTTGTTTTCTATGAAAATTAGTATGATGAAAATGTTGAATAAATGAAATAATGTGTTTTGAGTTTTGTAAAAGAGTTTTTAACACCCAAGAGTTTCGTTTAGAGCCCGCTGTTTCTTCCTAATATACCTTGTAAAATAAACCTTATTACATTGCCCTCTGGTGGTATGAAATGGTAGTTTAAAATACTTTCTATATCGTGAGGAAAACATTGTCCTGAGGAATTACGGAGAGACAATTCAGTTAATGAAGCAATGAGATTACAATTCAATATCACTATGAAATTAAACAGCATTTGCTGCACTGGTTGAATACACCTTCACTCAGCTAAGAGGTATTAGTTTGGCTGGAAAAATTGCAATAATAAATTTGAAATAAGTTGCAGTCACTTTACCATCCTGAAAACTTTCAGTACAATAATTTGTCCCAAAAGTTTTCTAATATGATGCTTTACAAGAAAGAATTTAATTTTAAAGACCAAGTTAACAAGAATATTCACCCATTCTGATAAGCACAAACAACCTGCTTGCAATAAAACATGAATAGATGTTATGAGAAAAGTTTTGTGCTGTTTGTATAAAGGGCCAGAAACTGTAGTAAACTTCTCATGCAGAACTCACTTTGAATTATGACTACTAGGTCAGTATTTTGAGTTGTTTTATTTTACCCAGAACCCTTTTTGCCAACATGGACCTTTCTAGAATGCATAAACAGAAATAAATAATGAATGAGCAACAATAATATGCCACATATCTCATCAAATTGCATTCCCTTACCATGTCATGCAGCTCCCCAGATACGTTGGGTTTTGCACAAATGTTTAGGAACATGCGTCCTTGTCTTAAACAGATTGCCTACATTACTTTCTGTGAGAAAACAAAGTGGAATTTTCTGCTAAATATTCAATCTGTAAAAGTATATTTGTAATTGTGCTCAAATTGCTACTTGATGTGAGTCTACTCTCAGTGTCACTGGTTCTATATCTGCATCAGTTCCCTGCTTTCAGCTGGTTGCCTACTTTATCAAAAAAAGAAAATAATTTGTGCCACTTTCTTGTCTAGCACAGCATGCCCACAACCTGTAGCTGAAGTAAAAACATCTGATCCTCCACTTCCCCTCTCTCCCCTCTCCACCTTCCCCTGCCCCCTCTCCTGCGCCCCACTCTGAAGAAGATATTTCATGGTGTACAGACAGTGTCCAGTGTAGGCTATGATTTCTCATCATTTATTAGAATAACTAAGAGACTCCATATGCAGACCATGATAATGTATGACTGGGCTAATCCTGGGTTTTAATAACTTGTGCTACGAAAGGAGAAAGTTGTCACAGGCTTCTGTGCCCAGATTCTCCCAGGAGAGGCAGATGAGCTCCTGATTCAGATGTAGAGATGTAATTTGGTGGCTCCCACCTCTTCTTCTCCTGCTGTGTTACCTGCCCCCCATGTAGAGTCAGTGCTGCACAGCTCTTCCCTCGTCTCCCACTCCCAGCAGAGCTGTGAGCTGTGGACGGGCTGTGCCTGACGCTGGGGTCCTTCACAGGGGGCAGGCAGTGTGCAGGTTAGCACGCTTGTGTCGAGGGTTAGGGCTGGGCCGGCCACTAACACGGACAGACGCTCTCTAACCCCCTCTTCCCCCCCCCAGAATGGGTAGAGAAAAGGGAATGAGGCAGAGAGACTTACGGGTTAGGGAAGGAAAACTAGAACAGCTTTAATGAAAATAATGGAAATAATGGTGAAAAGATAAAAGTAAAGAACTATATACAACTATAGATAGTAGCCCGATATCAAACCTGACTCCCTCCCCCGATAACAATCCCCACTGGTGCTGCAGAGCAGGAGGCACTGGGGAAACCCCAGGCTCAGCGGCAGCGGGAGCTGGATACAGGGAGTTGGATTTGGGAACTCGGGATCCAGATCAAAATCAGGAAGTCAGATGGAGTCCTCTCTGGACACCGGCCATTGCAGAAAAGGGGCGAAAGAGGCGAAGAAAGGGCCAAAAAGGGCTGAAACTCTCATGATCACTCAATGTATACTAGATATGATGTATATGAGATGGAATACTCTCGTTGGTCACCTGTCCTGTCTATTACCCCCCGGAGGTGCAGCCTTTTACTTCCTTGTGACCCCTCTTACTACCCAGCACCCCCAGCGTGGCACACAAGAGCCAGCAGTGGCCTTGGTCACTGTAGGAATAAGTATCAGCAAGAGCCTTTCTGCATCCCAGTCCCAGGCAGTGACTGCAAACATCAGGTGTTATCACTGCCAGTAGCACACACTGTCTGCAGAAACATGCTGCTGACTTCAGAACGTGCAGCCTTTTAGAAGACACTAAACTGGAAAGTAGAAATCACTAAACAGGACTGGTTTTTCAGCTAAACCCAGGACAGCTTGCTTCCTTCTTTTCCACTGCCTGTCTGGTCAGGTGAAGCTGCGTCCATCACATAACATCAGGTGGCCTGGTTTGGGAGCTTGGGATGCCAGCATCATGCTCTGCAATATCTCCACATGTTCTTGCTATGAGCAATGTGTGACCAAATAGAGAAGAAACTGAACTCAACCACTGGCTATACCAGCTAGGTAAAAGTGGGCTTTAGAAGGCAAGTCGTATGTAGGAACAACTAAAATTAGCTGTTAAGAGTCCATGTTCTTGACATGGAGTCTTATGTCACAGGGAACTGAAAGTTTGCATGTATACCAATGAAGTCACATCTTCAATTGATTTTTTTTTTTTTTTTTAAATATCAAGCAGTATGTTGCCAGTCTTTCTTACTGCTCTTGGCATTCCTTGAGCATTTTAAGATACCGATTTTCTCCAGGCGCTGGTTTGTTCTTTTTCTCTTTAAAGAAGGACCACAAGTCTATCTGACCACAAACATATCTGAGCATGAAACAGTTTCAAAAAATCCCTAAAAATCATCCCCCAAAAGTCCATCTGGGAATGAAAGTAAAACTACCAAGGCAGCGAAACAAGGCTGACATGGGATGTTAGCTCTGATCAATGAAATACCACCACCATTTTGTACATACTTCAGATACTGTGTACAGAACCCAGCAAGCTGTTTTGTTTTTTTCCTAAATATGAAACTAAAATTAGCAAGAATTTTGTTGAATTAAATAATTCATTAATTGAATTAAATAATTCATTTCTCTTAAAATAATTCATTTCTCTTAAAATAATTCATTTCTCTTAAAAATGGTAAAGCGTGCTGTAACACAAAGCATTATTTTTTAATAGTGTAAGTGAAGGCTTTTGATGGATGGAGGAACAAAATGCTTCCATGCACTGACAGAGGACATGAGCACCTGTGCAGGACTTCTGGACGGCTCATGGCTTCCCTTTACAATGAGCAGCCTCAGGGACTGTAACATGCCAAGTCAGAGGTCACTGCCCTTTCTAGAGTACTTCCAGTGATGTCTTTAAAGGTTGAAACTCTGAAGATAATGGAAATAGCCACAAACTTGGCATATGTTTTTGGGAGAGAGAAAGGCAAGTCTGTTTACATTCCTTGTAATCACTCGAGTCTTGCAAAGTAATTCCTTTGTACCCAGTTTTGGAACACCCAGAGATGTAGTTCCAGAGTGTATCTGAGGTAGGTGGAGGAACTCAGCAATGTTACATCAAATGTAACTGATGTTACCCTAGTATTTGCCATAAAGCTAAGCTCTTTGGAAGACTGTCTTAAGATTTTTGGATTCATTTGGACCAAGTCTGAAGATCTGTCTTTGACTCTCCAGTACCTTACAAGAAGGAAGCATTTAAACTCATACTGGAAAAAAAACAAACCTCATAACACAAAAGGCTCAGGTAAAGCTGATTTGCTTGAAGTAATAAGGGCAATGAGTAGACCAAAATAAGTAATTCTTTGGCTGGCAGCCATTCCTTTTTCTTTACATTTATCTCCTGCTACTTATGTCCTGTTTTCTCTCCTGAACACTAGGACCACGGCTACCGTTGGGCTTAAAGCCAGCAGGAGTTCTTAGTTGTACCACAATTGGTTATGTTTTTCTCACTTGCACTCTCATCTCTTTGCTCTCCTCCCCCGCCTCTTCCTTATTTTTAACGAGCTTTGCTTTGGCGTACTGAGTGCTCAAAGCTTCACTAACTGGAGAGCAGTGGAGCCTGACCCAGCTCTAGCCTCAGAGACGGCAGTTCCTAAAAAGCTGCTAATGCCAGCTGACCTCCTTCTGACCCCTGTAGCATGAACATATTACCCTTGTTTCAGCCCAAGTGTCCCAGGATTTACCACAGCGTGAGATTAATCTTGTCTGTGTGCAAAGCGGCTGTAATTACAGTGATCTATGGTAAGTGGCAGGACCATTTGACTGGAAAGACCAATAAAACAAGTAGATTTGCATGGCTGATTTTTTTTTTGTGTGGTGCTTGCATTGGATTTGGGTAAGGAGAGCTTTATCTACTGACATTCAATCCAACTACCACATTTTAGCATCAAGGAAGTGCATTTATTTTCTTCAGCAGATGCACATGGAAAGAACCATGTGGGCCTTTCCACGAAAGACACCATTGTTGCAGTGAGTTTCACACACTGGGAGTGATGCTTGACCATTTCTTCTCCTTACACTGTGTGAACCATACATGCTCAGTGCCCTCAGCTTCCTTGTGGTAACAAAAAGATCGTCAACCTCAGTGGACACAATGCAGGCAGCCTTCACTCTGTGGGGCTAAAGTTACCAGAGTTGAGTTAGAACAGAATGACAGCAGAAGGAATGGGATATGATGTATATGAATCCTTTCATCTGATCTAAAGCATACATTCAGGCTCATTCAGATTGGATAGTGTGAATGGTTCTAGGTAAGAACGTTGCTTTTTGATTATGCTGTAACTTGTAGACACCCATCTTCTCCCTGGGCATGTTGCATGGCTATTATTTGTCTCTAGAAGAGAGGCTAAAATACACAGTTCTCAGTCTGGAATGCACCATGTTGGACAACATTGTGCTCAAACATTTCGTAAATATCTGTCCTTGCCTACCGGAAACCAGCCTCTCTGTGGCACTCCGCCTACTTCCATGGACTTGTCTTTTGCATATTTTTCCTGGGAAGGATAGGAGGAGTTTGAAAGAAATCCAGAGAAAGAGGATACTGTACACCAAAGGGATTTTACATGCTTTTTTTAGAGTGCCAACAGTCCCTTTTGTTGTGTCTGGTTGTGAAATCAAAGAATAGAATAGAATAGAATAGAATAGAATAGAATAGAATAGAATAGAATAGAATAGAATAGAATAGAATAGAATAGAATAAGAATCATACAGTTGAAAGTGACCTACAACAATCATCTAGTCCAACTGCCTGATCAATTCTAGGCTTACCAAAAGGTAAAGCAAGTTAAGGTCTTTATCCAAATTCCTCTTAAATACTGACAGGCTTGGGGCGTCAACCACTTCCCTAGGAAGCCTGTTCCAGTGTTTGACTCCCCTCTTGGTAAAGAAATGCTTCCTAATGTCTAGCCTAAACCTGCCCCTGTGCAGCTTTGAACCATTCCCAATGTAATTCTTGATCCCCTAAAACATCCTTGTTTTGGAAGAAGGAAGTGACAGTGTGTACAGTAACAATGGCATTGTATACAGCGACCCATACAGAGAAGCTGGAGTTATTCTGGAATTTGCCAGTTTGTATAAAATAAATTTAACCTTTGCCATTTTAGCTGCTGCCAAACAACTTGTTATCTGCTGTGTTGAACCAGAATTGAAAGAGGCAACATCTTCTCTTAGTCACTTAAAGGAGCCACTACTCTGTTGTATAATGTGATGAGAGACCACTTTTCAAAAACTGGTCTTTGGCTCTGTGAGTATGTCTTTGTATAGCAGGGTCTTAGCAGCCGTCTTTATGCCAGCTCTAGTTCTGTTGTTTGTGAGCTTCATAAACCTTGCTTTTTCAGTGTACAAACTTTTTAAGATCTCTATAAGCTCAGCATGCAGTGAAAGAAAGTTAGGCTAAGTCACATTGCCTTCCAAGTCCTGTGCATCCAGAGCACTCAGACAGTAGTTTCTTGCTGCTCACCTGATGTGTAAAAATGTGTTTGCCTTTGCTCACAGGAATAACATTACTGTAACATTGATCTAAATGCAAACTGTGAGTTCTGGGCCAAGGATCTTTGTGAGAGCTTAGACACGTAGCTGACAAGCTAGGCATAGAGCTGCACAGCAATAACTACAGATTCTTACTGGGTCCAACATGCACTTTAGTTTTGTTGTTCTTTTTTTCTGGTAAGAAAACCAGACACCCGAAGTGATTATTGTGTAGTTTTGCATCTCTGAGATTCTCTGTGATGGGAAGCAGCCTACAGGATCAGTCCTGTACAGAAGCTCAAGAGTAGGGACAGAATAATGCTAAAATCATTATTTGAATAAACCTGATTTAACATCTCTCAGGGCAGACTATATACTATAAACCCAAGAAAATTCAGTAGAGGCTGGAAAGGAGCTTGCCTGCAGATGAACTTGGTGCTTTATGTTTGCAACATTCTAATATCGTAATTAACAAGTTGTTTGTAGCTGCAAAGTGAAGTTGCTTTTTGGTGATCTCAGCTGACGGTATGTCTTCAGATTCTATCTTTGTATCAGTAGATGACAAACCAAACTGAGTCCTTCTGATCCACCCTCCTTTCATCCACTCATTTCTCTCCTTGCTCTCTAATGAAATTAATTGTTCACATGGTGTCACCCAAACCTCTTTATCTGTGCTGCTCCCCATGTGTCCAGGCATTATCGTTAACACCTCCTTGCTCTTTAACCTTCCACTGAGCCACATTGATGTGAGCTACTTTTACTCTGCTTCTTGTTTCTGACTCTGAATGAAAGGCGGCTCCACCCAGCTGGTAAGGACCTAAGAGATAGTTTGGATATCACCAACTGTTAGAGCACTTCTGTCTTGTGGCCATCCCTACACTTTCCCACAAGAACTATTCTCTTGGCTCAAAGTAGAGGTGATTGTGTCAGCCCACCATTGTCTTGTATTTCCTCATCCTTAAAAAACTTTTGCTCTGCACCTCAGTGAATTTAGAGGCATCAGCAGAGATCTTTTTTTCAGGCTTTCTGCACAATTTAGGCTATCGAAAGTTGATAGGATCTCCCAGCTAAAGATCTGTAGAATGCAAAACAGTTGAATGTTTGGAGCGAGGCTGATTCCCATGGATGTTTCTTGGCATTTAATTCTGAAGCCAGTAACAGGTTTCCTGTCCCTCTAGGGTGAGAGGAAGTGCTGCAGGAACCATAGACCTCCCTAGGGCTACAGAGAATAATGCCAAAGTTATCTATCTGCTCCATTTGCTTATAAGAGCTCCATATATCCTGCTGTCCCTGAATGTGCCAAGGTAACGCTGGAGGCACTTTTTGTGGTGACGGAGAGGGTTACGATGCAGTAACTCCCTGTCTCTACCTCATGCTTTGGTTTTGTTGCTGTATTTGCATTGTGCTTTGCACATTTTCAGAGTTCACAGAGGAAGGGAACAGAAAGGCTAGAATTAATCCTTAATGTTGAGAAAACATAAGGTGCCAGAACATGATTGCTGTTGCCATTGTAAAAACAGGTCTTCTACCTGTCATGCATGACATGATCAGCACCTACCTGCTCTGAGGGCACCAGCACTGGGCTCTCCCAGGTGTCAGTGTGGAGTAAGGCTGCCCTGCTGGGTCTGCTTACCGAGCCATCCCTTTTTATGCCTGACTCGTTAATTTTTATGCTGGCTGAATAATTACTTTGTGAAATTAAAATGTTTCCAACCTGTGTGTCGCAGAGATTTCTTGCTTCAAATTAACATGAAAAGTTGCATGCATGAATCCTGTGTACACTGGAAAGGGAGGGGTGGGGTTGCTTTGTGGCATCCAGTTCCCACATCAGATGATACGATACTAATAAACAAGTTGATTCCAGGAACTGGATTTTCACAGGCTGGCTGGAGGTGCAGTGGAAAATCTTCACTGCGGGGGAACTGTGGCTGCAAACGTGACTTGGGTACAATAACCTTGGAAGACAGTCAGATATTTACTTGCGTGAGCTCAAAGACTCAGAGGCAGATTTGCTGTTTCTGGCAGAAATAGATTTCTCATGAGAATCTAGTCATTTTGAGACATCTGCTTGCAGATTTAAATGTGGGATACTCTTAACCTGGAGAACTCTTCTCCACCTGGTGTCTCCTCTTGTAAATGCTGGCTACCTCACGCATGAAAACAGAAAAGCTGTGAAATGAGCAAACAACCTGTTCAGAAAGCTGGTTAGTTGCTGTCCAAGAGAATAAACACTTCATGGGAAATACTAGGATACATGTAGAAAACTGAGCTCGCTGTGCTAGCTTAAGAGAATGCTGGTGCATCTGACACAGGGGCTGTGTCTGGCCACATTGCTTCCCAGCCTGCTGATGTGCTTAGGTAAATCCCTGCTGGTGAGCAGTTGGCTAGGTGGAGATTTACAGGTAGATTCTGCAGGAACACCCATAATCTCGTGTACATTGGAGCATAATATCCTATCGTTCTCTCAGTACTTCCCAGGATTTACTCTGTTGCTAAATCAAGATGCTTTATTTCCCTTATAAGTTACTTTGATGTGAACCTGAGAAGGCCCTTGGCCATGTGAGGGCAATGCATCATAGTCCACTGCTGGCACAGACCCTCTGAGAGAAGACAAACAAACATAATTTCATATCTTGTTCTTTCCCGTGCTGGAACATGTCCTGCAAAATATTATTGCATTCCCTTTCTCACTTTCCCAGCCCCTCTCCCTTTTCTTCCTCTCCCTCTGCCTGATACTAAATTGGTTTTAATGAAGATGTTGCTGCCAGTAAAATGATGGCTATATTTGTTTAATGAGCCTGTTCCAATGTGTTATTTAATTGCTCCATTATTTCCTTTGTCAGTACTCTGGATAACAAAGTTATTGGTATTTGACTAATTTTTCATGCTTGAATTAGAATATATCAGTAAATACAATGTCATCTGCAAAGAGGAACTACCAGCAAACTATGATGATTTAAGGACTTGAATTTTTTTTTCCCTCTCTCTCCGTAAGCAGTAATTATTGAGGTAAATGAAACTTATGGGAACTGTCATTTCGAATTGAATTTTAACCGCTTGCTTCCTGGAAGGGAAGACATCAAGCTTACTGTCTGAGCAAAGCATAAACAAGAATAAATGTGGAAATACTTAGTGAAGGACTTGCAGGGAAGGCAGATAGTGGGCTGCTTATGCTAAATGTGCCCATCATATTTGGTCAACAAAAAATGAAGTAACTCAAGTGACTGCTGTAAGTGTAGTGGTTTTATCTGGGAGAGGGTCATCTCCTTCCCTGAGGAGATATACTTAGAGGGCATTTCAGGTCTGTTTTCTGAAATTCCTTCCTAAAGAAGGAGAGGCTTATAGCATGATCACTGGGAAATCAGAGCACAAGTCTTCAAAGGCTTCAGTCCCTATGGTCGGTGCTGCAAGCGGAAGATTAGACCTGTTGCCTGTAATAGGAATTCCCCCCCACCCAGCGCACCTTTCTGACCTGCATCCATCTCTCCTCTTCCTCCCAAGAAGGGAAGGGGGAGAGGAGAGAGAGAAGAGAAGAGACAAGAGAGGAGCAGAGGAGAGGGAAGGAAAGAGAGGGTGAAAAGAAATTCTGATTCAATTCCATACTGAGCTTTTCATTATACTTGAAATGAGTGGTTGTTTAAATAGATAAGGGCAGAGTGTGACCCATAGTGATATTAAATCCAGCAGCATACTCAGAAAGTGAGTGGATAAAAGCATCTAAAAGCTCTGTTGACTTCTTGTAAGAAGATACTTTCAAGGGGGACTGATTCTGAAATCATCTCAAGTAACAAGGACAGAGTTTCCGTAGTCTTTTAAGCTGCGGAAGACAGAAGTTTTCCTCTTGTGTTGTCATGCATTCCCAGGTTTCTATAAGCCCTTGAGACATCCTGTCACTGATTAACATAGAACATCAGAAAACGGGAAACCAGGAAAACGACCTGGGACAGGAACACACCCTCATTATAAGTGATTACTGCAGGACTATATCCTTTCTAGCTTGTTCCATTTAAGAACAAAGCTGCAGAAGGTGAGATGAGAGCAAGTCAAAGTCCTACTGCCAAAAGTAAGCGACAGAGGAGCAGAAGAGTCTAGAGGTGGGAACTGCAGCATTTTCCAAAACAGATAAACAGGGATTCGTAATAAGATGTGATTAACAAGGTACAGCTTCCACTTGGGAACTGTGCTGTTGCATCAGATATTCAGGCACTTTAATCGTGGTTGTTCTGACAACAAGACGGGAATTCAAGCCTGTAAACGGATGCAACAATGCATATGGGGCTGACAACAAGAGATTAGTTATCTCTGTGATGAAAAGGAGTGAAAGAAAAACTCCTCAACCTATAGTTTATGTTCTGAATTAGAATACAAAGGAGAACTTCCAAAACAAATCAGTGCTGCAGAAAAAGTGTGTGAGATAGATAAAATTATATTTGATATCAAAATGATACATGAATCTTTAATAGAAGGATAAAATCTAGAAAGTGCTAGTACTTTACTAAGACTTCTACGTGGGGAAGTGCTCCATGGGAAAAGCCCTAGGGGTTGCCTGAAGAATGGAATAGGAGATCTTGGAGCATGGCAAGGCTCAGGTTTCCAAGATAAGGTCGGGCCCCTCAGTTTAAGAAAGGCAGGGACCTGATGGAGAGAGTACAGCACAGGGCAACTAGGATGATTACGGGAGTGGAGCATCTCCCTTATGAGGAAAGGCTGAGGGAGCTGGGGCTCTTTAGTTTGGAGGAGACTGAGGGGTGACCTCATTAATGTTTACAAATATATCAAGGGTGAGTGTCACGAGGATGGAGCCAGGCTCTTCTCGGTGACAACCACTGATAGGACAAGGGGTAATGGGCTGAAACTGGAACATAAGAGGTTCCGCTTAAACTCGAGAAGAAACTTCTTCTCAGTGAGGGTGACGGAGCACTGGAACAGGCTGCCCGGAGGGGTTGTGGAGTCTCCTTCTCTGGAGACATTCAAGACCTGCCTGGACACGTTCCTGTGTAGCATAATCTAGGCATTCCTGCTCTGGCAGGGGGATTGGACTTGATGATCTTTCGAGGTCCCTTCCAATCCCTAACATTCTATGATTCTATGATTCTATGACATTGTATGTCTGCATTTACACATTCTATCTCCTGAACATCTAGTTTGATTATCACATATGTAGTCATGTGATCAAAATACCTACCATCTTTTGAATGGAATTTGATTAGTTTGTGGGCAGGCAATGTTACATGGGTATTCGTTGACTTAAGAGAGAAAACTCTCTAGATTTCAGTTCCTGCTTCAAGCTGTGTTTATGTGTTTATATTAATTGACTGTTTAATATAAATATTTCAGTGTGCATTGGAGTAGGGGGCAGAGCACAGCTGTGTATCCAAATCACCAAACAACAGAACGATGGTATTTCTTGCTTAGCATTTTAAATTCTTCTCTATGTAGTGGCACAACTTCAAGCGAAGGACGAGACCACACTGTCCCCATCTGCCTCTATGCTCAGAGCTTTTTACTGGGCTAGTTCTTACCTCCGAGGCAGGTGCATCCTTCACAACTGCGCAGTGACAGGTACTTTCCTTCTGCTTTATCCAAGAATCAGTTAAGGGGAGAGCAGAACCTTTTTGCTGGCAAAACCAGTGTCCCAGAGCAGCAGGCATTTACAAAAATCTGTCTCTTCAGAGAGAGCAGGGCGCTTTGTGACCAGGCAGGCAGTCACTGCTGGGTTATCCCATGTTGAGTTCTTACAGAAAGACTGGAAGTGCAAAGTTACATATGGACTGAAATGTCATTTGAATATTATTTGAATACTGTAGAAACTGGTGGAAATTTTATGCTATTCGTAGATGTAACGACTCCATTAGCTATCTCAGGAACTATTTACAAAGTGTAGGTCTTAGTAATAATACTTTTGAAGTAGTAATCAAAAATAGTAGCTTGAACTCTGTAGAGTGGCTGAAATGACTTAAGTTAGTCTGTAAGATTAGAGCTTCAGATATGTTGAGAAGAAAAAATAGAATAAAATACTTCAAACAGGCAGCAGGTGCATCTCTTTGACTGATATACAGTGAAACATGCAGGCTCAGGCATCTTGTGTGTATTTGTCTGTACGCTCACATGTGCCCCTCTCTATGTGTTGCGCAACAAATACGCACTGTGCTGGTTAACAAGTTTCATTCATGCCTGAAACAGGTATTGCAGGATTGCAGGGAGATTATATTGTAAATTATAATGAATAGGGTAGAACACATAGTAGTTTAAATAGTATTTAAATAGAAATTCCCAGAGAGAAGGTGAAGAAATGTAAAAGGTTTGTAAAGCGTGCTCTTAAGACAGGCTGAGAGAACAAGGTTTATTTAAACTGCAAGAAAGAAGACTGAAACAGCCACAGTCTATACATATAGCAAAACAACTATAAAAAGATGATAATTGGGTTTTGGGTTTTTTTGTTTGTTTGTTTTGGATGGGAAAAGAACAAGAAAAAACTCATCTTTTGTTGCAAAGAGATCTTGATGTGAACAGTAGGAGATTTCTAAGTGAAGTCTAGGTCTGGGTGTGGTTAACTGAAGATTTTCACAGACATGTAAGTTTTTGAAAGCAAATTGGACAAACGTCTGTCAAAGATAATGTTGGTTGTACCCGATCTTGCTTCTGCGTGGACACTTAGACTGTACAGATCTCTCTGAAGACCCCGTTGCTACGATACCAGACTAACCTGATCTTAGTAGAATGTGAGGTCTTGCCAAAATCAGAAGGAACTGAGATGTGGGGACTAAATGAAACAGGATAAAAAGTGGTGTGGATTCACAAGAAGTAGATCAACCCAAACTTGCCCTATCATTTTATTTCTAAATGCAACTGATTTTCTTGGCAAAACCAATTTATTAGATCTCATTTGTTTGGTATAGAACGTAGTGTGTTATATGATAACTTGAAGAAAATTATTAACTGAATCGAGGAAGATTGGTTTCTATAGAACTGCTCAGGAGTCTGAGACACTGATTAAAAGAGAAAAAGAGAAGAGTAATATTTAAGGGGATGTAAGTAGTAAAGTTCCCCACTTGAGACAAGTCTTAATAATTCTATTAATGACTTTTTATAAAAAGAAGTCAAGTACTGATGGAATGCAATGAAATTCATTTGTGCAAAGTGTGAAGTCATTGCACTTAGGGACTAATAACAAGAATTTTTGCCATAAAATGGGACATAATTAGTTGAAAATGTTTAAAAGATGGCTGCATGTAAAGAGAATGAGATGGTAGTAAAGCAGTAAATGAGATCTTGGGATGTGTCAGTGAAGTATTTGGAAGCTATTAGGAAGAATTAATGTTTTTGTGCATCCCTAACTTCATCTGAAACAGCATTAGCAATTCTGATTGCTTATATGCAAGAAGGATAAGGGCTCAAATGCAGACGAGAACTGCTAGCACAATCATGGGAGCAGAGATACATTGGAGTAGACTTGAGGAAATTTACTCTTAGTTGAGCCAAAAGAAGGCTAAGAGAAGATACTGTAATCCAACATGAGGAGTGAGAAATGCTTCTTATGTGCTATAGAGTATCTGGAATAAGAACAAATGGATATAAATTAGTTTTATAAAATGGGAAAGTGACTAGAACTTCCTAGCCACTGGATAGGTTAATAAACAGCTTCCTAATTATAATGATAGAGGTAAAAAACCAAATCCTAACTGCCTTGAAAATGAACCCTGGTAAATTCATGACAGATATATGATTTGGTATCGATGGTAAGAGGGCATCTGTATCACAAACTCTTGCTTTCTTGCTTTCCCATGCTCCAGTAATAAACATACATGTCTTATGCCTTCACATGCTTATGTGGTAATTGGAGACATGAGAACTGCCATCCTGGATCAGACCTCCAGTTCATTTCATTTGCTAATTTAATTTTGGCAAAAACAAGAAACCAAAGCTTCAGATAAAGTGCAAAACTGCTAAAGAAGGCATGTGATCTAGCATGTCCCTGGGGAGTTTTTCTCCAATAGAGAGACTGGTAGGTGTCCTGAGGCATGAAAATTTCTGTCCTTTGTAATATTTGCATATAAATTTATCTGATGTGAGCATGGATGTTCTTACTGTCTTTATAAACATGGAAACTCCTGGACTCTGCTGAAATCTTCCCCTCAATATAATCTGAAGTAACTATAATATGTTAATTTCCAGTTTATTTAATGGACTGACACTTTGTTTCTTCTTTAGAAGAGAGGCTAAATGTCACATCATCTTTCCACTTAATGGAGGTCTTGGTCACTTAATGTCTTCTTTAGTAACACTCCAACTAGCTCTACTCCTATGCTCCCTTCATGTGGAAGGTTTTCACAAAATCACAGAATCACAGAATGTCAGGGGTTGGAAGGGACCGCGAAAGATCATCTAGCCCAATCCCCCTGCCAGAGCAGGATCACCTACAGTAGGTCACACAGGAACACATCCAGGCAGGTTTGAAAGTCTCCAGAGAATGAGACTCCACAACCTCTCTGGGCAGCCTGTGCCAGGGCTCTGTTCTTTACCCACACAGTAAAGAAATATTCCTTATGTTTGAGCTGAACTTCCTGTTTTCCTGTTTGTGATCATTTCCCCGTGTCCTATCACTGAATACCAATGAGAAGAGTCTGGCTTCATCTTCCTGCCACCCATTCCCCCCATATAATTTCGCTTGCCTTTCTTGACATACCCTTTTGCAGTTGCATAGTTTTTGAATAATTTCAAAATGATTCAAAAACATGGCCAAAGATGGACAGTAAGGAATTGCTATGCAGTGCACTGGAAAAAAAAAACCCAAAACCAAAAGCACAACTATTTTCTGCTTTTGTCCATTGTTTCTGGATATTGGCTTTTTTGATACTGCATTTCATGCCATTAGTTCTTCAGTGTCATTTTGAAAACTGTAGTTGAAAGAGACATAAAATCCTAAAATCAGAATAACAAAAAGTGACAAGTAAGGTACATACAATCCAAGATGAATTTCCATGTATCACTTGTACTGTATGCCACATCTAGAAGTAACATGGTTAATCAAGAAAATCTGTATTTTGATTATTTTAAAAAAACAGGATGATTGTGTAGTCTAGTACAGTTATTTTACTGATCATGGACCAGAGCTGTTCTTGTGCACCATGGCAAGTGACACTTTTGGATATTGATTGACATTTCTATACTTTTAATTAAGTTTTTTGTTTTACTTGGAAGGTAAGCAGAATTCAGATCAAAATGCTGATGTAAATAATGTCCAAGGGGAAATTCTAGAAGAGGCCACAGGCCTTTAAATAGTAAAGTTTCACATAACGTTCAGGCTGAGCATGTGCTATCCAAAGGGGAAACTTAAGGAGAAATCCATTCGGAGTTGCTGAAGATGTTTCTGTTCAGGGCCGCTAGATGTCAGGCAGAACGAAGAATTCACCCTGCCTGATTTGGGTTGCGTTTCATCCTGGTGTAAGGGTTTACTGCAAAGCCTGTAAATCCCCTTGAGGAAGGGAGGAGGAGTCCGAGGATCACAGTCCTTGGACTGGCTTTCTCTGCAGGACCGTGTGTCACATCTGTTGCTCAAGATTTCGCTGCACTTCTTTGTGTGGTGAACTCTGCCCTTAGGAAGGTTGAAATTAGATAGTGTAGGGACAGCGCATCTTCTGGACAAAAGCACTCTGCTGGAAGTGCTTTAAACCTCATTGATGTAGTGCACCTTTTAGGTGCAAAATTTTTAGTGTGCGGGAGCAAAAAAAAATCAGTTCTGCTTCTTGTTTCAAGCAATTTCATGATGTGAGAATGATTGGCTAGTGCCCAGTCTCTGAGAAGGACTTCAGGGAGCCCTTTTGCGTAACAGGCGATGCACATAAATGTACAAAAAATGCCAGTCCTAGCTCCAGAGAGCAAGAGCCAAGAGCAAAAGCAGAGTAAAGAAGGAGAGAGGTGGAAAGAGTTAAAAAATAAATTAACAGAAGTGCTATCCTTTAGAGCTTGCTATGAGTGTGTGTCTCATTCTGTGATGCCAGCTGAAGAAATGTTTAATCTTGGCAAAAGCAGCTAATTGGGCCAATGAATAATCATTCACCCTGTGACTGGGTTATAAAAGTTTACAACCCTGACCTGTTATGAGGAGAAAATCACGAGTCTCATATTCCCTCACGCTTGGCATGCTAATTAGAATAGAGGCATCACATTATATCTGGAGCCCCCAGGATTTTACTGCTAATGATATTTGTGTCTATCATGGAGTCTTCCAAATAAATGCATTACAGGGGTTCAAAATCAGCTCATAAGTTCGATTTACCCCGTGGTACAAACTTTCTGCACACTTTTTTTCAGAACTATTTTTCAACACAATAAAAACTTAAAATGACCTCTGTGTTGTGGGAGGGAGAGAAAACTTAGCAACTTCGTAGTATGCCATTTTGAAATGCCCTTATGCTGGGTTTTCTAAGTCACATGTTTTTCATAAAATGCCTTAATGGATTTTCTAACGAAAGATTAAAATCCAGAAGACATTTGCACAAGAATGTTTTAATAATTGTATAAACAAATTCATAATAATTTAATTTATTCAAATAAAAGTAATTTTTATTAAAGAAATTTTGGACTGAGCTCTTCAGTGATTGATACTGACAGCACTTTCATTAACAGATGATGAATTACTGCACCAAGTTGGTGTCTTTATCTGTTGTTGTTCTCTCCAAACAGTTGAGTGTGATGAATCTCGAAAAGGTCATTTTTCTGGAGCTTTTGTTTTCAAAGTCCAAATAATTCCCCTATTCTTTAAGAGAACATGGCAGAAACATAAGGATAGCAAAAGCAGTATTTCAGTAAGGTGCATGTGTAGATAAGCTGAAGTCTCTGTGCTTCCGACTTTGAGCTTTCTCCACTTGAGTGGATTGTCTGGAAAACAGCAGAGCACAGCTGTGCAGTTTTGTATTGACTGTTAAAAGGCAGCTCCAAAGGAAGGCTGGATTTGCTGAAATTGATTAAGGAATAGAAACACAAATGATGAGAAGATGTGACATTCTGTTCACTATTTCACCTGGCCATTCTTAAATTGGCCTGTGTGGGCCAAAACAGGCAGGGCACAGGAACAACCACAAACCACGCCTGAAATGCAAAGAGTAGATTTATTCTCACTACCTGACAATCTGGAGAGTGTTTGCAAGCAGCGCCTGTTCAGAGGGAGGCACACAGGGAGTGATCATGTGAGCAGCACAACAAGTAGCAGCGCTGGCCCAAGGAGGTCTCTCCTTGCTAGAAAGCATGCGGTATTTATCCCACTACTTTGTTATGTTTACCTGCTGCTCTACCTGAGCTCCCAGGACTCACACGACAGCTTTGCTTTGTTCCTTCCCCGCATCTATCCCAGGCCTCTGTTACCTAAGTGCGGGTGTGCTGCTGGTTGAGCACACGAGGCCAAACAGTAATTCAGTGAGATGTCTGTGTTTTCTGACACCTCAGGTGCAAGTTGCTTGAGTGTACCTACAGTCCTCCTCGCCAATCTTCTGTTATATTCCTATATGGCCGAACTGCAAAATAGTACTGGGAGTTCTAGGAATTGGTTCTTGCTGCTCCAGGTCTAAAAGAGAGATCTGTGCCTGAGGAAGTCAGGTCAGCTTTGTAAAAGGTATTACAAGGGAACTTTGCAAAAAGCTGTCAAGGGTTAGGGCTGGGCCAGCCACTAAACGCTGACAGATGCTCTCCCTTCCCTAAACAGGAAGGGAAAGGGAATAAGGCAGAGAGACTTACAGATTGGAGAATAAAACCAAACCAGCTTTAATAAACAATAATAGTACTAATAAGGAAATAACAAGGATAATGAAAATATATACAAGTACGTGCAAAACTGATACCGAACCAGACTCTCCCCTGATAGCAGTCACCACTGACACTGCAGAGCAGGCTGCTGATAACAGCAAGGTCTTGGTTTTTAAAAAAGTAAAACCTCTGAACAGAATTGGTTCTGTTTAGCTCAAACCAGGACACATGCTGCAAAGGAAGACATAATGTCATACACATGGGCACATACAGCATTACGTGTATGAAAGCAGAATATTCCTGAAAGATATTAGCCATCAATTTACAGCTCCAGGGTGAGTAGTTTATGCAAGATGCAGAACCCCAATGCATGAGTAAGTGAAGTGGAAAGCCAGTGGTGCCATCGGACACTTATCAGCAGAGGACAGAACGGGCCAGCTGTGTTGCCCAAGTATCTGCTCTTGTGAGACAGGTGGAAAAAAGGAAACGCATTAGAAATATCCTGCTACATCAGGCCAGTGTTCTGCTAAACATGGTATTTTCTTACTACTCTGCAGTGGAGACACTGTTCAGTGAAAGCATGTGAGGTGGTCACTTCTATGGCTGAGTTCCTTAACTTCCAAGGCTGTTGTAGTAAGAATGCTGGAGAATTTGTTCTTCCTTACTCCTTTTGATATCTGCTTTTAGACTTGTTCACGATTGTATATAATCCCTTTTAGAACCTCTTGATACAGTTGCGTCGACTATGATACTGTCTGCAGGCATGTCCTGTGACAGCCAAGTTCCAAAGCACACATATGCTTAGTAAAGCTGTACTTGCTTTTTAACTAGTTTAAACTCTCTATTTTAAAATACTCTCCCTGTGGTGTTATTGAGTTCTTCCTGTGTCCCGGGGTGATGGAGCAGTTCTACTGAAGAGCGCTGAAAAGCAGTTCTGCGTTTACCTTATCCGTTGCCTTCTTGATTTTGTTACTCTTCGTCACACAACCTTTCCAAGTAAGGAGTCTCAACCTTTTTGTATCAGCTCATAAGGCAACTGTTTTATTTAAGGATAGTTTCTGTTCATTTCTCTCTACCTCTCTTAATTCCTGTACATCCTTCCTGAAATGCACAGACCTGGACTGTCGACAGGACTTGAGGTGTGGCTGTACCAAGGCCTTTACATATCAGCAAAATCATGTCCTCTCATTATTATCTTTGCTGCCTGTTTTCTGGCCACTGCATTGATCCAATAATTTTAGGAAACTGTTCTTGGCTCATAACTGCCAGTTTGAATTCAGCATCATGTAGACATTGTTTAGATTTTTTTTTTTTTTTCCATAGGTGCACTACATCGCGTTTGTCTAAAGGGAAGATTACCCGGCAGCCTTTCACCCGTTCAGTTTGGTGAGCTCCTTCTGGGGTTTGGCACCACTGGCAAGGAATTTAACTACTTGAAAGAGCATAATGTCATCTGCACATTTAAAGAGATTTCACTGCAATCTTCCTTCTCCAGGGGATTGGAAGTTCTCTAATAAAACTAGTCCCAGCACCAATTTCCATGAGGACTCACTTTGGACACTTCCACCATCCTGAGAAATGTTAGTTAAGCCCTACCATTTGTTTCTTACCTTTTACCAAGCTTAAAATCCATAAAGGACCTATCCTCCAGTCCATGGCAACTTATTTTCTGTATTAGCCTTTGGTATAGGACGTTGTCAATGGCTTTTTGAAAATCCAGATATATTACATCCATTGCTTTCCTTGCTAGTGCACTTACAGAAGTCCAGCAGGTTTTCGCTTTGCAGAAACTGTCAGCTCCTTTGCAATACCCATGTGTCCATGTGCTGGGTGGGTTTATTCTGTTATCTTATCATGTCAGGAAGCCAGAATTGCTGCTCTGTAGTTCCCAGTATCTCCCCCAGCACCCTTTAGCCCTTCCAGTACTACCTCCCTTCTGTTCACAACTCAGCTTATATCTGGAGAGTGCTTTGCCCACCAAAGTAAAGTACACTGTGAAAAGTCACAAACTGAAAGGAAAGAAGGAACAAGCTAAGTTTGACTCTGTAGTCTATTGATTATGGCTCTGAAACAGAAGAACTGCTTTGGACTGACGGTAAAAAATAAAAAAAAAGGTCCTACTCATGCTTCTGGAATTATTTTTCTGTATTTCTGTATTTCTATTTTCTATATTCTCTGTATTTTTAGCAGGTTATACACAATTTGATAGTGGTGGAGTTTCATGGTGATTTGGTTATTGCCGAACTGTGAAAGTCCTAATGCAGTTTGATGAAGACATTAATTGACAGGAAGGTCAATATTTGCTGGAGGAGCTTTTGAGGGATGCTATTTTAGTAGTATTCAGTATTATAAGTGTAGGATTCAGTATTAAAGACGTCAGATGTTCAAAGTCATGAGTTAATCTCTTTTAAGCCTGACTTTAAAATTATGATTTGGAGCTCTTTTTCTTAATTTTCTGGACCTTTATGTCACATCATGCTTTTAGACAGCAGTGAGGGCTGGAAATGTATTTTAAGACAGTGTACGCAAAATTCTCCTAGTTCTGACTGTAGGAGTTTGCACTGCAATACTGCAGGAGTTGGCAGCACTGCTGGTTTGCAAAGGCAAAGCTCAGGCTCTGGCCAGATGCCACATGGCATTTGCTTCACGTGAGCAGAGATCAGCCGCATCGCAGGTGGATGTGACCCTGGAAGATCTCACCTGACTCGTCTGAATTCTGGAGTCATTCAGAGGTTTTGAGTCAAGTTGTTAGCCCACCAGAAGTAAGCACAAAGTGCAGTGCTTATGGTTTGTTTGTACTCGGAGGGGCTCTGTAACTTGTTGGTGGGTTAGAGCAGTTGAGTCTGGGAACTGGCCTGGGCTGAGTTCTGTCTTGGAAGAAGGGAAACTTATTTTACCAGATGCTTTTTGGCCACAGCTGGCAGCCTGGGTGATACTTTTTCAGTCAGAGGTTAATCAAGGTTTCCTGTAGAAAGGCTAACATTTGGCCTGACTATCAAGTCCTTTCAAAATACATTCTGTCAGTGCATTGTCTTTACATGTCAACAAGGACAAAGTTTGGCAGGTCTAGATTCCAAGTGTGCAAATCTATCATTTTCATAGCACCTGGGACATCAGATTACCAAGAGAAAGCCCCTTCAAAGAGAAACAATTGACACTGGAAGAGAGATTAGTAACTGTGTGAAACTCCACTGTGTTAGCAATTAGCGAATTAGCCCATACACCACCATTCCCCCAGTATCTGAAAGAATGTTTCAGGAACCGTGGGACATTTTTCCCAAGACACTTAAATCTTGTCTGAGAGATGCTCAGATAAAACACAGACAAATGAACACACACATCAAAGAGTCGGTGGAAGAAGGAAGGTGCTCATAGCTGAACATCTTTAAGGCTGTGCTGAACAGAGGACAAGCTGAATGAGTGTATTCTTTATGTGAATAAATTGGATTGTAATAATAACAGCTGAAGCAAACGTTAAGTGTTGTGCTCAGCTGTTCATCAGAGGATTCAACTTAATTTTTTTAATTGGAGGGAAAATATTACTTGTAATTACTTGTAATAAAAGAACATTAGCCACAAGATGGCAGCATAATCCAGTGATAATCCAATTTTGGCTGTCATTGCTGGGAAACACTTTGCAGTTTTTAGAAGGCCGTTTGTGGCAGAGCCACAGTACATCTGAAAATGAAGTGTTGGCAGCATCTGAATAGCTCTTTTGCGCTGCGGAGGCTAAGTGGCACAGTGGGTTAGTACCGTAGTCTTTTTCTTCTGGAGACTCGGACTTACATCCTGGCTTAGCCTGTAAATGAAAGCAAGTTGGGTGGTCTCATCCCAGTCCCCATTTGTACATATCACAAAACCACCAGGCAATTTGGCATGGCCAGGAGCTACTGCCTGGGAGAGGAGCAGGACTCGAATAGGAGAGGAACTGCAGGTCATGGGCAAGGTGAGCTGGCTGAGCCGTGAAGGGAGGCTTGTGTAGCGCCAGCTCAGACTGAATGACAGTCACCAGCCTACCATCAGTACTAATTTTATTCTGAATATTTGCACAGTAGTTTATGCTCTCTGTGTCAGATCTTTATTTTATCCTTTTCCGTGTTGCTACTCATGGGAATTTTGCCAGTGAAAGGCGCCAGCAAGCACCACAGGATTTGGACAGGTTTTATGAACAGTTACAATGAACAAATTCATTTAAGTTTTGTTTTGAAAAGAAGCTAGCATAAATCCTTAAATACATCTCAAGGCTCCACCGCAGAGGAGATAATAGTAGAATGGTACTATGCACTGGGGGATAGAGTGCAAGATGTGACCCAGGTGTATGTCAGCTCCACTGCATGGGCTGCTCTTCACAATCTTGATTTCTCTGGGAACAAACCTTGTGCTGGGACAGGGTTATTGTCCTTGTTTTCTTGGTCAGGAACCAAAGCACAGAAAAGCTGAGTTGTGTCTAGGTGTATGAAGGAGACTGAAATCTGAATTTAGGTTTATGAAGACCTGCTGCAGTGTAGTTCTTGGAGGGGAAGCTGTAAAAATGGAGTAAGGCCAAGAGACAAAGCAGGAAAGATGGAGAGAGGAATTAGGGTACCACAGAAAATGTGAAACTGGTTGAGGCAGTGAAAAAAACCGCGACACAGGAAATTAACACTTAGGAGCAATAGTAGGAGGTCAGAGTAGTGGAAAAATATCAGGAAAGAACTAGTGTTTATAATTTTTATTAAATATCAGGAGTTTTTAAATGCTCTTAATGAAACAATAGTACAATGAAGAAAAAAATGCAAGCAATCAGGAGAAGCAGAAAAATGTGCGATTTCTGGAGAAAAGAAGTTGTAAAGAGCAAAGAAGAAGTGTGGATACAAAAATATACTGCTGAAAAATGCAGTTTTGAGGCAAGTACTTGTGAAACTGTGCCAACTTCTGTAAATACAATTGACTTTAAAATGAAGAGGCATTATAAAGAAGGGGAGTGACATTCTTCTAGCAAAATGGTTCAGTGTTTTATTTCCAGATTACAGTTCATTTTGCAGCTGAATTTGCTTTAATTTAGAGTAGAAACAATCCTGAAGTGAGATAGACTCAAGAAGTGGACAATGAAACATTTTGTTATACCTGAAAAAGACTTCTTTTTCTCTTTTTTTTTCTCTTTTAAGCAGTAAAAAAATCGTTTCACAATGCCCTGGAAGAATTATTCTACCCAGTTTTTCAGTTCTCTCACTGAAGTGAAAAATCAATTATTTGTGCCGCCCTAGTTGTGTAATGAGGCATGTTGAAGGAAAACTTTGGTTAGAGACGCAAGTGTTCCTGTACTAAAGTTTTGGAATTTTAGATACCTCTGGTTATCTTGGAGACATCAGAGGAGTCAGGTGGGGAAAGGGGGTAAAGGAAAGGGCTCCATGCAGTATTATATCATCTGACTACAACTCTCTTTGTTATCAGGAGGAATCTTGCTGCCTCACTGATGTTGTAAGCCTGGGTTTTTGGTTTGTCGTGAAGGTGTACAAGTTTTTCTCCACCTTCCAAAAGACTTCCTCCATCTTATTCCATGCTTCCAGGGCAAGCCAACCTCTTTAGAAAGATAACACAGAAATCCAGGAAGGAGTGATCATTTCTAACAGTTCATCTCAGATTATTTTGTCCTGTTGTGGGAAACGGTTGATCACACTAGAAGCGAGGTGATGGCACACTGTTGATCACAACTAGCACACTGTTGATTGTGCTATAAGCAAGACACACTCTTCCACACCATTTTCATTGAAACTTCATTAAACCAAGCATGTGCTACAGCATTAGCTGAAAAAAAGTGTCTTAAATTTTATATCAGTTGTGCCAGCACTGGAACACAAATGTCACTTGTGCAAATTCAGTCCTTCAGAAGGGAAGGCAGAAATACTTTCTTGTGCCAGTAGTTGATTTTCCACATGCATGACCACTTTGCTTTATACTGGCCACACACTGTTACAGAGACATAAATTCTCACCTAAGAATGGCATGGCTGTTTTGTATCCCAGCTTTCAAATGAAAACACTGCTGAAAAATTATGGAATACCAGAGATCTTTGTTCTGTGGGGGGGCACAGAAGGGTAAGCAAGGCCACCGTGCCAGTAATATCTCCAAGTGATATGCTAACCCTCTTTCTTTAGCTCTTTTCATCATGATAGTAATTCTAGAAACACAGAGATACTTACCTGGATTGAGTGAATGAATGTGTAGATAAGTAGAAGAAAAATTGGGAAATGTAATGCGCTTCAGAACACCATCTATTCTCTTTTTTATGCAAAATTGGTTGTACTATATATTATTTTCACTGAAAATTATAAAATCGTAGAATGGTTTGGGTTGAAATGGACCTTTTAAAGGTCATCTAGTCCAACTCCTCTGCAGTGAGGAGGGAGATCATTAACTAGGTCAGAGCCCTATCCAACCTGGGCTTGAATGATTCCAGGGATGCGGCTTCCACAGCTTCTCTGGGCAACTTGTGCCAGTATCTCACCACCCTCATAGTAAAGAACTTCCTAATGTTGAATCTACATCTACCCTGCTCTAGTTTAAAACCATTGCTCCTTGTCCTACCACTACACTCCCTGATAAACAGTCCCTCCCCACCTTTCCTGTAGCCCATTCAGGTACTGGAAGGCTGCTCTAAGGTCTCCCCGGAGCCTTCTCTTCTCCAGGCTGAACAGCCCCCGGCTCTCTCAGCCTGTCCTCATAGGAGAGGTGTTCCAGGTGTTCCAGCCCCCTCATCATCTTTGCAGACCTTCTCTGGACCTGCTCAAGCAGGTCCATGTCTTTCTTACCCTGAAGGCCCAGAGCTGAACGCAGCCCTGCAGGTGGGGTCTCACCAGAGCAGAGCAGAGGGGGAGAATCACCTCCCTTGACATGCTAAATTCATAGAGGTCATTGCCCAGAGGTTTGTTGGTGTATGTTCAGAAAGGCAGGACTTCTCCCTGCTGCCTCCATCTGCCCCAGGCAACACAATTTTCCAGATGCAAGTGATTCAGCTCATGTCTTTTATACCTTCCCAGTCCTTCTGACAAGCCACTCATTCCCATTAGATGATAACTGCTAGCTGAAGTGGTTGCCAAATGGACCCTGACACTATCACAAACCACTTCTGTGAGAAAACCGGTGGATTGTCTAGGATGGCTGTAATGTTATGATGCTCTAACAGCCAATTGAATGAGGGCTTTGGACCTTCAGTTTATAAATCGAAAGTGATTGGGTAGCTTTGCGGTGAATCAGTGAAAACATAAATGATTTTTTTTTTTCCCCAGATATCAATATGGATTTATATACATGACTTTGAATGAACTTAAGTAGGATGAACATTGGTTCTTTCAATTTTAAATGTTCCTCCCTCCCCACTTTACTTTCTGATCATGAAACTGTGAGCAGGCATTTGGAAGTTCCTGAAATTCCGTATTACGGGTTTGTCAGCTCTGAGTTTGTGCAAAGCTCCGAAAGAGCTCTGAAAAAAATTCTAAATCACAAAAAGAGCAATAATGTAAAACTATTTTTATTGAAAATACATCTACAAAGTAATGTTTCTCAACCCACTCTGGGTGCATATCAATGCAGAACCAGTGAGGGATGGAGAAGGGAATCTTTCTATAATACCTGATTTCCATAAGAAACAAAGTTAGTATAAAAAAAGATCACATTCTTTGTGACACAATGCATTTTTCTCAGCTGATGTCATAGAAAGACAGCCATTTATATTGTCTTTGCAATGTATTTCCAAACAAAATCTTAACAAAAAATTAAATTGTTATGCCATAAATTCTACAGTTATTGTTTATACACACATTCTGAATACAGTATCTATATAAAAATATCTCTAATTACATATCAGAAAATGCCTGGTTTTATTCTAGATTTGCATTCTGTTAGCAAAAAAATCCCCCATATTTGTTCTCTTTCAGTCAGAGATTCATTTATGTCTTTGTTGGTTTTACTGTTCAATACTTTGTATTAAACCCTGCTCACTTCATTCACTCGAGAGCTCCTGCTCATATTTTCTGGGATACTAAGCTGGAGAAGATGGGCAGGAGTTTTCAGTTCTGAAAAAAAAAAACCCAGCCTTGCCTGGGAAAAGATTTTTCTTCAGCCAGCATGCTGACATTTTCACTGCAGTTACTTGTACGTTTATTTTCTTTTAGTGACGGGAGCAACATGTTTAATGTTTTTTCATTCTTTGCAAGGACATTGCAAGGCATCATCAGAATTTTTTGGTAGGGGACAGGAGAATAAAGACAACCGAATATTTTAAATAAAAAAGGATCACTCAGCGCTATTGTGCCTGTCAATTAATATTTTTTTTCATTCCCCAAACTGTAACTGCATTATAAAACTTTCCAGTTTAACCTCCATAATAGTAAAGGCAAAAAGGAAAAAATACATAATTTATATTTCTAGAAAAGGGTTTCATCAGGGAATAATCTTGAAAAGAATCAAAAAAACTCACAGCATTGGAAGTAAATTGGTACCCTTTTTCATTCTTTCCTTAGCTATTCCCTGGAAGAAACCTGCAATATTTTTCTTTAAATTCTTTTCTAATTAAAATATCAGCATCTGTTATAGTATTTACTATTTTGCAATTTATATATTTTTCCTAGTAAAAAAGCACCCATTAGTTTTACTTTCTAAGGTGTTACTTTTTCTTTTTGAGATGCTACTGATAAACACTCAAAGATTTCAAAATTTCACATTGACACAGGGAGCCTTCTTCTCCATATGGAAACATGTATATCCAGATAATAGCTCTGTAATTTAGGAGTGGGATGACCAAGCATTTTGGAGGTTTCCAATCAGAAAACCTCTCATTGGTCTCAGGGATTCAAATTTAGAATCCAGTCCCTTTAGGATCTGAGCATCTCACCCTTCTGCATTTTCTGCAGAAGGTTGGCACTGCTTTCTATTCTTATTATTGGTTATTAAGCAGATGATTGGTGTACCCAGAGTATGCTGTGTTTTTTTCCAAACAGAGATGAAGACACACTTTCTGTCACAGTCAATACAGACTAGGGCCTACAAACACTTGCAAACATAGATTGTTCAGGTGGGTAATGATGTTGAAATTAAAGGGGAAAATCCTTATTGTAGGTACGTACATCCATAAATATGTGAATGTTTGCAAGTCAGTGGGAGCTAACTAGGCTAAGTTCTTGTCAAGATCAGCTGAGGCTAATGCAAAAAACTCTGTCTAGCTAAAATAACTTTCACAGAACTATTTCAACTCGGCTGATAAAAGTGCTGATTTAGGGTATTTTTTCTTTATTTATATATCCCCTTTTTATCCTTTCAATTAATGTCCTTCTTTTTATTGTCTTACTAGTACTTGAACAGCAATGTAGCACTAGAGAAAAAAAATCAGATAAAAAAAGCAAAAAAAACCCTGTTAATTTACTTAGCTGGATGCAGTTATTAAGTTAGAAATATTGATTGTGTGTTTGTAAATGTTACGAATTTTGTAACAGGTATTTAAAAAAATAAAACCATTTTTGGGCTCTGTTTTCTGTTTTTACTTTTCAGTTCATTAAAAAAATAGGTTCACAGGACTGAGTAACAGAGTGACATATATACTGATTTTTGTTTTTACTTAATTGACAATCTTTCTTTTTTTATCCTCAGTTAGCACATATCTAGTAGGACCAGTGTTGTTGCCTGTTAGTTTTTTTAAAGTGGGAAGCCAACGTATACCGTGATCACTGCTAATTTGGAATGTATTTTTGTTAATTCTTTCCAGTGCTATCGTAAAGGGAGAAATCAAGGAATAAGTGAACCCGGTGAATTCAAGATAAAGATGGCTGGGAAAAGTGTGTGTTTTCCACACCTGTAGTGTTGGACTCATGCTTTCTTTACATCTTGGTTTCACTATCTAGTGGTTTCTCACTCTCGTTTTCTTGTGAGATCAGTTGGTATGGTTTCTTCATTTCATTCTCCTCTATCACAGAATTACCCATCTCAGCATCCCTGTTCTTCAGCTCATGCCGTGATAAATGTTCAACAATTCCTGCTCCAATGGAGTCTCCCAAGACATTGGTAGTGGTACGGAGACGATCCCTAGGGAGAAATAGTAATTTAGCCTTGATTTCACCACTTATTCAGGGAAGTATGCAGACTAGCTGTTAAAATGGCCCCTTTAAATAGCTGCTAGATGATTCAGCTACTCTATTAATTTATCTGAACTGTTAATGCCAAGATTTCTTCTACAGAAATTAGCATGTATACTAGGATTTAGAATCACAAAATGTGTTAATACTCTTGATAACTTAACAGCCAAGAAACAGCTGAGTGATGAGGGTCATGAGGGGACCATATGACAGATGCTTCTTGGAGACATTTCTACACTCTCGTGGTTTGGGTTTATATCCTCTGACCACGTAAACCAGTAAGAATCCACCTTGTTAGTGTAAGTCATCTCCTGTCCATGAACTATGGTCAATAATTCAGGGTGAAATTGTGCTGAAAAAAATGAAATTAAACTACAACAATTCAGCCCTCTTAGAGGGCTCTGTCCAGAATATGTAGGAGGCAACTTGACGAGGAATGACTGGCACTGTTGCTTGATGAGCATCCACTTACATAAAAGGCTGTGGGCATGTGGTTAAATAATCATTTGAAGAACTTCTGTTCTGATAACTACACAGACAACTTGTTCCAGGGGTCACCTGAGAAGGCTGAAGGGTAAAAGCCTCTGGAAATTGTAATTAACAGGTGTTACAAAAAAGAAGTTGGAGAAAACCTTCTGCCTTTGATTTAGTTCCTGGACCTAAGGGATTATACCTACAGGTGTCAGTCTTCTACAGACAGAGGAATGGAAAAACTGAGGGGCAATACATTGTGGTGGCTGGATAGGAGTGTTACACAACTGTTTTTCACTTCTGTGTCCATGGGGTAGACATATGAACCTTTCCTAGATTAGATACTCAGCATGGTTACAATGAACTGTGTCAGATCTGAACGAGTTTTGAGCCTGATTCATGAAAAGGTTTTCATGCCATCCTGCAAAAACAGAAGACTGAACCAATCATTTGCTAATTCGATTACAGTGTGTCTGCAGATTTTCTTAGTTTTCAGATGCAGGTTTCTAAGTAACCCTTTCACCTGGAAGAGGAACCATCGTTAAGTAACACCCCTCACCATCTGCTCTAGAAAATACCTTAACTGCAAGAAGTTTTGAGTCTTTTAAACACTTTTTTTCCCAACTGCTTTCCAGAACAAAAGAAACCCACTGTTTGCAGTATTGTCAGAATGTCCCTGGTGATTGCACTTCGAAATATGGCCTAAGTCCTTAGTGACTCCATAGAAATACTTACAAGAACCAGTCCACTGCAATGATAAGAGTGATATCATCTGTAGGCAAACCCACTGATGTAAGCACAATGACCATGGTGACCAATCCAGCTTGAGGAATGCCTGCAGCCCCAATACTGGCAGCTGTTGCCGTGATGCTGTGCAAAGAGATGGCAGAAGCAATTAATTGGCTTCCATAATAAACTCTCCGCAACATCTGGCAAACATTGAAAACAGATGTGAAACAAGAAGACATTTGCTTGGTAGTAAATAAAAAGATGAACACAGTCCCTTATCTGAATACTGCAATAACTGCAGAGAAGTGCAGATCTTAATCTGAGATGCTTACACTAGAACCCTCAGAACATCATTTTGTTAGGGGATAAATCCCCTACTAGATGCTAAGAGGCAGACTAAAACATAATAGCTACCTGCCCCCACAAGCTGAAACACGTTAAAAGAAAAGCCAAGGTGATTTTCTCATGGCAGATCTAGTGCAAGAACTTTTATTCTCTGTCCATCTCACTATAACTTCACGCCAGGTGAAGTATCTGTCCTCTAGCAGTTGGCATTCTGCCATCAGAAAGCTGCCAGAAACTTTGAACCATACAGTCTAGAAACTGGATAGAAATATGCTTGTTCACACCTGGTTTAGGAAGAATTTGTTTTGTTAGGTGATTTGGCATGGAGCTACTCTAGTACTAATGAATGTGGAACTGCTGCCTCAGAGTGTGAAGGCAGAGTTTTGCCTTCTGTTGATGAATATTGAATTAAGGTGCTGGGTTTTTTTATAGACAGGTGCACTCCTGCTTCAAAATCTTTTACATTCCCAGTTTTCCATATCCGAACTTGCAGTGCTCCTGAGTGATAAATGTGTCTCTCTGTTCTACAGTGTTCCTCTCTCCCCTTGCTGTCTTTTCTTGCTGTCTTTTGTTTTTTGAGCACAAGTACCCATCACCCTTTTCTCTTTATTCATTTGAATAACGTAATGAAATTAATGCAGATAAATTGTTCAGTGCTACTTAGTGGGTTGTTTGCTGTTTTATTTCAAGCAAGAAGGCTTGTGTGCTTGAAAACATACCTGCCTTCTCCATCTCTCTCAGCTGGTGTAATAAAAGGTATTACTGCTCCTAACACAGCTTGCTCTACTTGTATCCTGAGACCATCAGTACTAGGAAAACACTAATCTCTCCTAGCATTAGCACTGTGATACTTAAAGTCAGCTGCATGAGTTCTTAAGAAAGAAAATGTAAAAGTCATGAATAACTGCTCTTCTTTACTCCACTAAGTGCAGTGATAGGTGTGTCATTTTTTTAAAGGTTTACCTAATGGAAAATGTGTGCTGGGGGGGGTCTCTTCTGTGCAGAAGATGTAAAACATTACAATTACTCAGTTGCTGCAGCAGTTCCTGTTTTTATCTCTAGACATTTTTGTTTAATCCCACATATAACAGCAAGGAACCATCTCAAAGGAGGTTTGATTAGATGTAGATAATAATGGCTTCTGTACCTGATTGTGATAATCTGCCCAAAATTCAGTTCAAAGTTGTTAACCTGTGCAATGAAAATTGCAGCCAGAGCCTCATATAAAGCAGTTCCATCCATATTAATTGTAGCACCAACTGGGAGTACAAATCTTGTAACTCGTTTGTCCACTCCATTTATTTCTTCTAAACACTTAAATGTAACAGGTAGTGTTGCAGAGCTGAAACAAGAAGAAAGTAATACATGAAGTAATTCTACAAAGAGGGAATGAAAAGAATGTCACACTTTGTGATGACCAAGGAGAGTCTTCTATCTGTCTTAGTTTTTAGGTGACCTACCAGAATTTATTTTTTTTTTTAATGCAAAGACTGAATCTAAACACTTCCAATGATGGAAGTTGTCCTACTGCTGTTGCAAACTTAATTACGGTTAATTACTGTCACTCTCTATAGAGTCCCTAGCCTGAACATGTCTAACTTCAGTTTTTTGTCATGACATTCTCCTGCTAGGCAGAGGAGTCTATTTAAAAATTCACACTCTTATTTTTTTTTATGTCATGGAGTTAGGATTGAATAATCCCTAAGCATTGTTTTGCTGAAGTTATACAAAGTGAGCTATTCAAGCCTTCAATAAATAGTATGTTTTAATAAGTGAAAGCTAAATGGAAGAAGAAAGAAAACAAGTGATGCAAAAGCAATCACTCATCACTTCCCACAGGCAGATTGATGCCCGGCCAGTTCCTGATTAAAAGAAAGCCTGCCTAAAATCCCCTCTTCTCCCTTTTTATTGCTGAGCATGATGCACATGACATGGAATATCACTTTGGTTAGTCTGGGTCATCTGCCTGGTTGTGTGCCCTCTCAACCTATTGCGCACCCCTCTGTGTGCTGCAGGGGCAGAGTGAGAAACAGAAGAAGCCTTGATGTTGTGCAAATACTGTTTAGCAACAGCTAGAATGTCAGCCTGTGATCAGTGTTGTTTTAGTCACAAATCTAAAACCAGGCGCCATGGAAGCTGCTGTGAAGAAAGTTAACTCTGTCCTGGGCAGGCACTGTACACCACTCAATCTTGTTACCCTGATGCTACATTTAAATATGACAGAACCCAACTGAACCTTTTGGGTTCATATGCTAGAGGGGTGCCTGTTCAGCCTACATGACACCGAGGTCCTTTTCAGAGACTGATTCATGAGGAAGGGTAAAGTGGCTATTTTATAAAAACTGCCTGGGTTCTTTATTCTTAAAGGTGGATCTCTGGACCTGATCACAACAACGTAAGAGGTTTTTCAAGACTCAGCAATTCAGATTACTCTGTCTCAGTGACCTCTTCATTGCTAAATAATTAACAGACTTTCATGTCTTTGAAATATTTATCATTATTGATAAAAAAATACTGATAGCAGGTAAAGTAAAGAAGGGCTGTGGAAGACCGTGCTAGAAAAATCTCCTTGATGACAGTCAACTTATGGTTGATTTTTAAACAGCTTTTAAATCCACTTTTAATTAAATTATGCTTTCTTGCATAAATCTAGGTTTATACTAAGAATCTTGACCAGCACCAGGTGGAATGTCTTACAGAAACTGGAACATATCCTCTTAACACTATTACTATTACCGTTACTGACCATATTTGTAGTTTCATTTTATTTTCTTTTAAATTATGTTGAGTGGCATTAGTTTTATTACCTTCTTTTAAAAATCATTATTAATCAAATGGTCTTCTAGGTGTTCCACAGATTTGCAGGGCTTGATATCAAAATGTCAAATGTGAAATTAGCAATTGTCTATCTTAATATACTGTAATTTTTTTTAAGTCCTCAAGAGCTTTTACAGTGATAAAAAAACTTAATCAGATTCTACACTGATGGTCACAATAGCTCTTCATCAAGATCTTGAAAATAATCCCAAACACCAGTGGCTTTAATTTTATATTACACAGTGTTTTACTGAAAACATCTGTCTTTGAGAGACACATTTAAAATCTGGTAAAATTAAGGCTGTTTTGTGAAAGGTCATATGGTATAGAAATGTATGTTTGATTACGATAGTATTTCCTTTCATCATAGATGCAAATAGGTTTTTAATTTTTATGACATACCTATGACTTCATCAATAAAGAGCAATAGTGGCATTTCTGTTGCAGCTTGCATATCCATCACTGCCTGTCAGGATTTTGAGCACAGAACATCAGCTGCCAATAAACGCTTTCAAGCTTTCTCAGAATCCCCTCTGAACTATCCTGTTTGCTGCTTCATTTTGCCATGTATATCCTTTGCCAGCGGCATCGTTTACCAGCAAGCTATACCTAAAAATCTCAAACACCAAGGCTAATCAAAGTCACAAGGGTTCCAGTCACACAGCCTGCATCACCAATTTCATCTCCACTCAGAGATCCTTAGAGAAAATAGAGTTCAAGTTAATATAATGATAATAATGATCTCAACTGGAGAGCAGCAGAACTGAAATAAACAGCCCAAGTTAATACTTGGATACGGAGTTAGCCAATTTTTTAGGCAAATTTGTTTCTCAGATCAGTAATATTGTAAAAAAAATACAACCTTAAAGTATTGTATTATACCTGGAAGATGTTCCCAAAGCTGTGACTAATGCCTGGATTAAGCCTCCAATAAATACCCAAGGGTTCTTACGAGTGATCAGAAAGTAGAGAAGAGGTAGGACGATGACAGCATGAATTAGCAAACCAATGATAACTGTTACAGTATACATGGCAAGCTGACCACCAATGACACCCATATCTTCCATCTCAACAATTTTGCCAGCAATCAAGAAGAGGATGCCAAGTGGAGCATACCTGCAAATAAGAAATCAAATCGGTATTGTACCAAACAAAAGGAAAATTCACTCCCCCATCCAAACCTTTTGTGTTTGTATGCATGCATGAATGTCGGATTTCACTGTTAGGATGACTGTTATTATTCAGAAGCAGTTCAAGAGTTTAACTATTTGTAAGTAGTTCAACCTGGATTAAACCACAGCAGTGAATGTTTCTCATAAGCCCCGCTGGATTCAGGATCTGTTAAGGATTTCAAGTCATATTACATACCTTTCAGACATGTAGGGAGATAAGATCCCTTTGGAATTTGTGCCATTTAAAAGCTAATTTAGCCAGTTCTGTTACAGTTCTGTCTATATGGACAAAGGCTCAACCAACACAGTGGCAGACTATGCCAAGTATCCAGTTCTGTTATCTCACCAGTGCTGTTCCTATGCTGTTGGGGAAGGAGCCCACACCAAAGGCTGATAACTTCTGATGGTTTCAAGCTGCTTCTGGCCATGCCCCATCTGTGGGACACTGGATATATGCGTAGCATGAAGCCCTCTGTATGACAGAGGTTAGCTGCATAGCAGCAATGAGGGTGGTATGATCTGCTTTTTCCTACAGGTAAGCACAGCTACAGATGGAAGGAAGGGATCGTGCTGAGCATAAAACTAAAATAATTCTACTGCTGCCAGACTTTCGGTACAGCCTTATTCCTATAAATGTCCACTTGTCTTTTCACATGAAGTTGCCACAGAACAGAACTTATCCAGCATATCTTAACTACACTTTAAGCCATGGAGAAATTTCTCAGAATCAACAATTCTGATCCAGTGCTTTATCATCTTCCGTGTGTTTGTAAAGAAGGAGAAAAAATTTTGCTTTGTGTAGATGCTTCCTGGAAGAATAGAATTTAAGTTACTGGAAAAAAGATACTGATTTTTAGTTCTACATCTAGTACTGTAACATATATGTGTGTGCTCTTGGGTAGGCTTTTTGAGTCGATTTGTTTGTCTTCTGTAGTAAAGAAGGCAACAAGACATAGTTTCTTTTCATAACCTTCTACCTGACAAATGATGAGTCTTCATTGTTGAAAATAGTTTATACCTATTGTTTGAGGGAAACGGCGTTGGTTTTATCTATGTATTGAACACAATAAAGAAAGCAGGAAAACTACCTGTATGTTAGCAGTGTGGCCACAATGCAAGGACATACGTATATACTACACAACTTCCAGTGGTGTTGGAAACTAATGTTAACAAGGTCTTGCTGTGTAGAAATAAGATTATGGATAAGGTTTGTCGGTTTCTTTTAGTGAAGTCAGGTTAGGACACAAAGAAACTGATAGCATGCAGCTGTGATAGCTGTTTTTCTGAAGACATGGAATGGCACTGTATAAACTTAGCAAGTTCTGCTCTAGACCCTGATTTTTTCGTGTCAAAAAGCTAAACATACTGGAAAATTAGGTCTTTGGGGGAAGTTATTGACAGGCAGCATTACAGTTCGTGGGTTCATTTATGAAAAAGCTACAAGGTAGTTAAGATATTATTGTTTGACTTCCTGCCAAGTGGACTCTTGCTATCCAGTGCCTGACTGTGATGAAAAATATTGTTAGTAACTTACAATGGAATTTATCAAAAAGGCACTTACCACATGATTAGAGCTACCAATCTCATGATAGCCTCATTAAGGCTATCAAAGAAGTCTTTTAATGCCTGACCTTGCTCCCTCATGCTTCCAATCACCAGGCCAAAGCTTATTGAGAAAACCACCAAGCCAAGGGCATTCACTCCATTTACAGAACCTGGAACAGGAACGAGTTCCTCTTTCATTCGGGCGAGGGTTTCCATTGCTTCTGACACATTGCTTATTACAGAAGCCACTGTGGACGTGTCATTGGATGGAATATCTACTTTAAACATTCTCTTTTCATAGTTAGTTTTGAACTGTTAAAACAAAAATAAAAGAAAAATAGATATTCTGTGAATTACAGCAAGCAAAACAAAAATCACACATTAACTTATTAATTACTTTTGTAGGACATTCAAATTCTTTGCGTAATATTTGCTGGAAACATGTACTGTGATGAAAACCTGACATTCCTGAAAACAACAAAAATTCCTATTAAGTTCAAGAACTAAATCTTTAGTTTCCAGAACTCATTTTCTCATAAATATGTCAAAATCAAAGAACCAGATTTATCATGCTTGTGAGTTTTGTGACAGAGCAATTGATTCTTAGTTTTCATTTATATAAATTGCTGGTTTTTTCCGAGCAACCTGTTTCCAACTGTTACATAAGTAGGTCATGTTTGGCTAGTAAAAATACTGTCATGTGCTCTGCAGTTTCCTTACCTTTTCATCTTTCTGAATTAGAAAAAAATTGCCTGAAAGTAACTTAAGAAAAACATGCTTCATTTTTCCTTTGCTATAGCAAAGCCATTAGTTTTCTATGCTTTGCGGTAATAAATCATTACTTTTCTTAGTCAAGAAAAGGCTTTTACCTTAAATTGTTCCATTATGGAATGGGAAAATGAATTTCAAAATACCAATGTGCTTCTAAACATCTGCTTTGAAAAACAGTCTTTCACCATCTAATGCTTTACCAAAGAGAAATGTGCATCCTAAATGTTTCTGTCTGGGTTCAAAAAGCCCTGCAACCCTGTCCTCATTAAGTTCTTTTGAACACAAAAAATAATATCATTAAGTAAAATGTTTCCAGTATATCTCAGGGTGTTAAATATGGGATGCTGGTGTCAAGGTTATTCAACAACTTTGGAATTTTACTCCTTTTGGCCTGTCAAGAAGGACAAATTTTAATTCCAGGATCTGTAGTATTATTAGTAATATCTGGAGACTGTTGTGCACTCCAGAAGAGTTTGACTGAAATGGAGTACTTATGACTAAGATGGGAAACCTGACTATCAGCATCTGCCAACACTGACCTGGTTTTCTATTATTTTCCACACCTAAATAGTTTTAGGCACTCCTTCCACGTAATTGCCATATCCCCATGAAGGTTTAAAGTATTTTAGAATTTTAAATAAAACTTGCTTACAGACGATTTATGGAAAGTTTCTGAATAAGATGCAGCAGAATGAAACTACATGGAGGTCAGATATTCTTTATGTTAAATGGAATTTGCTAAAACTTTTAAAGATTTGGCCTGTTATCAGAGGAGACAGCTGAGCTGTTTGAGCAGTTGGCTGGCATGGAAAAGCCCACTCCCACTTCTTCACCCACTTGCATCTAACGTGATAATTTCTCCTGTGTCAGTTCTAGTTTGAGCTCTCTGAGCCAATTCTACTTCTTAAATTGGCAGAAAACTTACCAAGTATAAAAAGTGAGATTTTTGTGTAAAAGTGGTGAATAGGCTCGCTGACTGATATATGACAGAGCAGGCAAAACACTGAGACTAGAACTAGACAGCTGGGGAAGGAGGGATGGGTTTGCATCTTTGAGTGACAGAGGTATTAGAGTGAAAATGGAAATTCCTAAATGTTGTCACTAAGGAGTTTTTAACTTACTCCTAATAGGAATGTTAAAATACTGCCTAATGCTGTACATCAAACACTTCTAATCTTTACTTTTTGGTGGGTTTTTTTTGTTTGGGGTTTGGGTTTTTTTTAATGTGTACAGTTATTATAATTGTGTTACATGTGTATTTTCCTTACTGTTTTTTTCCATAGAAGAAAAGCTTAGGTAAAAATTCCCTAATGCAAATATCTAAAGGCTGTAATTTTGCTGGATTTGTGGGCATACAGATTAGATAAGCACAAAAAAAGCAAGCTGTTTAATGAGGACTGGAATTAAAGCCTGATTTCCCAATGAATTTCCTATTAATTTCCTATTTTCCCTAGACATATCCTGGCTGATTTCATCCTGATTCTCCTCCATGACCTTCAGGTCCTTCTCTCATTCCCACCTGTCTGACTGGGTCAAGACCAACATGTGGTACGTCTGTCAGACAAGGTTTGATGTGTGCTGCCTGACTGGTTGGCTGATGCCTGTTGGAACAAGTCACACGATTAAGTCATACACCACTTTTGTTTCAATGGCAGCACGGTCTTGATTTGTCTGAGAATTGCACCCCTCAAGTCAAATTAGGTTGGAATTGACCATTGGGCTCAAAAATTGCCACACGAGTCTGAGAAGAAGTTGGGCAGCTACAGGAGAGAAAGCACAATTACATGAAGTTTCTCTTAAAAACCACAGTTAGAAACCATTTTGGGTTGTAATAAGCATTTTCCTTTTTTTTTGTGCTGACTCTGGAATTCCATCCCAGCAGGAAGATGCCTTTAATGCTTTAAAGGAAGTCTCTCTAAGGGTATAATATGGATTTTAGGACCTCACTGAGGAAAGCCCCTTTCCATTTCAGCTGCTAGACTGGTACACAGAGATGTAGATCTTATCTCATGACTCAGCCTGTTGGTCAGACTTTAGTACTCAGAAATGTTACCAGGGAAAACAGTCTTCCTTGAACCCTTTCCAGAGCAGTGGAGAAACAGCTGATCGAGAGCAAAATTCAAAATGGGAATAGATCATAGATCATAGAATGGCCTAGGCTGGAAGGGACCTTAGAGATCATTTAATCCAACCTCCCTGTCAGCAACAGGAATCAAATCAACTTTATTTACTCTTGGACAGTCACTTGAGCTAGCCTTCATTTAATTATAGCTAAATGAGGTTGAGGGTATGTCTGTCTTCTTATGCCCAAGGCTGTCTATCAAAAGTCATGAGAAGGTTCCTGGTGAAACAAATTAAGGAAAACCAAATACGGGAAATGCAAAGGACATGTCTGCTATGGAAAAAGTGTAGGTTGGCCTTTATTCTTGTTAATGCTTTTTTCAGGTGACACCAAAGGCAAAATACAAGATTGCTTGGCCACAGCAAAAGAAATTTTCTCTGTGTGGAATGGTGAAAAAGCCAAGTGTTTATAGGAAGTGACAGGATGGAAGACCACCTTCAAGATGACCGAAAATGTCAAAGGTTTTGAAATAGATCAAATAATAACATCATTGACTGCTACTGCTTTGCAGAGAAACTGGTGATAAAGAGATCATTTTCAGGCAGATCTCTGTGTTGGTGGGAATCAAAATTATTGTTTGTTGACATTTCAGTATCACACTGTGATTCTGCAAATCCTCATTCTTTTGCAACATTCACTGATGTAAGAAATTACAAAAGAAACTGATCGTATAACAGATGGTAGGCTTACACGCTCTCAGAAGAGCTGAGTTTGCCCACCTACACTGATAGTCTGTGATGGGCTAGACAATATGTCATTGCTGAGAATGTTTGATGCACTTTCTCTCCAAGCAGATGTATTTTTCCTGGTAAGATTTTAGATGCAGAATACTCGTAATTTTTCCTTAAGTTCATGTGTAGAGAACAAAATAGGAACAAAGTAAATATTATTTGGAATATATTAATCTTGACAGTTTTCTTATCTGCAAGTAAAATTTTTTTTTAAATGGCATTTCTGGACTTCTTTACAAGACAGTGCAAATTAACAACTTTAAAACTAATTTTAATTATCTCATTATGAAATAGGTAATATAATTACTTTATTGCATAATATAATGAATTAGGTGTTTATTTTGTTTTCATTAGTGGTACAAGACACCCACAGTTATTTGACTTGAATATATTGCATGACTTTTTAAGAAGCCACATTATAACATGGCAGTAGCACATTCCAGTGGTTAACTTGCAGACAAGGTAATTGCATGGGTAACTGCTCTGATAACTCACAATTTACTGTCAGTACTCTGAGGCAGTATAATTAGCACTGTCTGGGCTAAGTCTGATGATGTTGCAGCTTTTAGTGAATAATGATTGCAAAAGCAAGAATTTTGCTTAAAAGTAAGCCTAAAAAAATAAAAGAAATTAAAGTAAGGCAGTGATATCTTGTCTTCCTAGCTATTTTTTTCCTTCCATATGGACATGTGTGAAAGCATTCTAAATTTTCTGCAGAAGAGCTGATGACACAGGTTAAAATATATCTTAACTAGACAAAACTGTCATGAGGAATAGATGGCATATATTAGTATTTATGTCTGAATGTGTGATTAGCACTTCCAATACCCTTGCTAAATATGAATTCAGGAATGAATATTTAATTTTTAAAAGCCCTGAAGAAATGTAGTTACCAGATGTACCTCTCCAGTTCTTTAGGCTTCAGCTGGCATCAGATTCCACCTATTCACAACAGAATGACCTTTCCCAAATTGTTAGGCTGATTCTATTTCGCTTGATGTTCCAAGTCCATTTGTGTTTCGTTTGTCTTTTGAAATATCCCCAGAGCACAGCACAAAGAACAAGCAGTGAAAAAGCAGTATTTGCTTAACAAGCAGACTGCCTACAACTGCTTAGCCCCAGACTAGATATTTTTTGAATTTGGCAAAGAGAGAGGCATGAAGGGATAATGGGCAGAGCTAAAAGATAAATCCAAAGATTTCTTTAGATATCTCTAAACTGGAGATGAGTATTGTGGAATAAAGAATATTCTGAGCAAAGTAATTAGTTTTAGGTAACTGTGGAATGCTTGTTTGCAGTCAGTCTTTTCAGATGCTTGTTACTGATAAAAATCACAAAAGCTCTCAAATGACGAGGACGTAGTGAAGGTAGCAACATATATGGAAATAGTCAGCACTGCTAAGTATGCTGTTTGCATTAACAATCTGCTGTTTCCAGTGATCTCTGTCTGCCACTAATTTAATTGAAGGAGGTCCTGATAGAGACAGGGTGCCAACAGGACTTTGGTCTTTCACGGGGAGAGAGGGAGTACTGAGTGAAGAACAGAGGGAAGCTAAAGCCCAACATTTTCCAAATTATTCTAAACTTGACCTGTTACGCAAGGGTGGTTCTTTGTCCCTGTAGGCTTTCCTGGGGCACAGGGCTGAATGCCACCAGTTAAGCCTGAAAGGATTCTGCCGATTCTCAGCTGAAAGGTTTGAATGGAAGGGTTTCCTTAGTTTTTCTGTGGGTTCTCTTCCTCTCCTACAGGGACTCTTCCTGGCATCTGGGATCCAAAATGGAGGGTGCTTTTTGGAGAGAAAGGGGCATTTTGTTCTACCACTCTTCCTGTTTCTGGGGAAGTAAATGGGCAAAGAAGGAGGAGGAGGAGAAGAAGAAGAAGCAAGAAGAGGCAGATTTGTTTGCCTCACAGACTTGCTGGGAAAGAATAGGAAAGGGAATCCAAAGGACTAAAGAACTATAGAAAATTTAGGATGATCCTTCCTAAATACGTCATAAGGTCCCAGTCTTCCTTCATCACTCTTCTTCTCCCAGCAGAAATCATATAAAAGTTTTCTCAACTCCATCTGGAAGCCCTCCCCACCTTGCTTACCCTCTCCACATAGGAGAGGGTACACATTTCATTTTGCAGGAGAGCATTTCCACATCCAGAAAACTAGCCTTACTTCCCTAAAATTAATTATGAAAAACACAATTTTCCATGTCTTGTTTTACAAAATTTGAGTAGTAGTTCATCTTTTAAGGTTAAAACCTTTGGAAATGATAGTTCGTGCCATGTGTTAGTGGAGGTGCTATGCGAAGTGGTTGCTATTGGTGGGAAAAGTAACAGGTTCACAACTTGGTTTGAAGGCCATGCTGAAAAAGAAAGAAAAACCTTCCAGCGGGTACCAATGCAGATCTCTGCCAGGAAAGAAACCTGCCTAAGGATGCTACAACACAGAATGTGAACACCTAATATATCACAAGATGTGATTTGAATGTGGAGTGCATATGCCAGTGATGGTTTCTAGGTGTGCAAGCTGTGGATCAGTATTATGCCTTTGAGCATGGATGACTATAAGTAGTAGTCTGGTTTGTGTCTGGGCCAGCAGACCAGGTTTGTGTTAGGTTCTATAACACAGTGTTACAGAAACAGGTTAGTGCCAGATACAACATCCTTCCTTATATATATATATATATGTATATGAGAAATATATGAAAAACCTGATATAACCTTTAAAAAGGCAGTGATGGAGTCAGATGTACAAAGTCACCTGGATGCCTGTGAATCTTACATATACTTGTTTATCCTGTAAAATGTTTTTAGTTCAACAAATCTACTACAACAAAATAACTTAAACCCAAAACTTGAGGTTTAGACACCTGATTCGAAAGGTAATAGAATCAGTATGATAGATTTAAAATCCTGGTGCTTCAGTAAGGATAGCTGCTGCTGAAAGCCAGAAGAAAATTCATTAAACATTTCCTGTTTTTTTGAACCATTTTTTCGGAAATCCCTTTAAGCTGTAAAGCACATGAGAAATATAATATACTTAATGTAAGCAGAATCTACAGGACATCTTTAATTAAGAACACAGATTTAGGGCTGCTGTTCACTGAATCAAGTTTCCTGTTGCTGTAGGATACTTATATCTAGAGAATTTTTCAAGCTGATGAAGTAGGTTGTTCCCACGACTCCTAATTGAAGATTTTTCCAGGTCCTCACCTTCTAGGTTACAAAGGTTAAAAACGTCACTAATTCTCACTTTAGTTTCAGTAATAGTGATTTCCATTTCTGCTTGTATGAACATTTTTTTATCTTGTACAGCTCTGTTCCTGCTTCATTTTTTTTTGTACTGAATAGTTTTTAATCCAGCTTACTTCTTCTTTATTTGCTATGTTCTTTGGTAATCCCAGCAACCTCTCTTTCAATTGTGCTTATTTTACGCGTATCTTACTGTGAATGTAATATACTCAGTCACATTGCTCTGGCTTTACTTCCTCTTTTGGAGCAATGTTGTATTTCCTTGAGGTGAATTAGAGGGTTGTTTTAGATCTTCTTCTGATGATGCTGAGCTCCCATCTCAAAGCAGAAATCACTGTTAATTTCTAAATGTCTATTTCACATGTGATGAAGAGCTACAAGGAGATAACCAAACATACTGTTGTCTGTAAGAGACAATTCACTTCATTGTTGTGACTTCATAGTATTACAGTGTGTGAGGGACATACCACCTTCTTTGACATTTGTCATACAAATCTCATACAAAGTGCCTGGACTTTCTTGTTGTCTGTAAATTTCATTATGGCCATGTCATTCATAAAAAATATCAGTTGAGGTACACTCAGCTCCTTCAGCAGCTTCCACTGCTGTCTCCACAAATGTTACAATTCTTACAATAATCTTATCCCCTACCCAGCTATTTCACTTCACTCATACTAAAAATTTTGTTTCACAGAAGTTCAAAGAGATTAAATCCATTGCACTTTAAAGGCACCAAAAAAAAAAGAAAAGCAAAAAAAAAAAGGTGGAAGGTACAATCTGTGTTTCAGAAATCTGTGTTATTCTTCATCTATTTTATTTTTTTTCTAATGTATTTTTCATTTTCATTTATTACAAGGTCTTTATTCTCTCCTACAAGGTACTTATCCTTCAGTACAACTGAGATCAAGTTAATGGTTATTATCTGCTTAAATAATTTCCCAAATCTTCTTGAAATTGAGATTGGAAAAGCACTGTGATTGCTTTCAGCAGTTATATATAATAACTACCCAGCCTGGGAGCTTTATTAAAAATACTTGCACCAGATCTGTAACTTTATGCCCTAATTCTTTCAATTATTTGAAATAAAAATGATATCATTCTCTGATTTTATTACATTAAATTCTTTGAGTTTTGTTTCTAGTTTAGATGCAGATTTTGTATTTACATACTGCTATTGTGCATCAGTGTCCTGAGTTCATCATCGCCCTTACTGAAAACAGAGGCATAGCATTTGTTGGTTTTGGACCTGGTTCTAGATATCTTTAATCTTGACCAAATCTTTAATCTAGAAAGTCACTGCTTTTTATTGGTCTCTGTTTATATAACTAACTAAATAAATTAAAAAAAAAAGTTACTGTTTCTTTGTAATTCTTCTGTAAGATGTAACTCAGCTGGATTTTGGAAAGCTTCTGCTTTATCCTCTTGCTTCTTGACCTCCACATTTCAGCTTTTTTTTTTTTATTATTATTATTACTACAGCAGTAACTGGCAAATACTGTCAGTTCAAGCTTGTCTGTGGGGTCAATGTGAAGAAATTAGATTATGGAAATACACATAATAGGTTTCACTGAATCTTTTAAAAAAGGAATGTAACTGATTACTATTAATTTCTGCATAGAACAGTTAAGACCAGACTAATGATAGACGAATTTGGGAAGCAACAAAGAAAGAGCGTGTCCCTAGGTTGGTTTTGTTAATGTCCACAAAATTGTTTCTCTGTTTCAAACCTATGCACATTTCTGACATGACATTCTTGAACATCTTCCAGTCCTTGTACAGATGGTGCGTGTCTCAGTATCTCCCAATGTAACATAACAGTTTTTTGAAAAGTAAATTCTGTATTGTCTTTAATGAAGCTTGCTGTCGAATTACAGATCTGACATTTTGAAAAAAAATTATATATTTTTATTTGTTGTGCCAGGTGTTTTTCTCACTTCTTATAGTAAATATTGAGACAATAAGATTGAAAACAAAGCACAGTTTCGGTTGTTTTAGATTAGTTTGACAGCTGGCAGCATATGTAACATGTTTCTGCTGTAAGTACGTGATATTCCTATAGAAAATGCTATTACATTTCAGTTTCTTACTTTGTTGTGTTTTAGTTAGAAATAACAAAACATTTTTACCTGTTTAAAGCAAGCTTCCACCAGATTTGGAGGGAACATGTTTCTGTGAAAAAGAAAGAAAATAACGTGAGAAGTAATAAGACTCTAGTACTGTCTTAAGTAGGGGCACAGCTAATGAAAGAATTGACCGGCTAATTTTCAAAGGAATCCTAAGACAAATATGTAATTATGTATAAAGTGAGTAGAGCTTTGCATATAGCATTGGCCTGGTTAGCTTTATCAGGACAAAACGTAGTAGGGTTGGATAGATCCTGGCAATTGCAGTCTCTGTATCCAATATTGTATGGCAGGTCTGGTTATGGAGCAGAGTATTAGCTAAATTACCAAATGAACAAAGCTCTGTGGGTCAGTGCTGACTTTTAATTTTGGTTTTATTAATGCTTTCTGGATCCAGATTAATAAAGAAGTTATTAATATGGAATGCATTTCTACTTCTCAAACGGTTTTTGCAGTCATGTAACCTAGGGTATCATGGCATTTGTCACTCGATTTAGAGTCTTGTTGTGATTACGGAATTCTGAAGTTTGAGTATTCTTTAATAATAACACATACACATATAGTTATTATAGGTGTGTGTATACTTGCTACATATGGGGGTTTGTTTCTTTGTTTTCCAGAATGGTGACATTTCTGAGGGAATTAGAAGCAGCCTAACTGAATAAATCTTGAGGAATCTGAGTGCAAACCTCTTCATGGGTCTTTCTGAAGTCCCCCTTCCTGGCAGCATGACTCTTGGAGGCCTTTTTCCATGTCTCTGGCTTCTCCAAATGGGTTAGTGGAACACAAAATTTTGGTGGCTTTACCTGTGGAAAAGCTCCCGAGTTCAAAACCTCAGCTTCCCTACTCCCTGGAATACATCTGTGACATATTAGCTCTATAAAAGAGGCATTGCAGAGTCACTGAGCAAGGAGAAAACAAGATTTTGTATCTGTGCCCCTCTATTTCAAGCATTTTACTTGCCTGTTCCTGGAATTTATTTCCCATCCACACAATTAAACGAGTAGATGCACCTGGATTGGTTGATACAATTCAAAATTAAGATGAATAGCTAAATCAGGGATTCAAGTGAAGTGAGAAAACTGCTGAAAGTTGGAAGTAAAAGAAAGCAGAGGAATTTCGTAATAAGGATCTTGCTATGGAAGGAGGGGAAAAGACCCATGCAGATAGCAGAAGTCTTTCTTTTGTGCATGAAAGAAAGAATCTTTCTTTGAATATTAAAAGCAGTTTAGTCCCTTGCAACAGCTTGAATTGAAAATAAATCCATGTATTCTTTTGCAGCATTGTAGGGATTAGACATATCGTTATCGCATAGTTGAAAAAAATTCAGCTACTTTATGCAGTCACTGTTTAAAATTCTCTACTTCTGTTCCCATGTGAATCTGACTGTATTTGCTATTGTTACAGAAAATGTGCAATACCGTAGCCATACCTGATTAAGTCAAGAAAGGCATCTGCTGCTGTCACTTGCACAATTTTGCCTTCTCTGTGCATGTTTTCTTTAGTACCTTTCCCCGGGTGGATGATGACCACAATGATTATACCAATCAGTACAGCAATGATCGTAGTACTCATGTAGTAGACTACTGCTCGGACTCCCATCTTCCCTGATGCTTTACTATCCAGGGCAGCAATTCCTAGTAAATTTAAGCACAAGGAAATTCACCTCATACAGTTGTGAGTAAAGAGTATAAACTCAGCATGATGAAAATGGTTTTGTGGGAAAAGTTTTGATGACCAGTCCATTTAAAGCTACCCAAGGTAAGTTGACCCTCTTTTCCAGCTTGTTCTGACACTGTCTTCCCGTTCCACCACTAATGCTTGTTATTACATGATTTTCTATTGCAAGAGTGTTCTGTGCTTTGTTAACACCTTGTTAAAAAAAAAGATACCAATATGATGCAATGTGGCACTCCTTGTATTCCAGTGAGCCAGTTCATTGGTTTTGATTAGCCTAGTTACCACAGCCTGAAAAATGTGCCTTAGAAAATGTGCTAGTTTGCAATGGTAAGAAGGAAAAAAGAGTACTCTCAAGTATTGTTGATAAAGTTTGCTACAATTAGTATATATAAAGAGTTTTCTTCCCTCCCTAGTGGAATGACCTCAGTTTACCCCTGTCTCAAGCCAGGGGAGTTTAAAACAGATTAAATGCTGTTAGCTTGTTTCAGAAAATCCTTACTATTTTATGAATAAGCATTTAGGATCTTTTATAAGCTTTGCAGAATTTGTGACATTAATCCTAATTCTTGGCTCATGTTAATGCATCTGATCTAATGTGAATACTGGGATGCTCACTATGGCATCTGCTAAGGTGTTTCTTTGTCAGATTGCACCAACAGGGCTGCACTGTGTTTTTTAAATGAAATTGCAGTTCTGCTGGGGAAAGAATCTTGTGAGAAGGTGTGTCTTATGAGGGCCATTGGAAATAGAAATGGTCTTTCTCTTTCCAGGCAGGTGCAGTTACTGTTCTCCTTAAAAGTCTCCTTTGCTCCGTCTCCTTAAAATTTCAGGTACTCAATAACTTCCCCATACTTCAACTGGAGAGCTCAAAAAAGTATTGATGCTTCTTGTTGGAATCAAACTTTCAAAATTCAGAATGAAAAAAATTCAGGAAAGGATCTCTCTCAGCTTCAGTATCTCCTCCTATGGACCCCTGTATGGCACTGGATAATCCAGACTTCTGTGGACTGCCCACACATTTATCTAGATGCCATCTTTGGATATATAAAATATAGTGAAAGTTGACAACCTTCTGTTCTGGGTACCTGTCTCAGATTAGAAAGCATTTAAAATAAGGCACCAAGACTGCATGAATATAAATAACGTGGAAACATAAAATTGGAATCATGATCTGGCAGAACTAAATGTTTTCTCAAATAATCGTGAATATATCATGCTTCTATCAATCTTCTAAAGTAGGAAATATGTGCTACTGGAGGTACAGTGAAAGGACTCCAGTCCCTGACGTAAACCGAGATCAAGGCTGTGTTCCAGGCTCTGATCAAACCTTCAAAATATAAAACCAATCACATGCTTCATACTTACCCTTTCATTTCAGCTAGTGTTTGCCTGTGCTTTCAGAGGAAGCCGTTAGAGCCATCAAGATCTGCACCCACAAAATTAATTGCAAAGGGAGATCACTAGATTTGCACTGTGAATTGCTTGATTTACATGTGCCTTTGTAGTGAAAGAACAAAGTGTTACTGGCAGAGTAAGAAACTGAAAGTGGAAATTCAACAATTGAAGCACTTGATCCTTCCTTTCTCTGCTCAGTTTTGCCATCTGTAAAACTGGACGACAGTGCTTATGGTAAGTTTATACTTATGTTTGGAAATTTGGTGAGAAAAATGGTAAAAACTACCAAGCAATAAGTAGTTTTCCTATCTTTGAAAACGGGAAGCAGGTTCTGTATGATTATTTTGTTAGAGTCCTCAGAATAATGCAAATGCAAAATAACATTAACCAATACCTAAAAATAAATTTAATACTTTTTTGAGAATTTGGATTTGGTACTGAGTTGCACAATGTTTACAGCAGACAGTGTTACAAATTTTATTTTTAAAATACCAGTATACAACTTAAAATGAAGTGTGATTTAAAAAGTGAAAAATGGATGCATGCATACTAGTCCCAACAACTTTATCTTTGCGTATTTTAGTTGCTGGTTTATGTTCTTACTTGTTATGTCTAAAATAGAAGCAATGGGCTGTGTACATTTTCATTTTAGCTAAGATCAGCTTTAAACTTGGTTTACAACCTGGGTGTGAAAAGGTTTGGAAAGAAGGTGTGGAAATGCACAGATGTTAAATTAGTCAGTTCCCAGTATCCTGCCCTTGCCAGGTAACAGACTCAGGACCAGATGCTGAGCATCATCCATCTAGAGCATTCACAGATGTATGTTCCTGTTGCTTTAAACAAGACTGATCTTTCTTTTTACTCCATGCTTGATACTAAGTTGAGTCTCCTACAGCCCAGAAATCACAAGGAGTCAGGGTAGGGCTTATCCTACCACTAGAGATTGCTCTGTTGAGGGATTAGAGCTTGTGATCCTATTTCTTTCTTGGACTGATTCAGGCATTGACTGGTGAACCATGTGCAAGTGGTATGTCAGGGAGCAAGAGTCATGCTCTTCTCTTTCTTGTGGCCAAGAAGGCCAATGGCATCCTGGGGTGTATTAGAAGGGGAGTATCAAGTAGGTCGAGAGAGGTTCTCCTGCCCCTCTACTCTGCCCTGGTGAGGCCGCATCTGGAATATTGTGTCCAGTTCTGGGCCACTCAGTTCAAGAGAGACAGGGAACTGCTGGAGAGAGTCCAGCGCAGAGCCACAGAGATGATGGAGTGGAACATCTCCCTTATGAGGAAAGGCTGAAGGAGCTGGGTCTCTTTAGCTTGGAGAAGAGGAGGCTGAGGGGTGACCTCATTGATGTTTATAAATATGTCAAGGGGGAGTGTCAGGAGGACGGAGCCAGGCTCTTTTCAGCGGCGTCCACTGACAGGACAAGGGGCAATGGGTGGAAGCTGGAACATAGGAGGTTCCATAAAAATATGAGGAAAAACTTTTTTACTGTGAGGGTGACAGAGCCCTGGCACAGGCTGCCCAGGGGGGTTGTGGAATCTCCTTCTTTGGAGACATTCAAAACCCGCCTGGACGCGTTCCTGTGCGGTCTGCTGTAGGTGGTCCTGCTCTGGCAGGGGGGCTGGACTAGATGATCTTTGAGGTCCCTTCCAACCTCTAACATTCTGTGATTCTAAGCTACTTTCCAGCTTCGTTTCCTATTACGTACTCCAGCTGTGACTGCATGGCCCCTTATTTTAGGTTGCTCCATCCCATTCTGGCTCCTGCTCTCATATAACTGACTTTTCAGCTTCAAAGTAGGGAACAGCAGCGCCTCTACTCTGGAGCTCTCTATGACATGTATAGCATGCATGTATGGCATGCATGTATAATATATACTGGTACATATAGCAGCCAGCATTCAAAGCAGACGAATCACAGGCCTAACAAAAGCTATAGGAGGAAGAAGCAGGCTGTCACCTTAGAGAGCCCTTACTGGGGAGCTGCTGGGCAGCCCTCCCTCCCACTGAAGGTAATGGGAACTCAGGGAACTCGTAAGAGGGACACTTGGCACCACACAGAGTCGAAACTGCAAAAAAAATCCAGCATACCAACAACAAGAATTATCTACAAAATATTTTAAATCTGTTTTTAAAACATGACAAAGTGAAGGGCTTGGGGGTTTGGGGTTTTTTTTTTTTACATTTTAAGATGTTGACAAGATTTTTTTGAGCTGGATGGGACTCTGGAAGGGTCCTTAATGGAAAAGCAATAAAGTTCACTCCAAAGCTTTCATTTGTCACAGACCATTGTATCCTCAGTGTGTCCTTTCACAGCCAGCCAGCAAAACTCCCATTGTCCTGTGAGAGATGTATGTGCTCCTTTCATCCTGCTTGCTGCTCTCTCCTCGCACGGATGCTGGCTCCAGCACCTCTGCCTCCTCTCTTCCTCTCCCCTCCTCTTCCCCAAGGGGCCTGGGAAACTTCGCTGTGCCACCGGTCCCCACGCACAGGGATGCCTTGAAGTTGTCAAGGCAACCCGGAGCAGAGCGCCTGTAATTTCTCCCAGCGTGTGCGCTCACACAACATGAATGGGAATGATTTTTTTAAAGTATTGAGGGGAGGCAGGGAGGGAGGAAAGGAGAAGAAGAAAGAAGGGAGCAGCAGGCATAAGCCTCTAAAACCGCAAACAAACCCAAGCTCTTACCCCTGTCATCTCCCTTCACCTACTCTTTCCCATTCTTGAGAAGTAAGTGAGGAATCAGTCACACTGTGGGTGAAATAAAGACGTGACAAGGAGTTCTCCAGAGTGTCAGGGCAAGAAGCAAAGAACTACGCTGTTCTTTAATGAAGGTGTTAATAGAATAAATGATAATATTTTAGGATGGAGGACAGGCAGCAAACAAGAAGGTATGTAATTGCAATAGAAGGAGAAAGGATGGCAGGAAAATGAGAAAAAAATCTAGTTAGAGAAACTTGTTAAAAATTCTGAATTGTTAATTGATAATTCTGATTGTTCAACTGACTTGTGTTTCTGCAAATTAGGATAAACTAATGATGCAGCAACTTTCTTAAACAGCTACTACACAATGACTAATTTTGTGTCAATTATTTTTTTATTATTGTACTTATGATTCTCTATCCTACAGGTTTCTAGAATTTGCAAATCCAGTGTTGCTTCTATTGTTTTTATTTTTTTTTGACATTGAAAGCATGCTCTACATAGTGTACCAAGGCACACTTAACACAGAAGGATGTTACTGTAGTCTTTATTAAGATCAGAGGTAGAATATACTGAGTATTTCTTCACTTAAGCCAATAATAGCTTTGGATTTGTTTGCTCAAAAATAAATTCGAAGGAATTATTTTAAAAGCCAAAAAGCAGAACCTATGCTAAAATGTTCTACTATTTGAGAATACTTTTCCTGTTTAATTAGCACAACTGCATCAACTGTTTTTTCACAAAACAGCCCAATGTCCTCAAGTCATAAGATATGAGCTATTTCAGTCTGAGATTTAAGTACATATCTATTTTTCCTGCTACAGTAACCAAAAGTTTCTGCCTGTGGGGTTTTTTTTGAAAGAAGGAATATACAAATTTACACAGACCGTGTATTTACAACAATGACATGGTAACTGGCTGGTAGCTGCTATGACTGGGGCCATATTTCTGTGTATAAACTCATAGTCAGCAAAGCATTCTTGGACTGGTATTTGTCATTAATGTTAATCGTTAACTAACATGGTTTGCCAAATCAGGACTCACAACTGGCAGTTACACTCAATAGTAAGTAGCATGCCAGTGGGCAAGTAGCAAGATCTGTTTTCTTTAAAAAAACGGTCACTACTTATGACTGATCCTAGTATATTCATCTCATTTGTCAGAGCAAGTGAGATCCTGTCACTTGGGGGAGGGGATACGCATGTGAGCGTGTGCATATATGCATGTGTATAATTTTGGTTTTAAAACAGTAAAATGCCCAGCTACTGCTTTTCATGTTCAAAGTCCCTGTTTCTGAAATCTTTCTCATGTATTTTAAAAACTTTTGGAAAAAATAAAAAGTTTCTGCTTTTGCTTTCCTATACTAAAAATATTGCAATTGTAACAAGAGTATCTGACATTTTGCCAACAGTATTTTTATAGCTTTAAAAGTACATTTGATGCATATTGATGAAAATCTTAAATATAGAATAGAATATTTCAGTTGGCAGGAACCTAAAATGATCATCTAGTCCAACTACCTTAGCAATTCAGGGCTGACCAAAGGTTTAAGCATATTACTAAGGCCATTGTCCAAATGCCTCTTAAACACTGACAGTTTTGGGGCATTGACAACCTCTCTAGGAAGCCTCTTCCAGGGTTTGACCACCCTCTTGGTAAAGAAACGCTTCCTAATGTGCAGCCTAAACCTGCCCAAGTGCAGCACTGAGCCATTCCCACATGTCCTATCACTGGATATCACGGAGAAGAGATCAGCACCTCCATCTCAGCTTCCCCTCCCCAGAAAGTTGTAGAGAGCAATGAGGTCACCCTCAGCCTCCTTTTCTCCAAACCAGACAAGCCCAGAGTCCTCCGCTGCTTCTCAGAGGATAGTATCAACCCTGCTCAGTACAAGAGGAAGGACAGGTTCAGAGCCCTGGTGCAGACACTGGGTTGAGGAGCCACTGGCACGAGGCTACCATCTGTTGGATGCATGACTGAATGCCTCTAAGATAGAATTCTGCAAAGACATAGCAATATGTTGTTGCAAATACATAAAATTACGAGCCACTTCTGAGCGAGTGTGTAGAACAAACTCTGCATTCCGGTCTTCTTACCCGTTGAATACTGGAAATAAAAAGATTTTTTTATCATCATGATAAACCCTTTCCTTATTCAACATGTTAGAATTGAATTGATGGCACTTTAAACATTATGAACAGAGTATCTTTTTATTCCTAATTATTTTCCTGTTTATTTTTATGATATCTTCATTAAGAAATTGCAGTTGCTTGTTAAAAGTCTCCTATGGTGGAACAGCAATGGTGGCAACTGCTGACTCAGGAGTGTTGCCCTAATTTTGTTTCTAAGGTTGTCTTTCACTTTCCTAATGAAGTCTTAAATGGGCTACTCCCGACCCCCTACATCCACTAAGCACTGTGTGATCAGTAAACTCTGAGTGTGAGACCATGAGAACAATCCCTTTTGTGTCTGTTGATGAGGATATGTGAAAATTAATAACACTGTGCAAGGTCATGGTAAAATATGCTGACAGAAAAATTGTAAAGGAAAAGCAATAGTTAGGTAAAGACAACAGAATTTTTGCCAGAGTTTAATTAACATGATTAAGCTCTACAGCTTTATTCTGATAACTGCTGAGCATGTCCCAAGTGGTATTGACCATTCCCAGAAAAAAAAGTTAAGTATTATTTCAAGCTTTGACAACTGAGGCTTTACAAGATCAAGTTCAAAATCAGTGTAAACTCTGGATAATTATTCTTAATAGCAGTAGGAGTAAAAGAATAAAATTGCAAAGGAAAAAAATAAACATTTTCAAAGAATTACGTGCATTGGTGAAGTTAATTAATATTAAATCAATAAAGCTAATGACTTCCTGAAGCCCTATAAAGTACATGTGTCAAATACAGCTTTGTATGCCTTTCTACCTGAATAGATGGGACAGACCACCCTCAAATCTCAGTTTAACTTATCCTTATTTGGATATGAAATTTTACCTAATTAAATTAGATATTTTATTATTTTTTCCAGGCCCATTACAAACACTGGGCAAATATCTCACAGGAAAATTAACATATTTGATCCAAAAGTACATGACCTTGACTAAGCTGACTAATGAAGCCCATGAGTGGGATCTGACAATGCAATTCAACGAACCGATTAAAAGGCTAAGAGTAGCTCCTAAAGCATGAGACCTGACCCACAGCTTTGTAGTCCTGTCCCATCCTATGCCACCAGAAAACTATTAACTTTGGGGTTTGTAAGGTTAGTTTTTTTCACAGTTTGTCATTGTGAATCATGTCAGAATCATGTCATGTGAACATCAGAACTTTTAGAAGGGGAACTGAATGAGAGCGTGTCTGGAAGCAGAAAACTAGCATTTTGGCAGCAGTTTGCCATTACTTCAATTTGGCTGTATTGTTAAGCGGCATCTTTGCTCTTTTGTGGCAGTGTTGCTAGAGGAAGTTAAGCATTCATTACTTCCCCCTGCTTATCTCTGAGTTGGCTCTGTTCTCACCAGGTAGCTGAGGAAACATCATTCACCTTTGGATGACAAGGAGAGAACAAGGGTGTGTGAAGGAGCGTCTGGGCTCAGGAGAGGTCTGGAGGACCACCAGCTACTCAGCACTGCCTTCAAAAAAAATCAGCATAGATATATACCCTGTGAAGACCCACACATGTTTCTTTACACGTAAGAAAAAATCCCACTGCCTTAGTGAATCAGAGAAATCACAGACTTTAACAGAAAAGTGGGACTTAACAACATGTAAAAGAGTCGACGTGACCACTTAAGGAAAGTGATGTACCTTCCTTTGTGGATTCTCCACTCAGTGAGAAGAAGGTTATCTATGATTAAAATTAGACCTTTTCTTGCTTGTTTTGAAATATACCTGAATGTGGATGCTAGATAACTCTCAGTGATTCTGAAAGCCCTTGAATTTGCAAAAAGTATGCAAAATGAACACGTACTCTTTCTGTTGGTCCCATACTTTTTGATGGGAACAGTGTAAAAATATCTAGCAAATAGGTGTAATGTGTGCTAGCTTCAGATATATTTCCTCTATCCTTTTCTAACTCTTGCTAAGGGAAAATACTTTGTAGGTGACCATTTTTTTTTAATCCTTCATCCTGTTAGGTGCAAATATGTGCTCTTCTAGTCAGTTTATTTATTAAAAGGAAAATGTTTGTGAAACCATGGTAAGATAAATGTTAGAACATCACTCACTAGTGTAAATGGTAGAGGCCCAAATAATCTTTAATGTCTTTACAGTGATTATTACCTTCCAGGTAACCATGAAGAATGAAAGACCATTGTGTTGTTATTTGTCAGTGATACTGCTCTTTCAGTGGAATAGCTTCACTTTATTAAACTCTGCTTTGTTTCAGTGCATCAAGATTAGTTGTTATCTTATTAAAAAATATGACAGTGTTCTAGGCTAGGAAATATTTCCTGGGCCATTGGTTACAACATTCTGATAAGAGTAGGCAAATACATTATGCAGTTCTGGTAAGAAATTTATTTGGCCTGAGGTTCAAATCAGTTGCTATTTTTACTCTATTCCATAGCGTTGCTCACTTCTTGTTTTTTTTGTTGTCATGCATAAATAACTTGATTGGTCAACAGCTCAATGTCCAGATGGAGATCAGTGATGAGTGGTGTCCCTCAGGGGTTTGTATTGGGACCAGATGATCAGGGGACTGGAGCACCTCTTCTATAATGACAGGCTGAGAAAGCTGGGATTGTTCAGCCTGGAGAAAAGAAGGCTCCAGGGAGACTTTCAGTACTTAAGAAGGACATAAGAAAGATAAGGACAATCTTTTTAATGGGGTCTATTGCGATAGGGCAAGGGGTAATGGTTTTAAACTAGAGGAGAGTAGATGCAGACTAAATCTAAGGAAGATTTTTTTTTATGTTGAGAGGGTTGTTGGTGAAACACTGGAGGAGTCCCATTCGAGGTCAGGTTGGACAGGGCTCTGAGCAACCTGATCTAGCTGATGTTCCTGCTCACTGCAGGAGGGTTGGACTAGATGACCTTTAAGGTCTCTTCCAACCCAAACCATTCTATGATTCCTCTTCTAAAACTCTTTATGTCAGGACAGTGTCAGTCAGTGAGGGCAGGGAAGAATTCCGTAAACCTCACTAGACTGTTCTTGTTGCTAAATAATTTATAGACACCAAAATGTTACACCTCTCAGTAAAATGAAATATGTAAATACGATAAGGCTTAGATGCTGCATTTACTGAGTGTCAGTGATAATTGCATTACTACAGGAAATCGCTTCTGAAAAGTATAATCAATTTACTTTTTGGGTTTTCAATGTAACTGAATGCATTTGGATAAGCAATAGGAAAGTACATTTCCTGAAACTCACATCTGCCTGAGAAGGACCCTGCTGAGAGGCTGTTTAGATACCCATTTAACTCTTAGCATTATTCCATCTTTTGCTCACAGTATTGGAATGTGCCAAACAATATGCTTTTTGAAGGGAAACTGGGGAGTAATTTATCTTCTTTATGTGTGCTAAGCAGAGCAGGAGGGAGAGGCAAGCAGGGATTCACAGCAAGCCATGGAGCAGTGATTAGTAACAGCTGACAGTCTCAAACCAAGACTCTCTTTCTTTGGTTACCTCATTGTAATAACAGAGTACAAAGGACTGACTGTCTTCAAGCCAAGAATCAGAGACCCAGGAACACAGAAAATAGCAGCTCACAATTTTTTTGGTAACAAAACACTGCTGCTACCTGCACAGTGCAATTCTCAAAAGGCATCCTTTTACGCTCAGACATTTGGAGTGAACTTTCCTGGAAAAGGGGTTCTTCTGTTGGCCATAAAGCTGCCTTTTTTTTTTTTTTGGTATCAGGAATGAAAAAAATAACCACATTTGCTTACGAAAAAGTAAAATGTAACACGGCAAATGATTTCAGTTTATTTAGGAAGTTAGTTTACTTGTGTTAGTTTAGTTGTGGTAGCTGGTAAGCCAAAGCACATTAAGTTAGCCTGAATCCTACAGCACATGTATTTTCAAGACTGAAATAAATATGCTAGTAATTCTAAGACTTCTGCCTATGAGGATGAAAATATTAATTTTCACTAATTCCAAATGTGTTGACACAAAATATCTACTCTGAACAGGAAATGCACCGAATCCTGGCAAGATACCACTGATAAAGATACCTTTACCTTCTGGATGGTGCTAAGCACATTACTTAGTGCTCCATAAAAATCCATAATGCAATTTTTAAAACCACATATGGAAGCTTTTAATCTCCTAAAATGCTGATCTGAGTTTTGGCAAACTGTGCCTGGAGTCTCTCACAGTAGTTTTTTATGTGCAGCACTTATTATACAACGTTCTACAAATGTACAGTCCTGTTATCTGACTGGCTGTATAACATCTGATGAAGCTGTAAACTATTTACTACACTAAATCACTCCTGATATACTTCATCCACTACTGAAAAAAACAATATTACATACTTGAGAATACAGATGTGAGATTAGAGATATCTGTATAGAAAGAGTAGCCTAGTAATGGAGTTTAATGTAAAAATGTGTTTTCTTTTACACCTGTGGTATGCAGCAATGTCTGAAGAGACATTTCTGTTGAATTGCTAGAAAAATGAAGGAATATAAGCCTAGCCAGAGAGGTGCAAGATTTAAAGAACGGAAAATTAAGGCTGCCTGTCTAAAAAAAGATAGAGACATCTCTATCTGTGTGCAAAATGATGTGGGATTTGGGGCATGAGATTGTACTGATCTGTAACTTGTCAGTGCTCTGTGCTGGAGGCATCACCTTCTCACTCCAAATGTGATCCAGTATTGCTGGCCAGATGGTTCTTGGCTTCTTAACTAAAACTTCCAATAATAGACTCCATTGCAGTGATACTGTCTTTTATTTGGATGACTGTCCACTAGGATCTGACACTAGTAAACAATTTTATAGAGGTCATGCAGCGGCCATGATTTGGAAAAAAAGCTGTGCTGAGTTGGATGTGACTCAGCTAAGCATTGAACTAATGCATCTGATATCAACCTGGTCTGTGGATTTCTGTTTGGAATTTTAATTTTAGCACAATTTTTAAAATCCTGAGATGATCCTTCTTTGCTTATTCAGCAATATTTAGGTAATTTTTGACATAGCCTTTAGATAGGTTCAACAAGACTTGATTTTTTTTTTTAGTAATCTGAAGTTGCTTTAGTAACTGCCCATTTTCTAAGGAATCTATATTTTTTGCTGTTGCAGTATCTGTTGTTGATTCTTTTATCAGATTTAGTAATAATCAAAATTGCTCTGTTTCGGGCTTGTCTGTTTTCTTTTTAAGAAAACTTGCCAGTGACACAACACTGGTTGGTGCATCTGTGTCCAAATTCAAAGTGATGAATTTTCACTTGCTTTCAGGCTAGTAGTTCATTCACCTGCTGTTGATCTTCCAGAGCATTTATCTGAGCTGCTTGTGGAACTGTTGCTGTCCTTTTTCTCTGTTACACACGCCCTGCTGGTGTTTACATGTTCTTGTAATCCTTTTGGTTTATTACATTCCTTGGCATGTGCCACATTTTTTTTTCCTGTTTGTACTTTTTTTTGCAACAGTGTGTAACCTTTCATGGGCTTCTCTTGACGGACTCACACTTTGCTGACTTTTCTCCTCTCATATCTCAAATATAATTTTAGCTTCTGCCAAGCTGTAGTACTATCTGCATTCACATGAAGCAACATAAATCACTTTGAATGGAGCGCCATGATGCTGCTGCCATCCTGCTCCCCCTATGGATACAAGATTGGCTCAGTGATCTGTGACAGTGAACTCAGCAATGTCAGCAGAACATCTTCGCAATTAGGGAATTTTGTCCTGAAAGACATTACCCCCAATACTGTATTGACTTTGGTGCAGAACATAGTATAGAGTGGGGCCTCAGTCCCTTTGACAGTTTAGGTACAAATAAGATGCACCATTACATCTGTTCATGTCAGAAGGACATGTACGGAGCTCTTGCATGTCTCTAAGTCATTGTCTGCATTAGAAATCTCAGAATGGTACGTTCCCGTAAGCACGTTAACTTGAATTTGGTAAGAAAAACTCTGCATATAAAGTTTTGTATGGCATAAAAAAATGAATCTTGTACTAATAAAGAATCTAGAAACAATCTGAGATTTCCTGTATCAATTACAGCAAGTCTGCTTAAACGGTATGGGATCTGACACAGACATAATACAAAAAAAAGTGTGTACACCTTTTTGAATTTAAGAACTAGCAGCATTTTAAAACACTACTTATAATCTCTAAGTTAATATCTTAATAATAAATAAGAACATCCTAATGCATAACATCATAGGCATTTTTTAATATTTTTTTTGCGGACCATGGGAGTAAATCTTAATTTAATTACAACCTAAATCCCCCACAGAAATTTAATGAGTAACAATCAATCAACCATAGGAAGAAATATTTCTTATTTATGAATTTAGAGCCTTCTGGTAGTATGCCATACGAATACTAAAGAGTGATTACTTTATCTGCAATTAGTCTATTACATTTTAAATTGTCACTATAATCTGTTGTTTTGGTTTTTTTTCCACAAATCAGTAATGATGTTAAGGCTGTGCTGAGAACTCATTACGAAAGTGTGGAACTGGAGTTTCATGTGAACAGGCTTTTGTTTTCTTCCTTTTCTCTCCTTTGTTTCAGTGACCTCTTGAACTTTGGGTCACTGATTCAGTTACAGCCTTGCAACATCAAAGCAGTACATTTTTTGCTTTGTCTTTTTCCAGCTTACAGACTTGTAGGAAGCAATGGAAAGAAGTTAAGACTTTCTCTGGAATGCCTGACAGTAGCAATCAGTGTTTTTTAATATTATTCAGCTCTTTTCCAGGATGTTACCGTGCTGAGTACAGCTGAAAAATAGGTTTTGGCTTCCACAACTCAAGTGTTACACAGTTGCCATCTGGGCATCATCTGCTTGCAGGCAGGATTGAATATATGAATTTCTATGAGAAGTCTGAGGTACCAAATTAAAATATCAGCTGATTTTAAACTAAACAGATGAAAGAAAAGAGTTATGCATTGGTTTGGTTCTGGGTTTTTTTGTGGGTTTTTTTTTTTTCTGTCATTATTGGACTGTGATGTTCTGCAAAACAGAAAAGAAGCCTATTTACTTTTTTAACTAACTATTAAACATCCTACCTTGAATTTGAAAGCTTAATTTTCTTGATGGATGTGGGCCCTTTGCACAGCTTCATTAGCCTTGAAACGGATACTAGCCAGGCTTAGTAAGCCAATGTTCTATAACTTTGTTTTCAGTATTTGGGGAGTCAGGACATACTGCAAATTGTAAATATTGGATAGAGCTCATTTTCAGTGCAAGAAAGCATTAATGAAATAGCCATTCATTACGTGAACTCTTGACCAAAACCTACTTTTTCCCTAGCTATGAAAAGAAACTATATTCACTGGAGAATCTCTGATACTATCTAAGTATTCTGATCTAAGTCAGAAGTGGGTGGTAAAATGTCAGAATAAAGTAAGTGTTTAGCTTTGCATGTGAGTAGAGAGAAAATAAGAGAGCTGTGTATGGAAGAAAGAATAAGCAACATTATATTAATTTCAGTGCACTTCTGGTATTGTGCTGTACTTTTACTTTTCTTATATACTGCCACTAGGGAGCTAGTGTAATTATAGTTATTTGAGGATGAAAAGGTGGAATTACTTGAAAATATGTTAATCCTGTTTAAGTATGTAATTATCACAAACTGAAGCATCCAAATAAATTTTTGTGTTAATGTGCTTTGTCCAAAACACTCTTCACAACTTGTGATGCACTTGAAGCCCTTCAAACTCTACTGTGAAGTAAAAAAGATTAATATGTATATGCTGGAGCATGTCCAGAGAAGGGCCACGAGGATGATCAGAGGGCTGGAGCACCTCTCCTGTGAAGACAGACTGAGAGAGTTGGGGTTGTTCAGTCTGCAGAAAAGAAGGCTCCGAGGAGACCTTGCTGTGGCCTTCCACAAGAAGAAAACCTACAAGAAAGCTGGTGAGGGGATTTTTAGAATGTCGGGTAGTGGTAGGACTAGGGGGAATGGATTGAAGCTAGAGATGGATCGGTTTAGATTGGACATTAGGAGGAAGTTCTTCCCCATGAGGGTGGTGAGACACTGGCACGGGTTGCCCAGAGAGGGGGTGGAAGCCCCATCCCTGGAAGTTTTTAAGGCCAGGTTGGATGGGGCTCTGAGCAGCTTGATCTAGTGGGGGATGTCCCTGTCCATGGCGGGGGGGTTGGAACTAGATGATCTTTAAGGTCCCTTCCAATCCTGACAATTCTATGATTCTGTAATATTTCATAAAGATTTATACCAGATCTAACAGGTCTAACTACTCAGGAACTGCAGGTCATGCTCTCCAAATACTGGAAGACCCTAAACACCAACATTTTTTCAAATAAGTGCTCTTTGTTGTGTGTCTCTTGAGTTTTCAGAACATTGTCCGGATCCATTTTTGAGCTTCTTTTCACAATCAGGGAGCCAGGAGTTTAATTTCTTTGATAACTTTCAGAGATAATGGATCTTTTAAGCACGATATTAATATCTAAAAGCTTCTGTTGGCATAGAAGATGAGCACTTGACTGTTTTATTTGCATGTTTCTGACTCAGTATTAGAACTTATTTGCTATTCAGTTGTGTGAAACTGTAAAGTATTTTATCTTTTCATTCCCACATGATATGGCCCCACATATAATGAACCTTTTTTTTTATGTCTTTCTGTATCTTAGTAGTTTTTACTTCTCTTTGTAGAGAAGTAATTTTTGTAGAGAGTGGTTTTGATAGATTCCCACAGAGAAGGTCCTTTCAAGATACTATGAATGGAAGAAATACATAGAACTTTTGTATCTAGTGAGCTGAGGAACCAAAATCTAAGCGCTTGCCATGCCAGATGCTTTTCTTGCCATTTTGCTAGATATAACTGTCTTCACAGTAGCAGGAGCTGAAAGTTTGTGATGTACTGAAATGCCCTGTTTTGCTATGTGTACAAACCTCTGAGGAATCTGTCTCCACTGATTGCAGGTGTCTCTCTCAGATGGAAATGCTGTATTTTACAATGACAAATGCTTGGCCAAGATCAAAAATGCTAAATGTACCAACTTTGTTGTTGTGAGAAACACTGAGACAGGTGATTCAGGAAAGGCCAACCTTGAGAACACGTGGGGGTCTGCAGGAATTTCTTTTTCCCTGTTTCTGGAATTTGGATGGCACTTGCTATCTTATAGAGAAACATAGATCGGCTTTTACATGAATTAACTTTGCTATGCTGTATTCAGTCAAACCTCAGAAGATCAAGTCCTAGAAAGAATCAAAGGAAGTGGGAAAAGGCATCACCAGGGTGCCTCAAGTAAAATACCTGAGGCAGTGCACAGAAGTGGTAAAGTATGCCTAGACCTAGCCAAAACTGATGCTTTGTAGAATAAGCCATCACCACAAAACCCAGTCATTTCTGAGCCTAGTGCTGTTACAAGAGTCTTGCACCAAACTTCAGCACTACACCATCCTGAACTCACCTGTGTGAAGAAAACCAGATCTGCCTGTGTGAGTCTGAAAAAGTTCACATCAAGAGACTTTCCACCCAATTAAAGAGGCTGGCAATTCTGTAAGGAGATTCTAGGTTTCAGCAAATACTTTGCTGTATTCATGGCTGCCTCAGGCACTTGTCTAGAGACAACATCGCAAGAAAGGAATGAGGAAAAAGTATTTTACCCTGTGCCAGCCACATTGCTGCAAAAGTTACCATCCATGAAGAGGAACTATGACACAACTGGAAAGTAATTGCTAGTAACCGGGCAAGCTCTTAAATATTTGCAGTGATACCTTCTGAGACACTCTTCATGACATATACAACAGCATTGTTTATATTTTTTTTTGCATTCATTTCTCAAGGTTTGAGCTGTAAAATATAGAATCTATTCTGAAAAAACCTGGGAGAGAAAGTAAAGAAAAAATAGGCACTGGTGTCTAGATGAAAGGAATTGTAGCTGATGCAGGATCTGCTCTGTCACTGTTTAAAATGTAGCTCAAATCCCAGATGTTGCTGATAGTTACATGCACAGTCTCTACAAATCATTAGAGACTTGTGTCCCGAATGTCTGTTTCCTCCTTCTTATATTCTATGACCAGTGAGAGCTGGTTCATGTGGCTGGATACCAGGATGATGTGTGTCAAAAAGCTGAAAGTAATCATTGCCATAGAGCAATTGGTAGGTGAAATCCTAACAGGTGAAAGACCCCCTCAATCTGATATGAAATATTATATATTGCAACCATAACATAAACCTATGTGACATTAGTTTGTTCAGTGGTTGGCCATCCCACTTCTTTGTCTTCAGCTCTACATGAAAACAGATTCTTACTGAAAGACTATCAGAAACAGAAAAAGATAGCGTTCACTGCCTATGCTTGCCCCTTCTGCATCTAGCCACCAGTGGGTACTAGGGCCTTCATAAATTGCTAGTTCTTCAAATTTAATAGTCAATTATGGCTGTATCTGTGAAGTCTCTAGTTTCATTTCATTAACTGCTAGCTCTTAATAAAGAGACAATGCAGATTTACAATGGTCCATCAGTGCTAAGATTAAAAGTCAAAACTAAGTTTTTGTGGATGGGAGGTTGTCACCTGTTATTGAATCAGTTGGAATTCCATGCAGAATGCAAACTGAAAAGAAGTGTGTAACAACCTGGTGTTCAAACATCCATGAAACAACTGAAAGTAGCTGCCCACTAAGAAAAGCTATATTTTGCAATGTATTTTAAATCAGGCTTTAATCAAGGGCTTCTAGCAAGCTTGAATTATTTTAGAGGTTTTTATTAGTTTTGCTGTCTTTAATTATTGAACACCATTGCTGTTTGTGCATTACTGCTTGCAGCGACTAAGACTTCAAAAACTACACTACCGTATACTTTCTGCTTTTGGATGCTGAATATTATGCTTAGGTCTTCTTTTTTTGAAGGTATAATTGAACTTTATTTTATACAGAGTGTCTTTGTATGCAGAAATTTCATCTCTGGTGCTACTGCATTTTAATCTTCAGTGGGATCTGGCTTCACTTAGAATATCTCTCTGAGTGTTGTGAAGATAGATTTCTTGTATTGTCTATTGCAAAATTGGGTCAGAAATAGTTCATAAGTGAGTTACATTTTTTTTTATGGTCCTTTCTGTAGCTCTTTGATTTTAGTATTTGCATAGAATAAGAAATATATCACTTTCTGGGTAAGAGTTTCCAGCCAAAGCTGTATTTATTGTACAAACATGTATGACATTTCATCAACATTTTCTAATATCCCTGCCTTGCACAATGCTTTCTGACTTGTAAATTAAGTTTATTGTTTAACTGACTTTTAACTATAGTTTATGTCCTCCTGGAATACAGTATTTTCTGTGCAAAAAAATTATTCAGGAAACATTCAGGAAATCATAGTCAAACTGATTGCCAATACACACTGAATCTGCACACAATTCTTACTGTGTTTTGACTTGAAAATTTATGGGTTTGGGCACACAACAGTTTTGAACCTACCTTCTTACTGATTTTTCAAAATGTGACTGCCTGCTACTTAAATGATTCTTTTGACTTGTCCAAAATACTTTAGAATTACATGACATAATTATTAAACTTATCCTGTCCACAGTCCCTTAAAGACTGTGGAGGGGAACAACATAAGAAGGTTCCAATTTCGTCACCTTTGAGTGCCTACCTAAGTAATGATTATTAGAGCCTATAAGGCAGACCTGATAGACATTTGTTTTATACAGTAATACAGCTACTGAAGAGCATATGTTTAAAGTGTATAAAGTTTCATGTTTGTGTATTTTTGGCTGCTGTTCACCTATCTATCAAAATCTATCAAAAAGATGCTGGCCTCAGATGAAAGTGCTACAGAACATGGATCAACACTAGTAACAGTTCTTCAATTGTTTCTGTATCCCTACAGGAAATCCTGTTAACAAAGTGACTAGACCTTTACAAACTTAGTAACTTGCCCACATTTTTCACCAGTGGTGGTTTTGGACACACAAAGCAAAGTATAAGTTTTCCTTTATTTGTGGGAAAAAAAGTACTTGGATGTTCAAAATAAATAGCACTGTCACCCAAGTTAAAAAAATTGCATGTTTAGATACCTGTATGAATGCACAAACTGACGTACACATGAAATGTACAAGTGCACAAAATTACAGCTGCCATGCAATCCAGGTTTTACTGGATTAGGGGGGAAAAAGATGGAAGGGTTGCCTGAAAAAGAAGGTAAGTTATTTTTTAAATAACATTTCATCTATTAGAAGAAAGGCGGAAGTAAAAAAATAACATCTTCCTACAGTGTTCATGGATTGGTAACTCATAGCAGGCTTACTCTTGTAGAAGGTATCTACAGGGTTCCTCTGCAGAAAGCTTCCAATACAAATACACTGGCAAACCAAAAGGTGCTTCACTGACAGAGAATCTGTCAATTACCTTCTTTTGCCTATAAGTAAAGTCAATTGATGTCAGTATAAAATTTGTTTTGAATTGATGGGTTCTGATTGTTTTGACTTCTAAATTAATTTCTTTAGGACATGCAAAAATCAGGAAATTTCCAATTTTTAGAGCTTGGAAAATGGGTTCATTGTTCTAGTGACCAGCTAAATTGAGCACACAATGCCTAATTGTTTCTCAGTTTTCACGTATGAACTATATGACCTGAATCAGGAATGCTGTATTTCTTAAACTGAAACACAGAAGAGTGAGACTGATTTTTGTTAATATTTTGGGCTTCCAGCTTTACTGTGAGTACTCAAGATTTTGCGCAGGCACTAGTTATAGGTCTGTTCTGTCGGAATGAATTAAGAGAGTTCCTGGAAGAGAAGGATAACGCTAGTTCCACAGCATTTGTTCCCTTCTCTGGAGTTCTGCTGAATGAGAGACTTTCCATCTGTTGAAATTATTGTAAACATTTGTGGCTGATACGAGACAGCACCTGCAACCTTGTAGTAAGTGATAGCCTTTTTTCCAGAACAGGCTTGTCACCGAGTAGACAGGAGAACACTGGAACTACACAGAGACTTCATGCAGCATGGCTCCTGAGCCCATGGGATGGATACCCAGCCTCTTTCTTGATGCACAGGTCTCTTTATGAGACCTTCTTATCGCGTGCTCTGATGTGAGGGATTAGGATGAGCAAACTCAAAATTCTGGCCCTTTCTGTTTACTGCTATTACTTTGACATGTTAACTATAAAAATCAAAAATGCTAATAATTCATGAGAGGATCTCCCCATCTTTCCTGTAGATTCCCTTTAAGTACTGGAAGGCCCCTATAAGGTCTCCCTGGAGCCTTCTTTTCTACAGGCTGAACAACCCCAACTCTCTCAGTCTGTCGCCGCAGGAGAGGTGCTCCAGCCCCTTGATCATATTCATGGCCTTCTACTTCCTTACTACTTGTTTTTAACATTGTCACCATTATTACACTCCTTTAATGGCTGAAATCATAAGTATCATACGTAAGGAGGCATCCACACATGGAAAATTCCAGGTTTCTGCACTTCTTCAACACTTTCTGCAGTTTTTGTAATGGTAAATACTGTGACTATGTTGTAAAAGCCTGGGCACAAAATCTGGTGTTTCATGAGTCTGCCCCAAAAAAAGCCACCTGTGTCTCCTGCAGTTGTCAGCGTTGTAGTCTGCTATTGAAAGGCTGAATCAGAGGCAGGGAATTCTCTGTATCTTCCAGAATCCATGAAGGACAGTCATTACAAAGAGGAATGAATATAAATGAAGACATGCTGCAAACTACAGACTAAGATGTTTTTCTTCATTGAGGTAAACCTGCTAGACTTAGTCTTCTAAACTGTTTTACTACACAGCCTTCTTTTGTGTAAGAAGATTCACAGTCTTTTTCTTTCTGTTTTGTACAGAATCTTGCACAAAACCATGATCTGTGATTAAGATTAATTTGTACCATATTAGTGTTACTCCCATTAACAGTTTGGACAAACATTACCACGTAATGCACACTGCAGTATACTTCTAAAATTTTTGGGAAGGAAAAGCAGCCTGTCTATTAAACTGAGCTGTGACCAGAATTGTGCAAAATATTTGCAAAAAACCCTTATAAAAATTCTCCATCTTTAAGATTTGTCACAAATGTTATAGTCCAACTATGCTTTTTTTAAATAAAGACTGGTCATGAATCATTTTTGTGAATACAATTTCTGGAAATACATAGTTTGGTTAAGAAAAGATACCTCGTTCTGATATATTCAGTGAATAACTGAAACACAGAGACAAAATTTGTGGGCCAGTTTTAAGCTCTGTAACAGCTCAAAAGATGTTTATGCATGGTGATCTTAATTCCGGTACAAACCTTCTAGTCTTTGCCTATTTCATAACAAGTTGAACTGTTATCATAGGCATGTATATTTATATAGCTTTTATGGACAGTGCATATTTTAATTATGTCAGGCAATTTGTTTATATCAAATACTTCAAGTTATAATGAAATAAGGTGTAAATATTTTGCATTGGCCATGAAATAATCCAAATGGGAATTTCATCTACTTTGGTAATTTATGCTGCCTCCCATGTACTGTGCTTTAATTTTGCCTTTGATTTTGTAAGAGATACTGACTGGGAATGCTGACTTGTGAGTTCTCCAATTTGAAAGACCACAGAGAATAAAGACCGTAATAGAGTATGGAGGTGGATCCGTGTCTAAACCACAAAAGATAAAGAATACAGACGTGTGCATTTTCTCATAAACAGTAAAAGATGGTGAAAGGTATGCAAATAACATCTGTTTTCTCCCAAGCAGATGTTAGTACATGCCTGGTAATATACGCATCAGAAGATAGAATCTCGTGGAGAAAAATGTGTACCTGCTTCAGCCATGCCATAATGATGTCATAAGGCAAATGTGAGTAAAAACCTCTGAATGTGATTCTGTGTTGTTTCTTTCACAAAAGTACAAAACAGGCTATAGAGAAGTGTGACTGGATTGTTTCACATTTTACAGTTCATTTTTCCCCGAGTCTGTGAATAACCATCAGAACTGTTTACCTATATAGCAGAAGTCTTCGGTTTCTCAATTTATCTCTCACTTACATAACAGCCCATAGCATCTATAATTACTACTTTGGTTTTATTTTTTCTAATTTCTTTGACATTCCCCAAAATTGCAAAGAATGTAATCACCCCCAGACTATTTCCAATACCTCAGAGACCTTAAGTCCTGATATTGTCATAACCATTTACAATTGAGAACATTCAGAAAAATACAAATGGAGACCCAGAACATCATATCTGGGAGACACTGTGATGCCTGCAAACAGCAAAAATATTTATTCAGATAAGTAACAACTGGAAAAGCAATTATATTATCAGTGTGCAAGACCATGGAGGTTAGTAAAGAGGCATCCACTTTGCTTTGCCAAGCAAAATACAGGAAGTAAGGGATTTGGCTCATGGATGCCAAGAGTAGCCTTAAGACTGACTTGAGAAGCATAAAACTTTTATCCAATGGACTATTCTATAATTCATAAAAAAAAGAAACCAATAGAACTGCGAAGTAGTACACCTGTAAAGGTGTTCATTGTTATTTGGATATTCGATAATACCTGTATATTTACTTGAGTATGAAAGTTCTGCAGCAAATAATGTAAGAGCATGTTTTTTAAAAAAAACAAAACAAAACAAACCAACAAAAACCCACACCAATTTGAAAGGTATTGTTCAGTGTAGAATACGGGTTTTCCACTGTTCTAGTGATAAACTGGGAGATGTCTTTTAATCCCCTGAAAAAGATGTAGTCCCATCGTATTTAATGTTTTTTAAAAAAATATGAAATCGGACATTTGTGAACTGCATTGAGTTTTCTCTGATTGTTCCCTGCCTTTACTAAATAAGTTTAAAATGTTATTACCTTGAAAATTACCATCTCCACTTCAAATGGAAACTCTAAGAATCATCCACATAGTATTACAAGGCACTTGTATGACAATAGGACAAATCCTATAGATAGGTAAGATTTCTCTTTGCCAGAAGTCTTTATATAATGAAGGAAATTATCGTTATGAAAAAAGGGCATGAAAAATGATAAAGGGCTCGAAAGAATTGAGAGGCGAAAAAAAGCCATCGAAAAGAAGGGCATTGGTTGAATCTGAAGATTGAAGATTCTCTTCAGAATAGGATTAGTTGGGAACTTATTGTTCTGCTACTTCACAAAATCTCTCCTGAGACCTGTTGATGCAGCAAATGAGCTTGTTGTATCACAAGGTTATCTTCTGTTGACACATGATTTTCTGAGGTGGATTCGCTGATCTTTACCTGAACAAAGTGGTTTTATTTAGAATTTTGAAAGTGAATTCAAAGCCTTGTATAGGATGATCTTTCTAATTTCCTGTTTTACCTTGAACTCTTCCAAAGAACTAGTATGCATGCAGCGTTACAAGGCATGAGCAGGTGCATTCTGCAGTAACTCGTCCTAGAAAATGGAGCAGCAGTGCCAGTATCAGCTGACACTGAAAAAGCATAAATATCTCTCCCTTTCTGCTTTTAATGTTTTTTCAATGAGTGTCCAGCCAAACTGGGGAGTTCTGCAGGTGAAAGGGCCAAGAAGACAGAAAGGAGATCTGACATGTAATAGAGTTGGCTGGCTAGGAACAAAAACCCCCGTCTTTGTTCCCCCCACAAGTTTTATAAATTTCTCTTGTTTCAGTGTTCATTAAGATTTCAGTATCCATATAACATGTGTGTATAGAAACAAGCTTTACTTTCTCCTCGAAATATATGAAGGTAAATGATTTTGGAACTATGAATACTGTAGTTTTCTGCTGTTGTATTAACAGCTTATATACATACGCACTAACTTTGGTATCTGTGAAAGCGGAGTTTACAAGAGGAGATCTTAATATTAAAATGTTTGGAATTCAGTGAGATAGAGCTCTTCCATGAAACTTAGATGGAATGACAAGGCATGTATCATCATAGGAAATTAATTACTGTATCTCTAGCTTAAGGAACAATTTAGTAAAGTAGGCTTGAAGCTTAACAGAGTTGCTGATCAGAAGAGAGGAAACCAGAGATGATGCAATAAAGTTTCTTTCAAACTCTCCAATCTGTCCCATCTATCACCTGTTTTTTGTATTCTGTTGTTAAAAGATTAGGAGGTAGACGATGTTTTACACATCTGGGTTTAAAGGCATGGGTTATTACCCATGATTAATAGTTTAAACCTTCTTGGGTCTTGGAATTATTTCTCTGAGACACATTATCTTTGATAACAATAGGGCATTGTGAAGGAAATTTCTGTTCACAAAGTAAAAAGAGAGAGTACAGAGTCACCTTCACAGCAGCTGCATATAGTAACTTGTACAGATAAATTGTCTTAGAATTGGGACAAGCATCTTTTAGTTTCTTTGCATACTAATTCAAACTTCTTGTCACATTGTCTGTAAAACAACAGTAGCACAATGCAGGTTCTAACAGTTCTAGGAGTTGGAGTGTTCATTTTTTATTATTTGGTGTTGCATCTTTATCAAATTGCTTAAAAGAACACAAAAAATTTTTTCTTTTTTTCTTTTTACCTGTGACTAAACTGGATACAATGAGTGGCAGGACCAGCATTTGCAGCATTCTCATGAGCAGTTCTCCTGGAAATGAAAAGTACTTGACTTCCCGATAGCTCATCTTATATGATCGGAGAGAAAATCCAAGGATTACACCTGAAGAGAGGGAAAAGACACCATGACTTTCTCTTATAAGGTAGTAATAACATCTGAACATGCGTATCTATATAATACTTACTTGACGTATCTGATTTTAACATGCAGTTTTTCTTATTCCCCAGATTGCACTCCTGATTTACTCTCTCAAATATCACCTATTACAATGAGTAGTCCTACTAAACCCATTACATTCATTTTCACTGTAACAGATTCAGATGGGCTTTTGCTGCTCCTTTTTTTTAATCTGGACTAAAATAAAAGGAACATCTTGAGCACTGATGAAAAGGAAACAGGCCCTGCTGCTGCAGCCAAGTGCTTTAAATTACGGGATTTTGAGTCTAATCATATATGCAACACATATACATATTAGCTACCAGACTTCAGAAGACTTGTCCATGCCTGTTTACTCTGTGAAGCCTGATCCTGTAGATATGCCTCAGATTGAATGAGATAACCAGGACAGCAAATTTATTTAAGAATCCCTATGTGGTTAGGTCCTTACAGAGCAAAACTGCATCAGGAGGTACGTAGCTTTACACATGCCTACCTTCAGAAACACAGGCACTTGCAGAGAAGCAGCTAATCAGGGCTGGAAGGTCTTACTGGATGACTAAGCAGTGGGTTTCAATGCCTGAGGGAGTGGAGTAAGGGAGTGCCTGGGTCCATTTATCTTGCTGGGAGGAGATAAATGGTGCTTGAGATACACTTACAAATGGAAGCCACAGACAGGCTGACATGCGGCAATGTAAATTTCTCAGCTAGAACTTTGTAGATTTTGTTCTGTACTTGTCACCAACTGCTTTATTCCTTATCTGATATATTATTTGGTTAATTGACAGAACTAGTTACAATTTACTGAATGTTAAATGGTTTGGTGCCCATCTAATGTAGGTTGTCTATACCCAGCTGGGCAATACACGGTTTTATCTGGAACACCTTAACCATAGAGGGTGTGAAACTCAGCTATCTGTTCTTCCCATACCTGACTCCATGTTCTTCCCCACTGTCTAGTACTGGCAGTTATGCTAATTGTGGCTGTTTGGAAAGTTGGATCAGAGAATCAATCCTGCTGCAAAAAGAATTTATTTTACCGGGTTAATTTTCAGCCAGATCAGTTCCCAGAGGTAATCGGTTTGCATGGCTGCACAAGTGTGGGTACCCTCACAAGGGAATGGGTGTAAACGTGCCTTGAAGAAGAGCTGGCCTGACGCTTTTGGCAGTTAGACAGACAGGTTTCCTGAAATTTTTCATGAAACTGCCTCCTCAGTGATGTTAGACAGCAGAGCGTTCAAGCTCTCTCCTAGATTGTGCTAGAACTTGGGCATATCCTGAAAATGCTGTAACATTCAACACTTCTGCAAACTGCTAGTCCCAATTCTTAATCACTTTGTGGTTTTGCCTTTTTTTTTTTTTTAATCCTATTTTAGATCAATACATCCATACGACAGATAATATCTTCATGTCAAATTTTACTAGCTAAAATTATGCCTCCTACACTAGCTTATTGCCACCTGCTGATGTAAGAAAACAGTTATAACTCACTTTCATGATCCATGTCTGTCTGATCAAGCTGTTAGGGACTTCACCAGGTTGGTTTAGTTAAAGGGGTCCGGAAATGTCCTTTGTAGGACAGAAAATTACAATGTTACAGGATAGGAGAAAAGTGATTAGAGTACAGTTGGAACTAAACATGGAGTTCACATTACGGAAGAGGGTGGTGGGACTAGAAGACAGTTCTTTTAGTCTTGCTCATGTTCTGTAGACTCAGGTAGTCAAAGTATCTTTCGCATCAATGATTTTTTTAGGTGAAAGTAGCTCACAAAATGCATAGAAGAGGACCTCTGAATTATTCTTGATTAAAAGACCTGCTTTAGAGTTTCCCTTCTTTTCAATAAGGCTTTAAATTCCACTGCAGCGTTACTCATTATTTTCTTTTTTATATGGGAAACACATTTCTCAGATATAAAGAATCCATCTGGACCCTTTGTTTCTGTACTTAATGAGCACTACATTTTGACAACTGGATAACGAGCAAACAGAGCTAGACCAGTTTCTTGCTTAGGCCACAGTCCTGCAATTAGTTCCACATGAATTAATCGCTGCACTAGTACAAAGCCTCACTGAAGCTGGTAAGGGTTTCTGAGGCTGCTATAAGAACTAGTCCTTATGCTATACTATAAGGGCTTGATTATCTGGTCCACTACTGCCCAAGCAGTACAAAGTGACCTAAGAGAGAATCAAGGCCTAAGTAGATGGCCACTTTGAATGAATATTTTTGCTAGGGAGAATAAGTTTCTGAAGTTCCATGTAAACCTGTTGAACCAAAAAATATTGTTTTTCTTGTCCTAAAGTGCTCTGTGCATAATTACAGGGCTGCCCAGGACTGTGGTTTACAAAAAGAATTTCTGCGATGTGGAAAAAATGTGCCCTGCTAGTGTATTCTGGTGAACTGGGTCAACACTCGATAGTTACTAATTATTCAGCCTTAATCTTAACACTACTACTAATTTATATGCAGCCATGCCGAAGCCATAAGAACCTTTCTCTGACTGAGTTTGCCTGCTTGTAAAATAGGTAGTGAGTAGTTGCTTCACAGATGTTTCTGGGAATTGATTGGGTTCACGTAGTGGTATTAGCTGCGCAAGAAGGAAATTAAGCAAATTATTTCCTCGTAGTGTGATAATTAAAACAGAACTGCGTGATTTTATCCATCTCTCTTGATTTTAGAATATATGGAGATGAATCTTTATTTTCTGTTCTCAGTTTAAATACCCAGACACTGGGTACTACATCCTGTCAAACAAATTTTTATCAATAAAAATCATGAACTTGAAACAGAAAGGTCAAACTTGACAAGGTAGCTTTGATTTCTTTGAATTCACTTCTCAGAACCAACATTAACAAGGTTTAAATAGTGAGGTAACAGCATACAATGATGATGTAAAGATAGACACAATCACATAGTACCAAAATAAAATTGCGAAATAAGACCTGGTAGGAGGTACTAAACTTTTGGAAGGTGTACAGTATTTCAACAGTCATCCATCTCTTTCTATGTGGTAAAAGTTGTAGTGCTTAGCACCCTCCACGGCCAAGACTGAGATGATAAATACGGGAGCTGGCCTTTCTCAGTAAAAGTTTCAAGTTTCTGATTAATTCTGAAAACTGTAGTGAAACAATGCGTTGTGTGAAACAAGCTCCCACAACCTGTTGTACAGGTTTCTGTCTATGTAACAGAAAAGAACAACTAATCAACACTATCAGAGCTTGACTACTCAAAATGGGGCACCATTTCTACACTGCAGGGAAGAGTAGATTTCTTACAGAATTTGTTATGTTTTTTTTTTTCTGGGCAAAAATCAGTAATGCTTGTTTAAGTTAAGAAGCTGAATTCTATACATGTGTAAAGTTGTACAACGCAACGATATTGCTGAATAGTTTTTATAGTTCATAATGAAGAAGAAAATCAGATTAGAGCTATAAAAAGATTTGTAAAATGTTCTTGTCAGTGACGTAGTCAAATTCATGGAAAACCTGACTTGCAGATAATCCTGGTGACAATCAAAACAATACTTGAACTAAACCATTTTATTGCATTTTTATGCCAACATAGATGTTCAACAGAAAAATTAGTCTCTATGAATACACTGAACAGAGGATTTAAAACCTGAAAGGAGAGGAAAGTGAGAATAATTCTGACAGTGAATGGAATGAATTTAAAATACCACATCAGTAAGTAAAAAAATAATAAAGAAACATAACTCCTAGAAAAGGACAGATGGGGCTTTACAGAGATCTATATGCTTAGTCAAGAACTTTAGGGAAGCTTAAGTCTGTCCTCCTCCTTGGCCTAGTTAGAAGTATTAGAAAAATTTAATAGAGACAGAGGATTGCTTTTTTTCACTACTTCAAATAATGCATAATTTTAAGAGAATAAGAAAGATCCTAACTGGAATAATGTTTTAAAATGATCAGTAGCAGAACTTCTGTAAAATAAGCAAAGTCTCAGTTTTTTAAATGAATCCTTACAAGCTTCTAATCTCTGTTTTATTTCAGAACCACATAGGAATAAGTTTGTGAATTAATATTTTTCACAATGTCAGTGCTCTGTGCAGTATTTTCATGGAGAAAGTACAAATTTTAGCAGTCTTACTTTTTAATTGATCAAAAATCATTTGAGCATATTTCAAGGAGAAATTACTAGGTCTTATATTAATGAAAGTGCAAGAGCTGCATTTTCTATATGAGTGCTTGTCAGTTCAAACAGAGCACATCAATAAGAGTTACATACACTTCTGCTTTTTACTAGTAAATCTCAAAACACTGTTAAACGAGGTCCATGTCAATATCCTTTTTCTTTAATGATGAGGTACAGACTTTTTCTTTTCCATCAGGAAATAGAAGACTTCATAATAACTGGAAAATAATACTTTAAACTAGGTAGGACAGTCCACTAGAGTAACAGCTGCTAATAGTGCTCTTCCAGAAAACGTGTCACCAGCAAGCAAATAACATTTTGTTCTATAACAGAAATTGGGATAGAGCCAGTAAGGGAATCAGGCTCCTACCAGTTTAATGGGACATTGTATATTTTTGTTAGCTGCACAGCAATTTCATTCTTATGTTCCTGCCGAGCTCTGGAATGAATGCTTTTGTTCTCTGGGTCATTTGTTTCTGCTTAATTTACCATTTTGTTCTGACACCTTTTCTTCTAACAACCAGTTTCAGATAAGGCTGCAAGTGTATTTACCTTAGACAAACAGGTAAATAACTTCCCTAGTGATAAGAAATACTTCAAGTTGCCGACAAAATCACAGTTCTTAATTTCTTTCATTGCTTGCTGCAAGAACCACACTCACCAATTCAATTGTATGCTTTTGATTTTCATTTTTTTTCCCCGTTTTATATTGAATCTTCCCCCCCCGCCCCTCATTCCCCTTGCATATCACACAATCTCTCCTTACTTTCTGGTTTTCCTTATGTAGGTAGGGAGATGTATTCCCTTTGAAACCATTTCGTTGAACCTCTATACTAAGTACCCAATCTAAATATTCAATACCTAAATACTGCTGCAGTCTTTTTTTTTTTTTTTGGTGATTTTTTCATTACTTTTACTAATTTTATCTTAATGATTAGCTCTTATTATACTAATTATTGTTTAGAAGCTAACTAGTTCCTTCCTTTTACTCAATTCATTTAATTTAGAAATGCCACAGAATTACTGCTCTTAATCATTTGAGAACTACTTCTTGATTTATACAGTCATCAGTGCGGCCTTACTACATCTCTTTGATGTTTTTTGTCCTAAAGGACCCTCTTTAATAGTCCTTTACACAAAGTATATTTGACGAGATAATCTAAAAAGCGTGTTACAAATCTTCAATCCAAAAAAGGAGAAATGCCCTTGGTTCAGGAGACACAGTTACAGTCCAAGTCCTGTGGCATCAAATGAGGGGAAAAAAGCTGCGGAGAGCACCAAATTGGTATGGTCAAGAAAAGACTACAACTTAAACTGATTTTTGTAGAATAGAATAGAATAGAATAGAATAGAATAGAATAGAATAGAATAGAATAGAATAGAATAGAATAGTTCAGTTTGAAGAGACCTACAATGACCATCTAGTCTAACTGCCTGACCACTTCAGGGTTGACCAAAGGTTAAAGCACATTATTAAGGCCATTGTCCAAATGCCTCTTTAAACACTGACAGGCTTGGGGCACTGACCACCTCTCTAGGAAGCCTCTTCCAGGATTTGACCACCCCAATGGTAAAGAAACGCTTCCTGATTTCCAGCCTAAACCTCCCCTGGTGCAGCACTGAGCCATTTCCACACGTCCTATCACTGGATACCAGGGAGAAGAGATCAGCACCTCCATCTCATCCTCCCCTCCTCAGGAAGATGCGGAGAGCAACGAGGTCACCTCTCAGCCTCCTTTTCTCCAAACTGAACAAGCCCAAAGTCTTTACTTCAGTGCACCACTACTTGTCAGAAACTACATTAATCTTATCTGGGGGCTGAACTGAGGAGGAGCTATTTCCTGCTGGGTTAGTTTTCTGTCAGTTTAGTTCCCTGGACAGATTTATTGCTGTGCTAGATGGTGATGGTGCTGGTGTGATGGCAGGGGATGAAAGCAAACATATGGGGCTGGAAATATGCAGGCAGGCACATAGGTAAGAATGGCTTAATCAGCCACAGAAACATACCCTTAAGCAACCTTATCCGTTACTCTTCCTATGACAATCCAGAATTGGAGACAGTAGGTAGCTTAAAATTTCTTTAATTCTGTTCTTCTAAGGCTGAATTTAGAACAAATGTTTTCCACATGAACTTGCATCTCTGCTTCAGACCTGAAGAAGATCAAGTGTCAATTGGCTTAATAAAATAGGTGTTTCTCTAAAGCTCTCATCTGACACACAACAAAGAATCTCCTATGTATAGGTGTAATGTATTTTTGTGTGATCTGTTCCTTCCCTTTCAACTAGATGATGCCAGTGCAGTAGAGAGCTTAAGGATTTGTGCTTCAAGTAGTTCTTACATTCAAGTGGAATATGGGTCAATTTGGGCATAGCTACCTCTCTGTTGCTTGAGAGATATCTTGAGGGCAGTCATGGAAGAAGTACATGTAGAAGTGCTGGATATCCTAGATAGCATTTGGATCTGTAAGATCCCAATGATATGATATATTGTGCTCTAGGATGGTTCCAGCAGCAAAGTGGTAACTTACATCTTGTTGACAGTTCTGCTGGGAAGAATTAACTACCTGGTTAATCTATATATAAAATACATCCCAATTAGGAGGTAGTTTTCTTTAAGAACATGCCCAAAAGATTGTTCTCTTTTGATTCAACTTCTGCTTCTCTGTTTGCCTTCAAATTACTTTTTCTTAAATTTTTTTTCCCCCTCTTTTTCTTTGAACTGTTTCTCTTTTGTTGTGACTTACAAGACAAGGAATTGCAGGGCATTTGTAGAGGATTTGAGATGAAGAAGAGGTTTCACTGCCGGCACTGAAGCAGGCCATTCTTTGTGGAATAGGGACATTATTCCTCACTTCATCCTCAGATAAAAGACTTAACTGAAAGACAAACTACTCCTAGTTCATGTACTGTTACCAGTCTCCAAGATACAGAAAAAATACTTCTGGTGCATAAAATAACAAATATTACGAAAATTCAGGAATTCTCTCCAATTATGCATATAAAAAGAACAGGCATTCACAATATGTTCCAGATTCTATTTTGTGAATTATTAATTTAGAATGGTGGTATTACTCAGTGCTTTACAAAATCTGTAACAATTTTTTTTCATGCCTGGGTTTACTTTGCTGCTTCATCTTCTTGACTAATGTTAATGTTTCTACTCCCATAAAGCAAGGTTCCCAACAGATAAGAAAGCTGCTCCCTTAAAATTTATATAGTTCCTTTCTTGCCTTTACATTTCTTTCTCTCCTGTTTTTCCTCAGCTGGAAACTGACACAGTCTTTAATGGCACAGAATTCCGTTTTTCTCTACTTCAGTTTCAGCTGCCCATGTGTATTATTTTGTCTTTTCTACAGTATAGTAATACTGTAAAATTGCAGTCAATGTGATCGAGATCCCTCAGAGCCAAGAACTTTGTGCAAACATGCTCAGAAAACAGATCTCTACTCTGAAGAACATCTAGTGTAGTTTAACAGAGAGCCTGAGATCCTTGACAGTTGGTTTTTGCGTTTTTTTATTCCACCTTAGACATACACTACAAAATAGTTCATTGTTGGCTTCACTTCCTTGATATTCAGTTTTACATCATCATTTGTGGGACATTCAAATTATGCATTCGTATCTCTATGGAGCTAGCGCAACTTTTCATTCTGACAAAACCACCTGCTCATTTGAGTGCTGATAGTCTAAATCTGTAACTGAGATGTTTGCCACTGAGGATTAAGTATTTTGTTGAATCAAGATATGACTATGCCAGAACTGTTTGGGTCATGGAACATAACTCACGTGGCAGACTTTGTTAAAAGATTTTGAAGAATCTTTTTTTTTTCAGTCTAGTATTTTGCTGACACATGCAAACAACTTGGACAGATGGAAAGGAAGCATTTCCTGTTGTAGAACACAAGGCTTCTGCCGTATCAGGTGTAAGCACTACCAGAATCCTTTATGTTTGATTTATCATTCAGTGAATTCTTTTGATAAGGAGATGAGGTTCATGACTGAAATTCATGGAATCGTGTTACCATATTTTTAAAAAGATAGCTAGGATGCTTTTAGTCCCCAGCTGTTCGATTTTGTTACTTGATCCATTTCATCCCTAAAATCCTCAATATGATTGTGAAACTATTCCTAAACTAGAACCTTCCATTTATTTAGTTTAGTGGTCAACAGGCTCTTTCAACACATACATTTCCAAAAGTGTTTTATTTCAGTTGACTAAAAAGAAGTCTTATGACTCACTTCCTGTGAGTCAACTCATCTGAAAGATATGTTGTAACACCGAGGATTAATTTAGATGTAACCTCCATACAAGTTATGACACCTCTCTGCTCACTGTCAGGTGTTATTCAGAATGGCAGAATTTCCCTATCTTAAAGGTCACAAAAACGGCAAAGGGAAACTGGCACCTGGAACAATACTCAATTACACGGTGAGTACCTAAGTCCAAACTGTGACCTTCAAAGTTCCTGTAGATAAAAAAGCTTAGTTTTTGAAATGTATAAAATTAATGCGTGCTTCTCCATTTGTTTTGGAATATCCCTCACTTCTCACTGTTCTGCTTGTGTTTTTCTTAGAATTGCCATGACCTGAACATCTATTTGCCTAATTCCAGGCTAAATCCTGGGAATCTGGAAACTGAATGTGACTGACAAGTGCATGCAGAGAATCACCTGGATTTGGGACGACCAGTGTTCCTGTTCTTGCTTGAATGATTACTTCACAGCCTGGGGCCCCATCTCAGAGATAAATGTTTTAGCCATTAGTTAAAAATTCATGCTGCGTTTTGCTCTCTTAGCATATGTATTTTTCTCTGAAGTTTTGCATTTCCTTCTGCCTGATGACACAACTTTGAAAGGAATGGTGGAACTGCACCATTCTGTAACTTGCCTTTTGAAAGGCAAAGAGTAAGCCAGTTCCTCAAGCATTGCTGACACTATTCCCAAGGTGAGAGCTCTTGTGTTTCGGAATCTTGACTGTTTGAGAATACCTGACATGGTCCTGTCCCACTCAGAAAGGAGTGGGAATAGGAATGCAAACCTGCTGTTGGTTTGTTTTTCTCCTGGCAAGTTTTAGGTATTTATATGCTTAGTTTTTGGACTTGTGGGGTTACCCTTTTGAGTCTTCTAGCGTTCACTCGTGCACTAGAAATACACCCATCTCTGAGATTTAGATTCCATATACAATTTCCTTTACTTATGTGTTAGGCTTTCAGAGACCAGATTGCACATCCATGTTTGTTTAATGTATGTATACCCAAATAAAAATTATTTTAACAGACATCAAAAGATATGCAGTAACCTTATTTGTCAACTGCCTTTGGTTAGTACTCCCAGGAATTCCCTGAATAATGGTCCTAATGTACAAAGGCAATCTTACTCATTTTTCATGTAGCCCTTGTGAATGGTAAACCCAGGGCATTTACTAGAGTCAGTTTGAGGGACCAGCAGTTTATGCTTCAGTGTAAATAATCCTTAACACTTAAGCCCCATATTTTATACACTTTTTTTGAACAAATGAATTTTCAGTTATGCCAAGTTACAGTAAATGGCAAAAAACAAGGACACACTAACTGTTGAGCTGATTTCCATCTGTGATCTTCTGTCCATGCCAGTATGATGTACATAAACACATCAAATTTCAAGGAAGAAAATGTATTTCTTCAGTGTGTTGTGAAGAGCAATAACGTCTCCCTTCAGCCTCCTTTTTTTTTTCCAGGCTAAACAACCCCGGTTCCCCCAGCAACTCCTCATAAGACTTGTGCTCTAGACAACACTTCACCAGTCTTGTTGCCCTTCTTTGGACATTATCCAGCACCTCAGTGTCTTCCTTGCGGCAAGGGGTTTACTGAGTTGTAATGTGAAATGCAACTAAATACAGAATCTGAAGGGAATGCACAGGAAGTGAAAGGAATTGGGAGGATAGACAGAGGATATACACAATTAATATGAATGCATGGATGATTTTTTGCAGTTGGTTATTCCAGTGCATCTGATTTTTTTAACGAGGCATGAAAAAAAAAAGTCAGTATCTCTCAGCTGCTGAACTGGAAGTCGGTGCTACAGTACAAATTATCACAATGCTTGCATTTGTATCTTGCTTTTTAAGCAGCCTTATTTACACCTGGAAGAAATAACTTCTCTATTTACCTCTCTTTACTATTGGATTTCTTTGTATAGTTTTTCAACAGCACTTTATCTGGATTCACCTAAAAAGATAAGTGTTTTATTAAAATATTTTTTTCTTTGGTATCACAAAATCCCTGAAAACTTTTAGGTGCCTGGTTATTTCAAGAAATCGTGTGAGAAATTTAAACCACATGAATGAAAGTTTCAGGAATTCATAAACAACTGAACATGCCATCTTCAGCTACACCTTCATTGTGGCCAGCTCAAAAGCATTCCAGGGCTAATGACAACTCATTGTAGCTTTACAGTAGCTAGGGTGCTAGTAAAGATCAAACTACGTTAAACATTTACTCGGCATACGAATCATTGGCACCTTGCTTATGACTTTTCAGTGCTTTGCAGTCACTAGAGTGACTACAGTGCACACCTACTGAAAGGTGGAAAGGGCTGGCAAGCCCTAATACTATTTCATTTGATGCTGAAATGTCTTCTTAGTCCCTTTTGAACTTCAACACTGTTATTTCTTTTTACAGTCTTTGAGATGACCTCTGTTTCCGTTGTAGCGTATCTTTTGATAGTATGGCTGCCATATTCTACTGGCATTCAGGGAATTTTCTTGTAAAATCTCTGAGAAACCATATAAACATCCTAAATTTATGATGTGGTTACTGTCCTGCATTCCACCCAGGACAGCCTTGAAATCTGCTTTGTAAGAAGTAGTTATACCTAAATAAATTTAAATTTAATTTCTAGAAAGAATTTTGAGAATCTCACCTTCCTTGTTACAAACTGTACAAACAGTGCAGTGAATCTATGTTTCTCTAGAGTGTTTTATGATCACTCAGACATACAACTTCTGAGCACCACCTTGCAAATCTGTTGATTTGACAATTTAGAGCAAATAAGAAGATAGTAAGTGTATATTGAGCACATTTTGTATCTTTACTGTGTAAATACAATTGTGATTCACGAAGTAGCCAAGTTTGTGGTTACTTCATCCTGTGTGCAGCAGCCCCACAACCAGTGCTGTTTCATTTTAGTACCACCAGAGTGTACGGTAAGAAATTAAGATCATAATAGTAAATTAACAAAATTATATTTTGGAATTAACTGTTAAATTATCATAATGTTCATATTTTGCAGTCTGACTTTTATTACTGGCTACTTAATAGCAGGATTAAATTTCTTTGTATTTCTGTTTGAGCAGGATAATATCTTTTGAATTTCTAAGTGTCACTCTGGGTCTTACAGTATCTATTTATGTTTTTTTTCCCCAAATTATAACTATTTCTTAATTTCGAAATTAACTCAGGTTTTTCTTAGCAATTTTTTCAGAGTATAAGTTAAGCAGGTTTTACCAGTGAGAAGGCAGTTGTGCTGGGCACCATCTTTAGGGACGGATTGGGACAGGGGCAGCCTTTGAGTTTGGCATAAATAGAATTAATTTCTCCTTAGCTGTCCCCAAACTATGCTGATTTTCTTGTATACATCTTAATCTTATGCCTGGCGTCACATTTCTCTCTCTGTATGTTTGAACTTACTCTCTCACCCAGGACTCTGCCTTGCACAGGTGTTTCTCAGGTAGGGATGGATCCTTGCTTTGTTCTCATGCAGTTTTACCAAGGCTGCCTTAGGCACAGTCATGGTGTTCACTGGCAGTGTGTAATGAGGTCAGATACCCTTCCCTGGGTATGTCAGTCTCACTCGTTAGTGGACACTGAGGATCTGCCAGCAGCAGGAAAGATTTAACGCAGAAGAGACTGTCTCTTTTGTGGGCATTATTCTGTCTACCTGCGTACTACAGACTTCTACCTCTTAGGACACATTTTAAAATATTATTCAGACCAGGAGCATGTTGAGATAGGAGAATCTGATATTCTGCACAGCTTTCCACTGTTCGGATATTTTAGGGTGTTTGTGGGATTTTTGCCTTCGGTATTATGAAGTATCATCTGCAGGCTTTTTTTAACTCATGGCTTCTTTCAGGGAGGTAGGGACATTGGCAATGCCTTCAGCTCTTCTGTCTTCTTCCTGTACTTTTAACTTTTTTCTTTTATAAAACGCTGCCAAGTTTTGGAATCTTATATAAGGTGTGTGCCGTTGTAGAACAGCTGTTGTGTGGCCCTATCTAACATTCCTCATCTATTGTGAGGTTGCCTGGCCTTACAGAAGGCTGGATTCAAAAACACATCTCATCCAGCACTCCATTTGGTGAACAGGTAGCCAGAAAACAGAACTGAATCCATCTCTGTCCCCCCAAATGTCAGAGTGGAAAACTGCAGCATGTAATGTTGACAGTATAAAGAGGATTTCAGCTAACAATCTGGAGCTATAATGGCTTCATAACTATGCAGAAATGGCTTTTTATAGTACTTGCTCCACAGCCTCCCTCTACTTCACTGAGCCCCTCAATTAAGACAGTATTTCTCTCTGAGCAGCTTCTCAGGATCTCTGCTCTGCAGCTCTGTATGTCTTGGTCTTTCCTTCAATACAAGCTCAGAATCCACAGGAGATTCTTTGGCATTTAGGAGTCCTGCCAGAGTAAAGTCTGGACTCCTGTGGCATTTTTGGAAGATGGGAGGTAAGCAGCAGAGAATCAGGACAATCTGTTGAAGGAAGGGTATCTGAAAGGAAGGCATTTTTGGGACAGGATGATGGAGCTAAGTAGCGTGGGAGAGAAGGCACTGCCTGAGATTTTGCCAGTAATTTGGCTAGCACTTCAAAGTTTGTGAGACTTCCTGAAGATTTTTCATGAGACACCATGACCCCTAGCCTACCTTAAATTGCTCCTGGTCATTGTGACACTCTGAATTTACCAGTGGTCAGCTTCCCAGTCCTGCCTCACGTAATTATTCTCATCTATTTGCTCTTGCCAAGATCCACTGCAGAAAACTAATTTAATATTTCTAGGTGTACCGGAAGAATCTGAAAAACTGCATCATAACTCACTGACCATGCTTTTCTCAAAGTTTCTTAAAGAGCTTGAAAGCAGTTTAAATTTCACTAAAACCAGCAACAGTAATGATAATGACAATTTACAAGGCAGACCCTACCTATGCAGAATGTGAAATCAGAAGGATCTTTCACGAGGTCTTTGGGAAGTGGAGAATAGTGCTAAGTAATTCTCAACACTCATTATGCATCTTCATCATCAGGTTATCAAAGATTATTTGGTTTTGTACTGTAGCAGCTAATGAATTCAGTTTAGAATTCAGTTCGGAATCAGAATAACAGTATGTCAGGATAAATGGCTGGTTTTCTCCTTATCATGAGAATGCCACAAAATCTGCACTCTGTCTGCAAAATACCAGTATGTAAAACAAACAAATGCTTGTCGCAGCTACCCACTTCATAACGAACTGCATGTTTCCGCAGACACAAGCTCAAGTGCTTATTATAAACTACAGTCCTGAAACTGGGCTAAGACGTATGATCCAATGCACTTAACCTCTACCAGCATCAATCTTTCTCTGCAAAGATACCAGAAATGCTCTATTAAATAGGCTTTTTAATGTCAGTCCCCTGAAAAAAAGAGGCCTGAAAGAAATGCTTCTGAAGAAACGCTGCTCTCTTTAAAGCTAAACTTTGATTTTCCTGAGTTTAGTCTTTATGAAAATTGCTGAACTGGCAGCCCTAAAACCTGATGTCATCTGTCTGTTTAGATTACAGGGAGCATTAAGCCTTGTTTCTTGAAAATGAATCAATGCTGGCCTGAGTATAGTTTGGTTTCCACCTACACTCACATCCAAATATCTCTGATGAGACAGACAGTGGTGCTAATTGGTGGATTAATTTCGCAATATTTATTACTGTCTGCTAGGAAAGGGATTCAGCCTACCACCTGATTTTCCACAGATCACCAGAAAAGTGAGAGATTATAACACTTTAGTCCTTGCCAAACTAGACAGATGGAGTTCAAACGCTGAGTGTTTTCCAGACTCTTTAGCCAACTGTTCCCTACTGAATATTTCGACAGTGGCAAAAAACTCTCCAAAACTCACAAATCTTTTTATGAACTACCAAGTGTGAACTTCCTGTTCTAATCATATGTACTGTATTACGTACTCTAAAATTGTACCACCAATAACAAATGTAAGAAAATTTTGGAGTATTCTGTCATGCTAATGAGAAGATGATTTCCCACATATTACATCTGATATGTCTGTAGGTTTATGAACAGAATTGGAGCAGCTGGCTCATGCTATACTGCATATTTTCATCAGTTCTCCGACTTGTGTTCCAGCCTTACTGGTACTTTTGCCATTGCTGTAGGTGATAGTGGAGCTCTGGGCAAATATTTGTCACCAGTCATCTAAAGCCAATTGGAACATGCAGTAACAGTAAAAACACCTGTCCATTCGACATTTCTGTTCCCACATTGCCAAATTCATGGAAGTCACACTGGAGCTAGATTACAGTGAAAAAATTGCAAGAACACATTGGTCTTGTGCAGTATAGGCAAGTGACAACCTAGGAATTTTGCGTTCCTGTGAGGTTAGACATTATTTCAAAACCTACTTAATTTGTTCTGCCTTTCCTGACCACTGTGGGTGAAATGCCTCAATTTTTTACTCCTGATACTGATGGAAAGGTTTTCATTGAACAAATTCTTATGTAGGAATTAAAAGCACTTGTGATCAAATACTGTTGATAAATATGAGAGACTGACATTTCTGTTATAGCAACAAAGTACTTTATTAGACCAATTGTCTCCGAGAAAAGATCATCAAATCTTAGATTAATTTAAAATAAACCTGCATGTGTGGTACCAACAAACAATAATGGTAAAACTCTAAAATTTTAGTTCTTAAAAAAGTTATAGAAACATAGCACGCATATTTATGTGTAATGGCATTATCAAGGACATTAGGGTCTATGTAGCAGTAGGATATATACCCATATCTTTAAGTGCTAACATTTTGTTTTCATGAGCAGATTCACAGTTTTATATTTTAAATTGATTAGAAAACAAAAAATGAAAGTAGTACAGTAAAGCCATAATATTCTTGCTCGCACTATAAAGAATGATGTATGCTGTCATTTAGAAAATCTGTAGTTAAAGGAAAATTACCAGAAGGTGTCAGGAAAATTTCTTTAAGAAATTGGACGTTTTAGTCAAAAGATTCTCTTTCTAATGTAAATTCAAAATCCACAGCAATATTTTAAAGGTAGATTTTGGTGCATTCCATATCTAAATGGTGCTTGATGTTCTGGACTCCTCTCCATATACTCCAAAAAGGCATTTAATCAGGTGCTATCTTGCAGTCCTTTGAATAAGTAACATCGCCATTGTTGCACCAATTGCATCTGAAAGATGCATGTGTAAGATTGTGAGTGACGAGAGAGCATAAACTCGTACTTGGTTTGATTGTTTTGCATTTATCAAGGGAAAACTGAAAAGACTGAGGCCCTGATACATACCTTTACTTAGAAATGTAATTTCATTTCATTCATTGAAATGAAATTCACATTCATTCATTCACTTCTGTTTATCATTGCAAGATGTTATTTTTTGATAGATTAGGTAAAAAGAAGTACATCCTGAGCATTTTGCTGCAGCTGGCTTTGGTAAAAAATTATTTAATTGAAAACATTCAATTCAGTTATTGTATCCGATTCCTTAAGAGAAAAATCTGTACAAGAGCTCGGTTTTTTTCACAAAAATTCCCCGTAGGAATACTAGAATAATTAAAATGGCTCTCCTGTAAACTTCAACATGCAACTCTCAAAGCCAAAACTCTCCAAACTAGAACATTCTTATCAGTGCAGAAGAATCTGGGATCTCATTTGTAATGCAAATTGCCCGGGCAAACTGTCATTGTCAAATGCACTGGAGAACAGAATATTCCTGTTGAACAGATTACTCACCAAGAATCACAGCAACAACGGTGAAGAGCACAAAGGCATTCCTCAATAAATAACTTTTAACATCATCCTTTGTTATGCTCTGCACTTTTTTTTTGGCCAAAAGTGTGCGTTTCCGGACTCCTTGCTGAATGCGTTCCATCCTACTTCCAGGTTTTGGATCTTCTCCGTTACCTTTAGTCATCTATCTTGCTGAAAGTTTTCTGTTATAATCAACTTTTGTCAATATCCCTTCAGAAAAGTGGAAGAGTCTTTTCCGTGGGAGGTACTGGAGAAACCTGCAAGACAAGAAATATCAAATATTGCAGTGAGATTTTAGAGGAATGATTAGCTGTATGCTTACATGGAAGCAAATAGTCTTCATTTCAGTAAAACATAGTATTTGTAATATATAAGTTGTTTGCAGTTTTTGATACGTATCCTCAGTGACTGTTAACTCCTTAAAAGGATTATACAGACTATTCAGATTATGTATCCTGTGTCTTCACAAATAAATCTGAATTGCTGTCACGCTGTAAAACCCAGGAGGAACTTTTGGTTTTGCAGTTTCTAGTGATATACTAACGAAAAATCAGCGCAGTTTGTAGAAGCGCAAGGTGCTATGTAAAGCTTAAACATATCCGTCAGGCTTGCTTTTAATCTCTTTAGCAGACCCATGGTATCTGAAAAAAAAATCTAGCTCACCTTCACATAAACTGCTGGAGAGAAATATTTTACTTGAAATGGTACATTTAAAATGTTCTGCATTTCAGAATGTTTTTAAATGGTTGAATGCATTGGATGAATACCTCCTTTTCACATGGCAAAACGCAGCAGGAATAGTTTATTTATCCCTCAACCATTATTTAGAAGATATGCCTTTGACAGTTTTATGTTGATAACATTCATCTTTGAAGTGTATAGGCTATTCAGATCACATCTGTAAAACATCAGAAGTTATACCCCACTCTGCTTGCTGCTTTGGACTGTAATACAAGTTCACATTGCAAAGTAATGCTTAGCTTGGCCTGGCAGCAATTGTGGGGACGTAATATGATTTTAGGAAATAGCACACTGAATCAACCTTAGAATGTTTTAATATTAAAAGCGTTTCATTAGGACATTATTTTTCATTTTAAAATTAATAGCTTTGGGGCCTGCACAAAGGTGTTTTCCAGACTGAGAATGCCATTTTCTGAACTCTTAGTTAATACAGGCGTGTTTTTATGAAGAATCTAGAAATTAATAAATATATGGCGTTAATTGCTTCCACTGAAATCTCTCTCCGTTTATACACAGATCAAAACTAACATCTTACTTTTAATAAGTCGAGTGCCTAAATACAATTTTTTAAAGAAGAATTTAGAATATAAATACACGAGATTTTCAAAGAGCATGTTTAAGAGGAAATACCATGTTGCAACAAATTTATTTTGATAGGATTCGATCTCTTCTACCATATGTTTCAAGATTGGCGCTTCAGTGCAATATCCTCTTGGAATTTTAACAGAATGCTATATGCTTTGTTTCTTTAGAGAGTGGAAACAGAATGAGACTGAGCTAGGTACTTAAATCAGTCAGTATTCAAGTTTAGACATGACTGCTGTGTGTGAGCAGGATTTTTTCAGAACAATTAATTTTAGTATTTTTTGGGGGGGAAAAAGATTCATTTGCGGTGCCTTTTGTTTCCAAGATAACTAATGCAGTGAATCTGCCCTTTACAACTTATATTAAGAAAGAACGTGGGTACAGCCAAAAGGCTCGTTGCGCTAAGTAACACACAAAAGCAGAGAGTGAAAAATTCAGACTTTGTACTCAAAACCCCACCAAAGGAAGTGATCGGCTCACCTTTTCAGGTCTTCAGGGCTCTAAGAAGACGGTGGTGGCAGGTAAGGCAGGGGTTTCCCGGCAAACACAACAGAGCTGCAGAGCTGAGCGGGTGGGAGGCAGAGAAAACTGACAATCTGCATGTGCTCCGGAGTGCAGCTACTTACTATCACTGTAACTTAAGGAAAGGGGAGGAGACTGTTAGCCCGACTCTGAAAAAAAATAAAAACACATCAGAGGAGAGGGGAGAGCTGGGCTTCTGGAATATTGATTAGTCTTGGCCCAGTGAAAGCCGGGTCATTTTCTTTGTTTTTTTCTTTTAGACCACTTTCACGCTCTGTCAGTTCAGCTTCGTTAGAAATACAGAATCAGAAACCAGGAAGAATTGGAGGATCGCACACGCGCGCACACACAGAGCAGGGGAGGTTGGAGCGCTTGCCAGGCTGGAGATTCAGAAAGTCGGGACATAATTATGTAACACCATTCCTGTGCTTTTTTAAAATAAGTGGTAAAATAGGTGAGCATGCTAGTTTGCTCTAAAAGAGACGTGGTGTCAGGCTGTCATGTGTTTTCTACTTCTAAAAGACAGTTATTTGAGATCTGTTCTTCCCAGGGTGGGGAACCAGACATATCTTTCAGAAGCAACTGGAGCATTATCAAGAGTACAGAAAAACCATATCAGCTATCTTTTCTTTTCTTTTCTTTTTTTTTTTTTTTTTTTTGCATGTTTCTTGTAGATACTCGGAACACATGATGAGACTTGCCTCTTGTTTAGCAATTTAAACTCACTGGTACTAAGCCCTATTCAGCCCGTTTCAATAGCATGGAATGAATGATGAAGGGAAAAGCATAAAACATCCACTTCTGAGAAATAAGTGGCCTTCAGGTTTTTTAGTATTTAAAAGTTTTCTGGCAGAGAAGAGTCAGGGGAATTTCCAACACCTTCTTCCACTTGTTAGAGGAACACACTTTCAGTTTAGATGTAAGTAAAGTGAGTTTAAAATACTCAGTAGTTAAGTTTCAGTGCATCATTCATGAGATTTGTAAATGTATTTCTTTATAAGGTGAATGCTGTAATGTAAATTTATATAAATTTATACTAAACATATAATTTAAGAAGTTTTTTATAGATTATGTGGCTTTTAATGTTTTTTGGGGCGGAGGAGCTTTTTTGTTTTTTTTTTCTTTTTTCCTGGAAAATCATTTTAAGTGTACAGAAATAATCTTATGTACCTAGACACACAAGAAAATAGTTATGTACAAAATAAAGGAGCAGTGTTATTTCCACAGTCACAGTAATGGCTTTGCTAAAGTGTTTTCTAATTTAGAAGTGCTTCAGATAATGGTGTATAATGTAGAGAAAAGTAACAGTCTGATTCAAACTTGGTCATGATTAAAGTAGATTTGAGATTGAAGTACTATGGAGTCATGATCTTAGGTACCTAACCAAAAGAAAGTAAGCATCTAAATCAACTTACTAATTGACTAAAAAAGGCAGAAAAAATGTTGACAACTTGTGTCGCAAAGATAGAAACACGTGCCGTATTTTACTGTAGATTGTAGCTTAAATATCTGTCTAATTTTTCTTTGTGCAGTTTTTACATACTTTCACCATTTTGCCTGGAGATGGGAACTGACCTCTTAACTGACCTTTGGCATTTAGTGATCTGCTTGTTTGATCTTTCTTTCTGGAGCATGGCATGCTTTCTGTGAAACCTCCCAGATAAGAACTTCATTCTGCTCTCTCTTCCTATGAATGTTACAGTTGCCTTAATGGAACAGGGGTCAGGCCCCAAATAAGGTGATCCAAAAGTGTGTCATCATTTAATGCTTTCATTAATAATGGAGGCTATGAGAAATGAGGATAATTCTGTGAGTGACTTAGCTATTCAGTAAGACAAAATTAAAATAGGCAATAAGGAGTCATACCGTATAGCTTAACTTCAGCAGTAATACTTTATCATTTGCTCTAAGTGAGCAACAGGGCAATATCCATTGTACAGTACTTAGAAAAACGTGTTCAAAATTTCCTGGTTTTTTTTCCTCTCTCTTTCATTTTCTGACTTCCATTTATTTTATTGGTTTTAACTTTTGACAGTAAAATAAGGAAACTATATTATACAACGAGCATTATCCTTTATCCCTGAATAGCAATAATGAGTCACAGTTCAGAGTACAGTGTCACCTTGCAACACCTGAAATTACAGTGCACTGGCATTTCCTTTTACATATGTAATAGATTTGTCAGTTAGTATACAGTACTTAACACTGGGACTAGGACAAATTTAAAATGTTACCGGTTAAGTGCTTCCATCTGTAATTTCCAATAGTATTGGTAGTTTCTAACGAGACCACCTTAAAATAGAAAACTTAGAGATTGGATCAGCCAAGACTAAGAATATACAAGAGCTTCGGTATGTTTTGTGGAGTAACACAGAGCAGCAGTCCCAAGTGTTACTGCCAAATTTACATTGGCAAAATAATTTCTAAATGCTTCAGTTGTTTCGTTTTCCTTTTTTTCCGCAAGAATCTACAAGGAATGATATAAGGCCTTGATGATCCTTTCTGTGTTGTCACATTAGCTCAGCCCTCTAGTTTGTGCTTTGGGTTTCAGTTTCAGCCCTTTGACAACACACCAGGTGCCTTGCAAAGCATGGAAATGCAAGTGTAGGGGAGGGACTGGCTTTAGCTCGAACCTCATCCTCACAGGATTCAGCCAGCTTGAATCATGTGTTGTGGTAAACTCAAGCTCTGTGTGGTTGTTGCTAACAAAATCAGTCAATAAATGTACTTTGCATGTTGGCAAAATATCTGAGCGCCTTTGTAAAATAAGTAAAGGTATTAGAGTGTAAGCTGCTGTTCAGACATAAAGTATTGTTATTTTCAGCTGACAAGAGCTATCAAACAAAAACCCCGGAATGTCAGCTGTAGCAAATGCAAGAAGTGGAAATGAAGCAACAAATTGTACAACCATTTTGTTTTCCAGATACTAATAAACCTAAAATAAGAGTGCATGGATCCCAGCTGTAATTGGCTTTTTAACGTTCAAAGTAACCAGTCTTCACATGAATAAATCAACACTGTAAATTAATACTGGCTGAATCTTTGAAGTTTTGGAGTTTTAGGTAGAAGCTCAGAGAAGTGTTGTTGAAACCATAATTGCAGAATTGGAATAAAATTATTAAGAAAGAATATGTTGGCAAGTCTCTAGTTTTTAATTAAGTTGGACAAAATAAGAGTATATATGTCTCCATTGCAAGCTCCAATCCACTACAGAACTGTTAATTACCATTTTACTCTGTGGTACCAATCCAGAAACTGCGTCTCTAAGAGGTCAAATTTAATCCATACAAGTTAGCAAACAGTTTACAGAGCTAAGGCACGGCCTTAGGCTCCTGAATATTTCCACGGGACCTGTTAGTTTTCCTGAGATACTTGGTTTGCTTTTGCTTTTTTGAGCATGCAAAAGTAAGTATAAGAAAATAAGGTTTGATGTGATGTTTGTTTATTTTCAAATCTGTTGATCAGAGTGGGATTTGACAAATGCCTCGGTTTGGCCAGTCAAATGTGAAAAATTTTTTTTTTTTATAAAGATCTGATGCAATGAAAATTATCACATTGCTTTATTGAAGACAGTAGGAGGAGATAGTGTGCTGTAGTTTACATACTTGCATGTGCTCTACAACACATCAAAAATATATAGGCTATATTCTGTTAGCAAATACATAAAGATGCAGAAAAAGATCTATAGATCTGTAGTTGGTGTTGAGGATGTAACATTTGCAGTGTACGCACTGCAGGAGTATTACGTTGGATTAGCTGTAACCTTGTTTTGTGGCCCAAACACCCATTAGTGCTTGGACTGTATGATCTGGTTTTGTTTCTTCTAAAGAAATTGAGTTCACACCTTTTAAGACCACTCCATGATATGAATGAAAGCATGTTGGTCTTGGTCACTCTCAGTAGGAAACTTCTATTGGTTATGCTGAACGTGAATTTTTCTTTGATATATTGCAAAAAAAATGTTCTGTTGATGGCAAAGATTAACTTATTGTAAAATTCTGCTGTCCCACCAAAGGCATATTTCAAAAGCAAAGTGTTTTGCCTGAGATGAGGCAGAATGATTAGTAGTAACGGCCAATCTAATCAGCTGGACTCTGATTTTTAGTGATCTCTTTCTACATTTCCATTTAGTGTCCTGTTAGAGTCTTAACATTGCTCACGGAAGCCAGACAACAAATACTCTTGGTTGCTTTTTCCTATATTTTTAGGTCTCGTGCCATGAGAGTGCTCATGATTTTATGCTTTTGAGCTCTGTCAGTTGTCAGTCGGAAGTTGTACAACAAAAACGTGACATTCTTTTTCTGCTCTGTGAAAATTCCCAGCAGAGAAACATGAACCTCTAGTATCTCCATTCAGCATCACGGGCTCTCTGGGCCTTAACACGTACTGTATGTCTGACTGCAGCTGAATAGACAACCTTGTTTCTTTTCAACACAAGAAGTCAGATCACCCACTCACTCTTGGGAGAAGGGGGAAGGGAAAAGAAGTTATACCAGCAGAGGATGTGGCCCATGAACTTTTCCCCCTGACTGTCTTATCAACAATGTGAATGTCTGTGTGTACAATGGAGCAATTCTCACCACAGAACAGGCAAGGTTGTCTAGGAAGGATGGAAGATAGGATGGGATTGTGTCATTGTAAGAAATCTAATGGGATCCAATTGGTAGCTGATAGCGTTTCAGATCCAAATTGCTGTATAGTATGGCTTCACTGGCTTTCCCACAGCTAGGGCAACCACTTAAATGGGTGCCAAGGGACAGACAGGTTCATTTGGAAAGTTAATACAGCATTGTGGCTAGTTACAAAAGAGTGTGGCACTGGAACCAGAAACTTGCCACTCAATCTCTCGCTCTCCCCCAGGTCCCTCTCTGTTTCCTCTTCCTGATTTCTTTTTTTCTTTTTTTCTTTCTTTTTTTTTTTTTTTAAATAAACTTTTCTCTGATCAGCTGTAAAGTTCAGTATCTTGTGAATCAACTGATCTACTGAGAGTCCCCTGGGGAAGCTCTGGCTGGAAGCACCACTGTCATGGGTACTATAAATCCCTGCTGGTCATGGTAGCAAGAATGCCGTGATCCCACATAGGTCCTATTTTGGGTTAGTAGCGCCATTGGTAGGTGTTCCACTGATTGAGCTGTTTTCTGTTTTTATTCCCTAGCAGACTGGTTGCTGAAGAAGTCCACTTCTTGGATCCTGTGATGCTTTTTATACTGGATGTTCTTCACAGAGGGTACAGGTTTATCACTAAAGCATGTGCTAGCCAACAGATGTGGTCTCAGATTCCTTTTTCCTTTTTTCATACCTTTATTTTCTTGACATGATCACCTTAAACAAAGCAAGGGCAGAGAGATGAGAAACAAAACTAAAACGAAATGCTCATTTCTAAATTAGAATCTGCGAATATCTGCATGAAACACGTTTCAAATAGAACATTGCTTTTCATTTGACATCTTTGTCAGTAGTTATTTTTTAAAGAAACTGGTTTATCAGCTGTTTAATAAGTCATAGTGTGTTGTTAGCATAGCAAGTAAGATAAATACAAAGAAAACAACTCTTGTGTATGAAGTTCATTTAAGGAAACTCATTTATTTAGAGCAGTAAGCTAACGTGACTTTTTAAATACACATTTACTACTATGGAATCGTAATTACTGCAATCAAGACACATAAAAATCTTTTGTAAAAATAATTATAATTTAAAAGCACACAGCTCAAAGTTACTGTTATAATAATGACTATAATAGCAACTGTTTAGCATTTGGACATTTTTTTGGCAGGAGGGCTTTGCATTGTTTATTGTGAGAAAGAAACAGGCTCTGAGAAAACATGCAAATTTTCAGCAAGGGAAAAAAGCAGCATCAGGTTTGGAAAAGAGGCTGGCAGAAAGTTTTCTTTGCTTCTGTCTTTCTAGTCCACGTAGGCCTAGATGATTTAAAGTCACGAAGTTCTTCTGGATGATTTCTAATATTCCATGGAAGATCTCAAAATATCTCTGTTTCACAAAATCCCTGGCGTCCAGACACTCAGGCTGTGTGGTGGTCAGCATTTATTTTCTTGCTGTGTTTTTCATTCTGAAATTCCATTCTCTGTTGGGATCCAGGACCCACAGAACTCTCTGGTGATTTGTGATTTACTTAAAATAGGAAGAGTTTTTTACAATTTATTACTCATTGTTCTTCTTGAAATGTGATCAAATGCCTGATGTCTGATCTATAGAAAAATTAGGCATTAGATAGCAGGCTGAACAAGTATGTTTCAAAGCAAAGATGACATATCACTGGTGTGATGTATTGACTCAAGTTGTTCTGTTCTGAAGGACTAGGTTCTTCACTCAGTGTCTGAAAGGATATGAATATGCCTGTAGTACAAAAGAAGTTCAGAAAATTGTAATTAAAATTACGAAAAAACAAGAAACAGAAATGTGTTGCATCCACATTTAAAAATATTTTCTTTAACACCACAAGGGATTGATATACTGTACATTGTTTTTATTTAGATTTATCTGGTATAGATAATGAAAGTTCTTCTGACATACAGTATAAAATCCATGTGTAAAAGGAAAGAGTAGTCTTTTCAATCAGACCAGAAATTGTTAAAAGAAAGATCAAATTAAAAGTAAATCAAATATTTCAGCCATTTACAGATTGACTTTGTTATATATATCAGATTTACTTTTGAATGCTGTCACTTACTCCATCCTTTCTGCTCTCTTCTGAACTTTTGCCCCCGTATTCTCTTTTCCTTGGTAGAGCAACTACCCCTCATGTTTTTGAAGGTTCATTGCTCTCCTTTCTCCCATTACTTCCATTAAATCTCTTTATCTTCTTACTCCTTAACCCACCTCTACTTTTGCTTGAGTCAGAGAAAAATGATTAAGGATAGGTCTTGTTTTCACTTGAATTAGTGAATCCAAGTTTTGAGGGAAGCTCTGTTTGGTTCTTAGACACCTATTCAAAACTATCCTCTATTGAATACTCCTTCTGTGTGTAGTCCGTAACACTCCTTTTCTCTTTGTTCTCTTTTCCCTTCAGGCTCTCCCCTCCTTCTGTCTTCTTCTATCTACTTTTTCACCTTTAGATTTTCACTGTGTTCTGGTTATACCAACTGTTAGCTGAGTTGGGAAAGGGGACTGAGGGCCTCACTTGTACTGGCCTGTGTCATGGAGAAGTTTGAACCACAAGCGTGTGGCTGGGAGTGTCTTTATCGATCAGGGGATATGCACTTACACAACAGCATGCTGAGGACTGGTTAGTTAGAAATCTTTTCTCCTTCAACTAAGCAATGGTAGAGGGCATGGACAGTGGAACAGATTTCTGTTCTCAGCTTTTCCAGACAGGGATGTCTCTTCCGCCTACAGACTGCATGCAAAAAGGAAATTATTTTAATTAATTTGTTAAACCAAAGGGAACGTCAGCCAACAACCAGATACCTTTCAAAACAAGGGGGAAATAAGACACGATACATTTGAAGTGCTGCTTTATACAAGCCTTTCAAATGGCTCAAAAAAGTGTCTGTGTTTCTTCCAGTTATGTCTACTACCTAGTGTTAACTTCGAAATGGTGATGTATTGAGTGCTTTACTTAGCTACTCTGTGAATGGCTCCCATTCACTAGAAGTACCAGCTCACTCCATATGCAGGCAAAACTCCCAGTGAAGACAATGGGAGTCCAGGTCTCCTGACTCACATTTTGCTCAGGCAAAAACCCCATTGTCCAGTGATTGCTTTGCTTGATGAGCAGTGATTCAGAAGTGCTGAATAGAAACCCAGTCAGCTGTGCTTTGATATTAATTTCCTGATGATTCATTAATTCTGTAAAATCACTATCAAATTCTTTGCTGAATTAGCCAGGAATTTTGCTTCAGCCTAAATGTTAAAACCACATCACCTATGAGAAGATGTCTTCTTGGGAAAAGCATCCCTAAAGCAGTATTTTCTCTGAGATCTAAATACTTCTTGAAGAGTAGTTGCTATTCTTGATTTCCTCTAAGCCGGGAGTATGAAAGCATTTAATTCTTTCATTGGGTTCCTGGTAGGTTATTAAAGAGAGAGTTCCAGTGATTCAGGGACTCAGAATAGGAGAATAAAATAGGAGATGAATGAAATGAGAGATCACATTCAGTTGCTTTTGTTATGCTGTATTCAAATAGCTTAAACCAAGATATGCAAATTTTGTTTAATGACAAACTATTGAAGTGTATAATGGTTCAGTAACAAATGCAACTCAGAGTTCCTGGTTGCACACAAAATGTAGTCAGAAAAGTTGAACTCTCATTTAAACTGTAGGAACAATATTTTACTTTCACTGACCTGTGTGGAGACTATGAAAATCAAAATGCTTTGCCTCAGATTAATTTTTTTTATTTTATATTTCCCCCATTTTATTCGTGATATCTGAACAGCTTAATTTCTTCTTTTCCTCTGATAGCTAAAGGTTCTCTAAATGCAGTGCAAAAGAAGCATACAATGCTGCTAATTTCATTTCTCGCTAATTCCACTGGCATGAATGCTTGTGTAGTCTGTGTGTATTTAGTGTTTATTCTAATGCAAACTTTTTGATGAGAGCTTTTTTTTTTTTCTGTATTTGCAATGTGCTACAAAATTATACTTTAAATAGATACGAAGTATAACCCTTAATGTGCTTCCTTGGTATTAACAGAAAATCCATCTCTAGCTTCAATCCATTCCCTCTAGTCGTGTGTTTAGTACAAGCCCCTCATAGCCTCACAAATGACAGCAGAGTGTTAAAAGTCATGAAGCACATTGTTTGTGTATCAGATGAATGTATTAGCAGGCAATTTATCAAATAAGAGTCTTCAGATAATCCTGGAAGGGCATTTCACCCAGTATTCTGGGATGGAGATCAGCTAGGTATCGGATTTACATCACCAGTCAAGATTTTGCATTCTTTGGGATTCTGGTCCTTCCCTTCTCCCCACTAGGTATCCTCTCGTATAAAGTCATTTTTGGACATAACATTCGTACAAAACATTGAAACACTTTTCATCCTTCCAGTTCCAGAAGGTTCTCTGTTGATGGTTGTTTTCCTAAGGGCTTCTTGAGGTGTTTTTTTGTTTCTACAGATGTAACTTCTTCCTGGCCAACTATAATGTTGGCTGTTATGGTTATACAGGGTAATCTCAGGCCTTCTTCTCGTCCCAAATACTGGGGTCCTCAAGTTTCCTCCAGTAAATGTCACAAAACTAATGTCCATAAAAGTCCAAATTTCCATACAATCTTGAAAGGTAAATATAAACACAGTTTATTTCTTTTCCCTCTGTGTCAAATTGTTCCCTGAACTATTTTCCTCTGAAATCTCATTAGTAAATGTAAAAGGATCTGTAACATCTCTTTTCATAAGTTATATATGTGTTTTTAACCTTATTTTCTTTTTTTCATTGTGCTTATGTGATTAAGGAAGCTGTTTGAAGAGATCTTTTAGCTTCCTTTTGATTTTTGATTTTTTAAAAAATGCGTTACTAAGCTGCTTTCTTGAGGGAAGTTTGAGCTCTGGACTTCTAAGCACTGTTAGAGCAATTGACAGTTCTATTCATTTTCTGAGTGCTTTGGATAAGAGCCCTGAAGAAGGGACATACTCAGTTCCTCCAGAAAGACATCACTACATGACAATAGCCTCTCCCAGTCTCAAGATCTCAGAGCTATTCTTTTCATTCTGGTAGTTTTAACACAGTACAGTATAACAGGGTTTTCAGAGTCCTCATACATCACTTCCATCTGAAGTCTCAGCACCCACTCTGCATAGCAGTCTTTAAGAAGCAGGACAATTTCCATTGCAATGTGTCTCTCTCCTTTTTTTCTCTTCTCTTTTTTTTTTTTTTTTTTAATTGCACACTTCAGTTCTTATTCAGCAAAACAGAGCTGTAACGAAAGCTGTTTTTAGAGCATGCTGTATTTTTTTGGTTTCCTTGACATGCTTGTGCTCTCTGAAAAGAAACATATACACATATATAAAACTTGTTTATATGTAAGAGTACAATTGTATATACTATATGTGTAAAATAGAACCCTAGTGGTCATATTGAAAATATTATTTGTGATAGACTACAAATTTTATTGTATATTGTGGTACACAATCATTCTTGAACACAGGGTAATATTCAGTAGGTTTTAATTCTCATAGTATACATAAGTAAATATTATTATCACAGCAAGGGTCCACTGTGGGAAATTGTTACGGATTTTTTTGGTTGGTATTTTGTGAAGTAAAACCACAAAAGTGCTATTAAAATCATAGTGAACTGTGTGTTTCTTGGTGTTTTGGATTTTTTTCTACATTTGAACTTTAAAGCAGGTTACTGCAGTTAGAGTTTAACAAAATGACTTTTAGAATAACTACTAATACGACGTAATGACTTTAGAGTAACTACTAAAAAAACCAATACAAAATTTCTGCGTAAGCAGAATTGGCACTAATATAAGTCAGTGTCTTTGACTATGTTGAAAGCTAGATGTTTTGAAAAGGTGTCACTGTGGAGGATCTTGTGAAACTTGTGTTTAATAGCAGATTTTTATCTTGTTCAGAAGATATTCTTAAATCTGAGATAAGATGTCAAGATATCCACCAATTGGTTTGGATATTTCTTAAAAAAGATCTTTAAGAAAGACCATTACTCTCATGAATACTCTTTAGGTGGCCATTTGATCACACATTACTTGCTAAAAACAGTCCACAGAAGAGAAGACTTCTGATATCTGTGTTTGCCTTTTATGAGCCCACAAAACTTGCAATTTTGTATTGAGCTTTACATGGCTTCTGAATGTATCCTTGGCCGACAAGTGAGATGACTGTAATATAACCTGGGCTACAAAGTAATCTACAAATTGTTTAGGAACTTTCCTATTTCAAAAATCCTTGTTGCTTTGTTACTTGAACCAAACCACAAAAGCATCAGAGCCGGTAAGAATAAAAGACAGGAGAGTGCAGCGGGGAGAAGAAAGGTGAGCAGGGGTGAGGGAAGAGCACCCTTTGGAAGAGCTGTGGTATTTGATGGTCTTACCCATCTTATGAATTTAACTGGCACAGGATATGCAAATATTTCCAGGGAAGGAAAGGAATATGTTTAAGCATATGTTGTGTTTACTCACACTCACAGCACTGTTTTCCCATTTTTTATTCATTGTTTATTTCTGTATCAGTCCTTGACTACAATGCTAAATACTTCTATATCAAAGACAGTCGTAAGAGTTCTCAGGTGCCATTCATGTAATTTTTGAGATGCCTTTTGGATGAACTTCATACCAAACCCAGCTTTGGTGTCATGCATAAAGTGAATTCAATTTATCTTTCAGAAAGCTGTAAACAGTTCATTATATGTATGTCTATTCATTTGTTATTTAATATCCTTAGCTACTACAGGCTTTTATCACTTGTGCTGAAGCTACAATGTTTGTAAATTCCAAGTGCTGATTTTTTTTTTTTTTTTTTCATCACGGACAAGGTATTGTCTGTGTGTTTTATGGTAATAACAGAAAATTTCAGTGTCATCGGGTTCAGTTTTAAAAAAGATGGTAAATGAAGGAATAGTCAGATTTTCCTTTATGAGCCAACAGGAACTGCAGCCCAAAGCAATGGCTGGGGTGGAAGAGTGGATGACAACCTACGTCAAACGAGCTGGCTGCAGAGCTGATGGGCTGCGGTGGTTGGTGTGTGTGTTTGCCAGGAGCAGAGCGCAAGAGAAAGCACAAGCAGCAGTGGTGAGCACAGTCCTGTTGGGGAGCTGACAGTCCATCAGTAGTCACTGAAAATGTGTACTTTTCTGAACTTGGAAATGACCTGTTAGCTCATGTATTTAATAGTGAAACAGGATCACATTTTTGAAACCAGAAAAGCACCTGGCTATCATCTTGCTAGTCAGCAATCTGCTTCTGCTCCAGAAGCTGGCAAAACACTGAGGGATCTACGTTTTTACTTGTCCTTCTTTGCAATTATCAACAGAAATACTCAGTGAAATCTGGATGCTGCCACAGAGCGAAAACTTTGTGATTTTAAACCTAGGCCTGGATATTTAAATAATCTATGTGTGTTAACCTAAAAACTATTCTTCTCATGCTAAGATCTTGGAAGTCTTTAATGCTCTGGACAGGAACATGAGTTCTACAACAGGGCAGAGAAAGTAGACACAGTTTTACTTGGAATTAATGAGAGCAGCCAGACCTGAGTAGTTTATATCCTGCCTGCTTTGCTACCCTATTTAATATCCTTTTCTTACTGAATTTGATCACAAACAGCCTGGTATTTCCTAAACAAATAAGGAAACCAAGCCTTCTCCTTACCAATAATGTTTTCTCCTTTTCTAACAATATATGTAAAATAATTCGATGGGGTTTTTTTCTATACTCATGTATTTGAACAACAGTCTTGCAGACAGCAGAACATTAACTTCCTTCTCCCTATAGGTGCTCCTGCATTTTCTCATTGTAAATTCTACCAAGATTAAAACAAGAATGTCATTTAGAAAGTTAAATATTTAATACTGAAATACTTTTGCCATAGGTAGTCTGAGAAAACTTTTGAGGATACTGTTCCAAAAAGCTACAACATGCTTTTAAATCAGACATTCTTTTGGGTTCAGAAAAGCTTCCAAACCTCTCATTTCCAGCATGTTATTCCATCACTGATTATATTACACACATATGAAACTTGAGGGACGAATCTCTCAGCTACGTTTTTGCAACCTCATCTATGTCATTCTGCCTCTCCTCTTTATTCCTGCCTCTCTCTTTTGTTCACAAATGTGGTAATGAGTGAAATCTTCTTGGTATGAATGTACAATGACTTTGTACAGTTAAAGTGGTTTTGTTTTCCTATTCTTCATTGTTTTCTTGATAAATCTGCACTTTGATCTTGAAGCTGCCTTACCCCTGGCACAGCTCTCGTTCCGGTGGCGCCTGTGGATTCTTTGTGAATGAAAAGTAGAGTCTCCAAGCACATGAGAATGTGAGAGCTGTGATTCACATGAAGTATAGAAATTTGCTGATTTGTTGTCAGAAAAACATGCAGTCTCTGGGCAAGCTCAGACCTTTCACATAGCTCACTGGAGCTATGAATTCCTTCTCAGGGCTCCTGTGAAGAAATTTCGTTTAGAACTTAGATGAAATTGAAGGGAAAGAGTGAAACTGCATTGAGAAAAATTACCCCTATATTTCCCATGGCTATGTTATCTTCTATCAAAACAACCGCAGAAAACTATTTCTTTTCCTCAGACCTGTTTCAGTTTAAAAGTTTGAATTCAATTACAACTGTAAAAAGAGACAATTTGAGTGATAATTTTTTCTTCCACAGATGATTTATGTGAAATTCTATTCCCACAGTATGCACCTTTTCCATTCCCTGCTCAATGGCAGGGAGTTGGTGACTGAGGAGGCTGGGAGAACTGTTGTCCCGGAACCCTGCATTACCAGAATACCCTTTGGATGCACTTCAGTAGCTGACAGTGATTTCGGATACACCAAAGCTAGAAAATGAAAACTGAAAAGGCAGCAAGAAAAAAATAGACATTTTAAAACTAGATTTCTTCATGCAGTATCTTTTTCAACTTGAAACATATGAGTTGATGTGGATTTAAAAATGCCTAATTTGGAAGGAGACTGGCAGTGGAACTTGTGCAAAGACCTTTTTATTCAGAGCATATGCACTGGAATAATAAATAAGGTATATACCGCTGCCATGATACAGTCTTGCTGCTCCTTATTTTTCATTCCATATTTGTCTTACAAAGATTGATATGTTGGCACAGTGGGAATCTTATGTTTGCCCTATAGCCGTATACACTTCTGTGTGATACAGGCAGCCACACTGGGAGCTCCTTGGTACTCTGCCAAAAACCTCAACCCTCTGATCAAAACCAGTAATTTTTTCAGAGAGAAGAGGTAATTCAGTCTCTGTGATTGGGTCTAGCATGATGAGAAATTTAGAATACACCATTTGCATTTGCATGTGAATTTTGTAACTCCACATGGACAGTGGACTCAAAATGCTCACAGGGATTCTTGTTCTATGTACTTACCACTTTGGCTACGGTATTTGCAATTTTTGCATGTTCAAACATTCATATTTGAATGCGTGCATTGGGCAGTTTGGTTTCTGACTATCAGGCCAGCTTACATCAGGCTGTGTGCAACTACAGGGCTGTGTGCAGTAAATTGTGTGCACAGAGATTCTAAGGTATGCATTCGTTGTGCTTAGGATGACATACGAGGAGAATAAGGACAAGGAGTCTTTTTAAAAGAAGAAGAAATGTATGTTCATTTCACAGAATCACAAAATCATAAAATCATTAAGGTTGGAAAAGACCTTTAAGTCCAACCATCAACCCAACACTGTCATGACCGCTAAACCATGACCCAAAGTGCCACGTCTGCGTGTTTTTTAAACACCTCCAGGGATTTGTATATGGATTTAATGTCTCAGGACAAATGTAGAAGAGCCTCAGAAGTCTGAGCCCGAAGTCTTGTAGGGATGACCTGAAAATGGAGGGAGATGAATGCATCTGTTAGAATCCAGAGAGTGTCTAGGTTCCCAGCGAGGGTTGGGCCTTTTGTGTCGTTTAAGCACAGAAAAGAGACAGATTGTGCCCTGAAGGGGTTTCTGCCTGAAGACACAGGGCAAGGGTAGGTTGTACCAAACACATCAATTTGCTGGAGAATTGACACTTCTGTCAGAGTTGAATGGAATGCACTCTGTTTCTTTTGCTTTTCCCAGTCTGGAGACTGGGAAGGAAGTAGCATTAAAAGGAACACACGGATGTGAAACAGCCACAAAATCTTTATAGCTGGAAGTTTGCCAGGAGCTTGAGGCCTGACAGAGGGATTTGGTGGAAGATAAAGTAACTTCCAATTGTTTATTGAAATTTGAAGTGGAAGGTTTTCCAAACCACAGTATCATGATAGAAGGAATTTTAATTGCGCTTAGGATTTTGGTGATAAAAGGGAAAAAAAAAAGAGAATGCAAGGCTCATATAACAACAGTTATTATTTATGATGTCATGACTTTGTGTATTTTATTTACTACAAATTAACCTGGACCCATGCTGCTTTGAACAATTAGTTTTTGTTTAGGAGCTAGACATACATGTTTGGCTGAAGTGTTCTAGGAAGTACTTGGAGAGAAACTCTGGTCACAGGACAGAAAGTGCAGTAAACACTGCAAGGGATGCACCAGCAAGTAGCCAGGGACGAACAGGTGACGTAGCTGTTTGAGCTGGCAGAGCTGCAGCCAGAAAGGACACATACCCTCTGTGTGCCCTAAAATACTCATCTTCCACTGCTATATGAGTAGGTATCTCCAGTGGAACATGCCAGGTAAGCAGGGAATGTGAGGAAAAAGCAACACCAAAAGAGCAGAGCAGTCTCATCCCCTGCCCAGCAGTACGAATGACATAATTCAGCTCAGATGTAAATTGATCTTGTCTGTATGTCTTCCAGCAGTGTTCAACATCTTCATGAAGTCCTACTAACTAAGAAGCTGAGAGAATCTGGCTGGCATTTGTACTATCCGAGAATTTAAGATCATGTGGCTGTACTGCTGGGTTTCAAAATTAATCCATTTTCTGGATTCTGCTATGTAAACAAGTAGAATGATGAATCCCCTGCCCCCCCGCTGTTTTGTGGAGTGACATATTTCAAATAGAGTTTACTAATGGCTGTGCAAGAGACTCAACAGGGTTGGAGAAAAAATGAGTGATAATAATGTTTTTAAATTCTCTGGAATTTTGATGTCTTTTTTTTTGTGCTATGGAAAATGTACTTATCTATGCTACTTTTCATACTGTCTTTCATTTTAGTAGTAAAGTTAATCTAATTTCCTTCTGGTTTCTCCTACGCAATCGCAGTAACTTTTGCATGACTGTTTATTGTGGTGACTAACGAATGTAAACTGTCCTCATATTTGTTAGACACAGTTGAGTGTCTCAATTCTTTCTGTTTTCACACCGCCATGACTTTTGCACAGCTGCAGAGCAATTTTTTGTTCCATTGACAGGTTTGCATAGCATCTCCAGCTGCATTAGCCTTCAGGGGTGACTGTAAAATGCTTATATATGGGAATCAAGCAGACAGGGCATGCAAAAACCTCAGTAACAAACTCCACTGACCTTTCTGGACAGAGCATCTTTGATCATTTTATCTTGATTTTCTCAACAGCTCTTTTTCTCTGTGTTGTTTTTTCTTGGCTCTTCTCTTGGCAGAACTGCTGCTTCTCTCTGGCTACTGGGTATAGCCTTATTTTATTTATTCTTCCCTTTAACTTTTGTAGCGCAGCCAGATACATGGGGATGAGTGTTATGTAACAAATACAATAAATAAATAAAGCCCTATTTGCAACGTTCTTGCTGTCCACGGTGAAAGCTGTGGTCATGGAGAAAGGAGTCCATTACACAAAAATGCCCTGTTTGATGCTGTTGAGGCAAATGGCTAAAAAATAGGAGGGGTGGTTTGAACATGAAGTTCGAAAGCTGGAAAGTGAAATTAATAGAAAATCAGCTGAATTAGGGACAACTGCTAGACTTGTTGAATGTTTTTCTTAAAAAGTAAAATGGAAACATAAAATGTCCCTTTAGGTCAATCAAGTCACTGGATTTAGAATTAAATTCTTGAGTCTTCCAAATTTAAAATGGTTGAAACTCAAGTTGATGCTGGCACTGGCCACTAAGAAGCAGTGCCAGCATCTCAGTGTACTGCAAAAAGTTGATTATGCGGAGCCAAAAGACTGATCAAAGATTCACGCACTGCAAGCAGTCACTGAGTTTATTTGAAGCACTAGGATAGTGTTTAGAACTTTAAAAGGGTTTTAAAGAGGAGGTCAGCAGGGTCTGTTTTTGCAGTAGGCTCTAGATCTCGAGAAGAGACTTTCCAGATGCTTGTAAAGACCTAACTTCTCTGCAATAGTTCTCTTGTTCTTTCCTCTACCTTTCCCTGTTTTACCCTTTCATTAGTCCCACTTCTTTTCTTCCCATACCATTACTCCTCCTTGCTGCTTCTCATTACATCTTTCCCCTTGAGCCATTTCTTCCCACTGCACTCTTCAGTCACTGGGATCAAATACCATTTGTATTATTTTTCCCTTAGGGGCTAAGGAGTAAGTTGCCATCTTGAATGGAGAATGTCTGCTAAACTGGACAGAAAAGTATAAGAGATGCATAACTGTGTTGTTTGAAATTTGAATAACAAAGGCCTGATGATACATTTAAGCATACCAGCAAAACAGTACCTTTGTTTTTACTGGCCTTGTAACTCAGTGTCAGTGCATATATGTCTGCTCCTCTGTTAGGAGTAATGTATTTTTACAGATTTGTTAGTGTGCCCTTGCAGAAGGCCAAACATATCAACGAGATGACTTTTAGACTGTAACGGGTGGGTCAGGGGAACTTGTTTTTCACCTCTAGTTGGCACCTAGTGATACCTCAGTCAGACTACTGGATCAAGTCTTGGGCTCCCCAGTACAAAAAGACATTGACACACTGGAGCGAATCCAGCGTTGACCCTGGTCGTGGGGCTGGAGCATATGACGTATGAGGAGAGAACTGGGATTGTTCTGCCTTTAAAAGAGAAGACAAAAGGGAGCAGATATTACTGCCGTCTTCAAATACTGCAAATACAGGAGGATGTAGAGAAGACTGATGTGGACTCTTCTTAGAGGTACACTGTAGAAGGACAAGAGAGCACAAGGGGGAACAAGGGAAGTTATGACACTGCAAGTGAGTGGGGTTTTTTCCACAATGGTGATAGACTTTGGAACAAGGGACCAGAGAATTTGTGGACTCTCCTGGACAGGGCACTGAGCAGCAGGGCTTTAAATCACACAAATGTATTGACCTTTTGCACTGTGTCATTGTAGTGAGGGCATTGCCCTTAAAGACATTGTAGGGTGTAATTTGGGCAGCCGCGTACTACAGACAAAGACTGGAAGCCAGCTCAGAAGAGTAACAGGGATCAAAACTGCCTTGATCTGTTGAATTAATTTATATTTTACTGAAGCGAATGCCATGTTACTTAAACTTGGCTGGAGATACACATTGCCATAAAACAGACTCAAATTGTCCTTCCATTCTCTTGCTCTTGAATTCCAGCAGGGCAGGCTGAGGCATCATGGTGTGGCCCACAGGTGATGTATTTGTGCTCATAATTTAAGCACAGATTCTGTCTATGGCAGCTCCCTGGGAGTCCTACATTTCACCACTAATATTTGCCATGTAGTGTTCAACACCCTGAAAATTCCCTGGCTTACCTGAAAAAATAAACCTTGCTCATGGTGCAGCCTTATGGTATTCTAGTTTTAGTGTAATCCTCTAAGACATACTTGGGGCAAGTGTAAAGCAGTGAGTACATGGGGAAGTCACTGTGTACTTGCTCTGCTCTTTGATGTTTGTTTTGTTCTTAGACTCTTCCTCAAGGACCCTCTTTTTGGCCACTACTGGAAACAAAATACTGCTCTAGAGCGATGTTCAGTCTGACCCAGCACAGCCTTTGTTATGTTCTAACAATAAATTGCAATTAGGGGAGGGAGTGGTTTTTCAGTTGTCTTGTGAAAAACAGAGGAAAGTGTGTAATATGTGAAATATCTATATGCAGTTTTGTCTCTCTGTTTCCTTACTGATTTATGAATTTCGGAAAGCATCTCTTTAATCTTAAATATTCACATTCACGCCTTGCTTTAGGCATTTTCCTTAGGTTATAGTGTTTCTTTTATTATTTGCACATATTCACTTTCACCATCAACTGGTAAAGCAGTTAAAAATTTCCTTTTTTTTCCAGTGGCATGTGCCAGGGATTAGGGCTGGACCAGTCATTGATGAAGGAGGCCAAACCCCCGTGATCCCTCAGTTTTATACTGAATATGATACCCTGTTAATCCTTCTTCAACCTTCTACTTCCTTGTGCCCCCCTCTTACTTCCCAGCACCCCCAGCGTGGCACACAAGAGCCAGCAGTGACCTTGGTCACTATAGGAATAAGTGTAAGCAAGAGCCTTTCTGCATCCCAGTCCCAGGCAGTAACTGCAAACATCAGGTGTTATCACTGCCAGTAGCACACACTGTCTGCAGAAACATGCTGCTGACTTCAGAACGTGCAGCCTTTTAGAAGACACTAAGTTGGAAAGTAAAAATCACTAAATAGAATTGGTTCTCTTTAGCTCAAACCAGGACAGCATGTCTCTTGTTCTCAAACCCTGAAGATTCCAGTTTTTAAAACTTCTAGGAACATCTTGGTTCTTTGCTCTGTTCTCGCATGTTAGACACATCTGTCAGAAAAAAACTATTAAATGTTAACAACTTCTTTGGTTGATTGGTAACTTCTTCTGACATGTTAGGTGGCTGGGTCCTTTTCAGGCATTTGTGGATGAAAGTACATGTAATTCACAAACATCAGAACTGGGTTTGCATAATTCATTGAAATTAAATTTAAAAGTTTGTACAGACACAGTTCTAAATATGTACAAAATTGATGCTCTGCACAGATCAAGTTTAAAGAGGATTTAATTAGAAAAGTTTCATCACTGTATTTCCCTTTTGATTCCTGGAGAATATTAGTTCTTTAAGAGATGCATTTAGAGTGAATGTTCTGATTTTCTTTGTTCTTCTGTAAACTTCTATTTTATCATGGAACAACTTAGGAAAAGCCTGATCTTGTGAATAAAAGAGGCTAAGAAATTAGTCATGCCAGCTGCAGGAATAATTTAGTGTTAAGATATCCTAATACAGTGGTCTAGAAGGAATTCAGACTACTGGGGCAAATTTGGAGAAGATAAGAATGAGATAATTTACACCTACTTCTGTGCTGCATAAACCCTCAGGACAAATTCTTCTCTTCACTCAGAATTTCCATGTGAAGACAAATATTAGCTTCGCTGTCTCTACTACAGAGCGCACTTTTTTTTTTTTTCCCTTTCCGAGAACAGAGACATTGGGATATCTTTCTGTGGGTTCCAGGTGGCCTCAGGTGAAAGCTGGATAGCTGACACTGCAGCTGGAATGCAGAGTATGTCAAGTTTAGACAGGTAAAAATTTTTGGCTTAAAACATTTGATATTGCTGATTTTGCTTGTTGCAAACGTAAGCTGCACAAATTATAATTTGAGTGCCTAAATTTTACTTCTGATTTTGCAAAGATGGGGACCAAGAAGGGAAGAGATCTAAAGATGTTTCACTAGTCCTCACTGACATTGTTAAGGCTACAATTCTTTTCCTGCACCCACAATTAGAGATGCAAAAAAATGAAACTGGGCTTATTTAATATTTGAAATTTATTCCTACTCTGCTGCTTCTTCTGAAGGGGTAAAATGAGAAATCATAGAAGCTGTGACTTTGGTATCTGCGTAACATGATTAAAGCATTAGCAATGACTACACACTATAGTTTTACTTACACATAAATTGTTTCAGTTGAGGGATGTGTGTGAAAATGCAGGAAACGTCATTACTACAACTTGAACTCACGTTCTCAATGAAGTTTAGAGAATCTTGAACAAATATTTATTTTCTTGTTTTTCCCGTGGTCTGAAATTTTCCTCTGGCAACATGAAAACCACGTTCTTTTATTTTGCATTTTTTAGCATTTGGATGTCTATAAGGACTCCTAACAATAAGTAGGCAATGGGATGAATGCCTTAAAAACTGGAGAAACATTTTTATATTGCATATTAAGTTGCAAAGCTGCAGGGAAGTGAAAAAGAGATGCTCTTTTATATTCACTGTTCAGGGTTTTTTTTTAACCAAACTAAAGCTAAAGCCCAAAGAACAGGAAGGTAAGTTCATAGCTGTGCTGCATGGAGTGGACATTATCCAAAAAAATCTGTTTAAATGCATCCCTTCTTGTCTTGGGACACACTGTACACAGAAGGATATTGAACATGACCAACACCCTCTAATACAAGGAAAATGCTCATATCACTAGACTGCCATGTTAAAGGTAGAATTACCAGTCCCTACTTACATTCTTTTACATTGTTAGGAGGAAGCAACGATCTGTGTGCCTGTACTCAAATGCGTGACTTTGCCTTTTGCTGCTAACAGCTGCAGTGATCTAACATCTATGTCACACAATTCCGACTGCTCTAGCAGTTAGTCCAGCCTGTCTCCACTTTGTTTCCCCTGTGTCCTGCCCTCGCCTTGCCCCTCTGACCCACATCACACCCCTTGGCGCTCTGCATTGTATCTGAGTGGATGTGGATGCGGTGGTGAGATCTGATGGGAATGCAACTTTTTCCTGCCCATAATGTTGGTTTATGACACAGATCACTCAATTGTCAAAGAAGAACCATTGCTAATCATGGATTCAAGCAATCATAGAATGCATTGGGCAGAAAGAGATGTTTAGAAGTCATCTAGTCCAACCTCCCAGCAATGAGCAACTAATCAGGGTAAGGAGTGAAAACATCGCAAGGAGACTGAGAGGGAGAGCTGTTCTGCCTCTTAGCAGTATCCAGCTATTAGCTGCGCTTAGCTGTATCATTATACCAGATTCTTAAGCTACAGATTTTTTATTCCTTTAAGCCTTTGCTCAAGCTGCTGCCCAAAGTCTGAGTTGAATTCTAGCCAAGAATGAATTCTAGCCACTCAGAATGAATTCTAGCCAAGCTAAACAGTTGACCAGTTTTGGGGACTGATCTGGCTGAGAATTAGCTTTGTAGAAACAATAACAAACAACAAATAACAAACGATCAATAACAAAATCATAAGTTTTCAGCTCGTGATCTGGAAGTGGTTCTCTAGGGAAAATGCGTAAGTGCCAGCAGTAACGTGTCCAAGGGCTCTGAGCTCTGAACTGAAGTTTCACAACTGCAGATTTCAGACAGGCAAGGGGACAGTATTCCAGACCACTTGTTTCCTTGGCATTTCCTGCCACCTGCACTAGGTATTGGCTCCTCCTTACATGCGCTGCTGTCTAGATGTATTAACTCCCTCCGATTCACTATGCAGAGAATTTATCAGCACCTCAGATTTTAATGTTTAGGCACTGAAGTGTTGAGCATCTCAGTATCAAACTCATTTTTTGGATCTCACCCAATGAATTAGATTAGAGGACAGATCAAGAAAGATTACAGAAGGTATTACAAAGCTTTAGTGACTTATTCTATTTGGAGGCAGGGTGTGGAGAAAAGGAGTGCAATATTTCTGTGTTGTTACTTTTGTCTGTAAAGAAGGTCAGGTAATTTTATCACGCCAGCTCAGTCCTGACATCACTTAAAGATGTTTTTTCAGAGCAGATGTTTTTCTTGAAATAAGCCTATGGTTTGGAATAGTGCTAACTGATACCAGTATGTGGTATCATCTGATGTAGTGGTTCTGAGAAGAAAAAACCTGTCATTTCTTCATTTTTTTGTTTGTCAGATTAAAACCCTCACTGTTTTTGCACCCAAGAGAGATCACACATTGCCACCTCTCTGGGATAGACTTGCATAGTTCAGGTACTTTCCCTGGTGTCACAGTGATGTCAAAGAACCTCTAGTCTACTCACCTAAATATCTCCCTTTCAGGTATTACAGCCTCCAGACTTGTCCATGCAGGTAGCTGAATTATCCTGTTACCTCCTGGACAATTAAGATTTTCACCAAGATACTGGGTGCTCTCAGAAGGGTCCTGCCTTACAGTTTTCAAAGCTCGTGAGAATGTGATGCCCTGTACTCAAGCTTTCTTCTTACTCAGGCTTAATCAGCACCCTTCCCTTAGGTTTTCTGTGAACTTAAAAAGATGTTGACCCTTTTGGGGAGGGTTTTCCACTTCTACATAATGTATAAAAAACATAAAGCCAGCAGTGTCTATTTAGGTTGAAAAATGTTATATCTAAGCAATAGATGCACAGCATGCTAAGAACTACCCATTTTTTGACTGAGAATAGTCTTTTTCACCCTGTCATCTGGAGTTCAGTTTGAAACTTAAAGTTTAAATTGAAGCTTGGAACATTTATAATTATGACCACGCTGATAGCTGTTTATTATGTGAACAAAAATAACATATGCAGGTTGTTTTAAACCTTTTGAGATGGAACATGGGAGTGATGAACTATTCCTGTAATAGACTCGTGTTCCATGATGTTTAACCTACGCTTTAAGATACCATGGTGTGTCTCAATACAGCATTTCTTAACTCTAAGGTATTGCATTTAAGTCACGTTTGCCCTGGCTAGGAGCTTGCATAAAGCAGCATTGTGCCGTTGCTGTTGACTGCAGTTCATTACACTGTATGCACTCAGCCAAGTGTCTGATACTTTAGTCTCTGTATCTTCCCTCTGCAAAATGCTTCCCCAGCTCACTGCAGTGTTATTAAGAGTTTTTTCAAACTGAATACACTAACAATTGTCTGGTACTTATTTACTTATATGATCCATCCAACTTGTAGAAACAGTAAAAATGGCTGACTTTAAGGTCTAATAATATATTTTTTCCAGTCAGCAATATACTGGGAATTGAAAAGAGCTCTGCTGAAGTGAAGACTTACGCATATGGAGTTAGTTTGGATAGTACTACTCTTTCTGCTAGTTTTTTTCTCCATAATCAATCCAGTGCCTTAAATCACTGAATGAGAAAGGGGAATGGAATCGGGTCCTGCAACAAGTGAGCTGAAGATAAAAAAAAATGTTTTATCTTCCTGCAATTTAGTGTAAGATATGTTTTTTCCCCTTCCCTTGCCTTCCCTTGTCTTGCCTTGCCGTCCCTTCACTGTCTCTTTGTAACAGTTACCATAGCAGTCATCGTTGCCATAGTAATTGTAAACAAATTATTTATGTGACCAAACACTGGAAGTGGTAGAGTACATAAACAGTAGCCCTGTGGGCAGTTCCTGTCACTACTGGAGAGTGAAGGAAGAGTTTTTTGAAAAAAAAAGAGAAGAGTAGTCACCATCCTTAAGTGGCATATAAAAAGGAATAGGGATTCTCTGGGGTGTTGTGCGTAACAGGATTCAGTTACTCACTTTATTGCTGTACAGTCAAAACTGCAGTTATTATACAAAAAACCCACACCATTATACAAAAAAATCACACTTTCTGTGATTGCGTTTTTCCGGAATTACTGTTCATGCCTGTTTGTAATGTACAAGTACACAGACAAAAAGAATAGTTATTAGAATCTGCTTCATGGTTTTGCTCATAATTTCTACTGTGTGACAGTGTAGGCCCATATGCTTCCAGAAATGATTTTTCCATTTTTCTCTCTTCCTAGGAATTCTGAAATTCACATTCAGAAGTTGCAATTTTTCTCAATACAAAAACCAACTAAAAACCTGTAGTATTTTATTGGTATTTTAGCTGCATTTCAATACACGGAACTGTATTTTAAAAAGAACAACAAAAAATGTTCTAGTGAAGAAATATTAGAAACATGCAGAAAATCAGTTTGAAATCTTGAATAACTGAGTAGTTAATATGAGAAACAACTAACAAATCTGTTAATATCATTCTCAGATAATTCTTAACAGCAAATGCATTATGTTTTTAGTTTAGTTTCTTCACCTAGCTACTCTAAAATATTGTCTTCTGAAATGGAAAAAATCTTCCTAATCTTCAGAAAGAACAAAGTATGAACTGTTACATTAATCAAAAGCATTTCATGAAATGACTCTAAATTTAACTACAATTGGAATCTGAGATGAGGTGTGTGTTACTTATAGTTTCTGATTTAATTTGGGGCAAACAGTTTATGTGCATTCATTAAAAAAAGGGTGTTCAGCAAATTTATAGAACAGTACAAAAAATGCGTTAGGCAAGGGTTTGACATCTTTAAAGAGATGGAATGGAGGAAACCTAGTGATTAAATTACAATATTTTGATTTATTTTTTTTGCTTCAGTTGTGATCCTAGAGGCAGCGTACCTGCATAGTAGCTAACTACTTGAAATTTCTAACAAAGTCACAGTTGAGCCTACACAGAATTTATAGCTTCCAGTTAGAGTAAGGGGTATGGATTGGTTTCTCTTTTATTCACTAACCTGAGAGGCTACACTTTCATGTGCACTATCTGTGGATTAGTGTCAGCATGGTGGAAAGAATTAGGCAAGAAAATGGACTGAAAATTACTTATGACCCAAGTGATTGCTACCCTGCTTTTGTACAAATATGTAAAAGCAAGACACCAAAACAAAAAAAACCAAACCAAAATCAAACCAAACCTCTAAGTAAATGCATGATGGAAGATGTTCAGAACTTGAAGAATGACAGTATTTTAGAATTAATTACTATTCTGAATTAACATTCATATGAAGAGATACTACAGCTTCTAGTGAAAGATAGGTTGGACTAAAAAAAGAATTTTAATACAAAGGGAAAAGACATAAAAATGGTTTTCCTGGAATGTTGTACGTACAGTTAAACCCATGTCTACTGGAAGGTAACATTATCTATGGAAATCTGGAAACTTTTATTAGAGCTTCTTTTTCAGTTCCTAAGACAGGGTATGATGTCGGGGACACATGTACAGTGAAAAAGTGACTGTGTATTGCAGATATCCAGATTATTTTAAACATTTTCCTAAGGTTTCAAATTTTCAGGCATGACTTTTCAGACTGTCTAATGTCTTTCCTCACACATCCAAGATCCTGTTTCCTATTAGAGTTTAAAGGAACGCTGCTATAAGCTCAGTTTGTCAAATACTCACTGTATAACTGCTTGGACAGGCTATGATGTGAAAAAAATATATCAAAGTAAATCTACTTGCATCTGTGTGCAAGCTAGACTCCCAAATTGTAGATTTTACTCAATATTACTAATATTAGTTATGGTAAAAATAATACCGAGTTCTCAGTAGTGCTTCCCATCTGCAGATTTCAAAGTATTTAATGAAGTAACTCAGTATCTTTTACCCATTTACAGATGGAGAAATCATAGTTAAAGGAGAAGGGACTTGGGGTTGGTTATTTCTTAGCATTTCTTTATGTTCTCTTGCATAGATGGCTTCATTTATTTTATGTCACAAAGGCTGTTTTTGCTGTATAATGGAAGCACAACATTCGACTTAGCAAATATCCTATCACAAATAGTATTTACAAAGAGAAAAAAATATGGAAATGAGGCATTCCTCCTTTAGAGTCATGGCTTAAGTAAATAGAGAGTAACAGCAGTGTATGCTCACAGTGCTGGTAAGCTAACCTCAATGTTGAATTGAGTAAAAAGTTGGATGTATGGATAGAGTAGTGAATGTATGGGCCTGAAATAGAGATCTCTAGAGAGCTCAGCTCCCTTGTTTCCTTGTTTGTATACAGTTTGTATTTATCTGAGTTACAGTGCAAAATTTTTGTGGATCTCTGGACTGAGGATGAACAGAAGTCAAATCTCATGATAGCAAAGATTTTTGAATATGTAAGCAAAGATTTTGAATATCAAAGTAAAATTAAAAATTTGAATTTTTGTTAAATAAACATGGTTTGCTTGAGTTGGAGTCATTTAAAAAGAATAATCAAAGAACTATGCAGATACAGAAGGGACTAGATATCTGTGGCATTTTTGGCCCCTACAGCTGTTACAACCAGAACTTAATGGACTACTTTGAATTAATCTTACTGAGTTGTTCCTCCTGAGTCAAGACACACCTAAAAAATTTCAGAGCTATAGTGGCGAGATACAGGCTTTTAAACTGGAGAAACAGAATATTTTATAGCTTTTAAACTATAGCATTCTTGCACATCTAAAAGCAACTTAGTTTGTTCTGAAACAGAAGTGATAGCTGGAATACAAATAAGTATATAGCTTTGGATCCAATGGAACCATAATAAACTTAGATTTCATCTCTACAGTCTTGATTGTATTTGTTTCTCCTTTGTTTAGCAATTATGTAAAGTTGCTCCTCACCCTAGTGTTCTATTTAGATGACCAGTATCTAATGTAATTGTTTATATTTAAATAGATAGCGACAGTTAGAGTCAGTGTTTATGTTTCTGGGCTCTCTACTCTTTTCTCACTCTTCCATGTGTGGATGAATGCACGATTCCCACTGAAATCTACCAGTGTTGGTTGTGTAAAGTAGGGAGTAAATTTTCCATTACAAATTCTCTTGCTCAGTGGGAATATTTTTATTTCTTTCTATGACACACAGATGAACCCCAATCATATAAATCACTTGGGGCATATTTTGACTAAGTCACACGCATATGGATATAACAGACATAAACAAGAGCCAGACACTTTCCTGTTAAAGTTATTTCAGACCACTTCCAAACACAGTATTAAACTTGGTGTATTCATTGACTTGGCTTTACTACTGGGCTAGAAAAATGAGATATGAAATATTATGCTTTAGTAACTGACTGGTAAGAACTAGGACTTTGAAAGTGGGTTTATAGATTGAGAAAAATATACTTTATGTTCTTTTGTTTGACTCTTTATACTAAATAACTTATCATGAAAAGCCCCTTTTCTCAATCTGTTAAGCAGTAAAATGTCAGTCATAATGGAAAGGAGTGACTCCTTCTGCAAAAGCAGCTGCGCTGCATATGTCAGCTGTGTTACACTTTTTGCTGACCACAAATGAGCATGTTTAAAAGTTCTTTTGCTCTCCTCTGCACCTGCTCCAGCACCTAAAGGTCTTTCTTGAAGTGAGGGGCCCAGAACTTCACACACGACTCGAGGCGAGTCCTCACCAGTGCTGAGTGGAGCAGAGTTACACCCCTGCTCCTGCTGGCCACACTGTTCCTGATACAAGCCAGGATGCCATTGGCCTTCCGGGCCACCTGGGCACACTGCTGGCTCATGGTCAACCAGTTGTCAACCAGCACTTGCAGGTCCCTCTCTGCCGGGCAGCTCCCCAGCCACTCCTCCCCCAGTCTGTGGCGCTGCAGGGGGTTATTGTGGCCAAAGTGTAGGACACTGCACTTGGTCTTACTGAACTTCACCTCGTTGGCCTCAGCCCATTGACCCAGCCTGGCCAGGTCCCTCTGCAGTGCCCCCCAGCTTGGTGTCATCTGCGAACTTACTAAGGGTAGACTCAATCTCCTCATCCAGGTCATCAGTAAAGATGTTGAACAGGACTGGACCCAGTACTGATCCCTGGGGGACACCACTGGGTACCAGACTGGATGCAGCACCATTCACCACCACTCTCTGGGCACGGTCATCCAAACAGTTTTTTACCCAGCAAAGGGTGCATCTGTCCAAGCCGCAGGCTGCCAGCTTTTCCAGGAGGATGCTGTGGGAGATTGTGTCAAAGGCTTTGCTGAAATTGAGGTAGACCACATCCACAGCCTTCCCCTCATCCACTAGATGGGTCACCCAGTCATAGAAGGAGACGAGATTGGTCAGGCAGGACCTTCCTTTCCTAAACCCATGTTGGCTGGGCCTGATCCCCTGGTTGTCCTCTATATGCTGCTTGATGACACTCAGGATGATCCGCTCTATAACCTCGCCAGGCACTGAGGTCAGGCTGACAGGCCTATAGTTCCCCAGATTCGCCTTCTGGCCCTTCTTATGGATGAGTGTCACGTTGGCCAACCTCCAGTCATCTGGGACCTCCCCAGTTAGCCAGGATTGACGATAAATGATAGAGAGCGGCTCAGCCAGTTTTTTCACCAGCTCTCTCAGTACCCTAGGATGAATCCCATACGGACCCATGGACTTGTTGGGATCTAACTGGCACAGCAGGTCACAGAATCACAGAATCACAGAATGTTAAAGGTTGGAAGGGACCTTAAAGATCATCTAGTCCAACCCCCCTGCCAGAGCAGGATCACCTACAGTAGAGCGCACAGGAACGCGTCCAGGCAGGTTTTGAATGTCTCAAGAGAAGGAGATTCCACAACCTCCCTGGGCAGCCTGTTCCAGTGCTCGGTCACCCTCACAGTAAAAAAGTTTTTCCTCATATTTTTCTGGAACCTCCTGTGTTCCAGCTTCCACCCATTGCCCCTTGTCTTGTCAGTGGATGCCGCTGAAAAGAGCCTGGCTCCGTCCTCCTGACATTCCCCCTTGACATATTTATGAACATTAATGAGGTCACCCCTCAGCCTCCTCTTCTCCAAGCTAAAGAGATCCAGCTCCTTCAGCCTTTCCTCATAAGGGAGATGCTCCACTCCCTTCACCATCTTTGTGGCTCTACGCTGGACTCTCTCCAGCAGTTCCCTGTCCCTCTTGAACTGAGGGGCCCAGAACTGGACACAAGGTCACTGACTACTTCCTCCTGGATTGCAGGAGGGGTATTCTTTTCCCCATCCCTGTCTACCAACTCAGGAGCCCAGTTGCCCTAAGATCAGTCAGTCTTCTTTTTAAACACTGAGGCAAAGAAGATGTTAAGTACCTTAGCCTTTTCCTTGTCTTCAGTTACTATGTTCCCTCCTTCATCCAGTAGGGAACAGAGATTTTCCCTGACCTTCCTTTTGTTATTAATATATTTATAAAAGCAATTTTTGTTATCCTTAACAGAGATGGCCAGATTAAGTTCTAACTGGGCTTTTGCATATCTAATTCTCTTTTTACATGACCTTACAATATCCTTAAACACTTCCTGATTCACCTGCCCCTTTTTTCAGAGTTGATACACTCTTTTTTTTTTTTTTTTTTTCCTGAGTTCTTTCAAAAGCTCACTGCTCAATCAGGCCCGTCTTCTTCCCTGCTGGCTCATTTTTCAGTGCATAGGGACACTCTGCTGCTACGCCTTCATAATTTTATTCTTAAAGAAGTCCAGCTTTCCTGGGCCCCTTTATTTTTGAGGGTGGCTTCCCAGAGCACTCTCTGGAGCAGCATCCTGAACAGACTGAAGTTAGCCCTCCACAAATCCAAGGTAGAGGTTTTGCTGACAACCCTCCTAACCTCATCATGTGTTGAAAATTCTATCATATATGATATGATAGATATATATATGATATTATAGGGTTGCTGTGCCCAAGACGACCTCCAACCACCACATTTTCCACCAGCCCTTCTCTGTAATGTAGACACATGAATTACTAGTAAGTAATCGAAACACTGAGTTTCCTTTAACGTTTTCAGAGTGAAAGTAAGAAACGCAGAACAGAAAAGTGGCAACACCTGACAGAGACACAATCTGAAATTTTTTCCTAAATCTGTAGAACAGGCTGACAAATGATATGATTCTTGACATATGATATGATATGATATATGAATATGACCTTTAAAATCAAGCACTCATAAAATCAATGCATCTTTCAGTCTTAGCAAGTTGAATCAGTGTGTCCCTGTTCCAGGCTTTTTTCCTCATTTCTGTTTACACACCATACACTTTAAACATATGGGAAAGAATCATAGGTTGGTGTTTACAACTTCATTCAGCTCTAGATACCAACAAAAGAATGACTATGCACAAAGTAGAGCTCTGCCAAGCCTCTGTCACATGGCAGTATCAAACTTCTAAAGACAAATAAGAATCTTGAAAACTTGAAGTTCAGTTAAGTTTCAGTACTGTGTTTACATCTGTCAGAGCTTGTAAGTAATGATGGTTTAATTCTTCATGCTTTGAAAGTGGAGTAACAGCAAGAATGATTAATAACTTTCAAGCATAACACTGATTTTCCAGTAACACAGTTTTAAAGTATCACCTTGCAGCTGCTCAGCCCTTTTTCGTGGGAGAAAATGCTGTAGGTGTTACACAGACTAACTAAATACTACGCCAGTCAGTAGTCTAAATTCATCTCTCGAATTAATCTGGTAGGTTCAATAGCTGTATGTCATAGCATGATGCTGCTGTTGCTACCATGATAACATACCAGCTTGTAGCAGTTTCTTTGTGCTGGGCATTATCTTATATATTGTGTCAGCAACGTTATTGTTATTGTTAGCACAATACATGCTGGTACCACTTGAGTGAACAAAATCAAGACCTTGCCCTGCTGTGAATAGTGAAAATATTTACAGCAGTATTCTTAAAAGCAGGGTTATTTACCTTTGTGTCTTTGCCGAGGTTAAACGATAAAAAAGTGAAGATAATGCAGCCCGGAGTCTGGTTACTATCTGTTGAAGTAACTCTGCAATTTTTTTGCAACTCTTCTCTGAGTTGATGCATGGCATGAAACAACTATTGCATGCTTCTTCATGAGGTGGGGAGCTGAGGGGAAAGGTCTGCATTTCAGTACTGGGTGCGTTCACTCAAGCAAATTACAGAGATTCCAATGCATTTGGGGAGGATTTCAGTTCTGGGAGTTAAAAAGCAGAGTATACTTGAGCTTACGTATTCCCTGGAGAACTTTATATCTACTCTTTATCACGTATTAAAACTCATCAAATGTTTATGGATTTCAACCCAGTTTTAATGTTTTTAAGGATTTCATTAGAATATCCTTCTGAAGTATTTTGTAATGAATGTTATTTTATGAAGTCAATTTGAGATACAATTTCATTTTAGTATCTTTTTCTTGGCATTAAAGTTATATTCTCATTTTGTTCATTCTTTCTTTCCAAGCACTTTAAACTGTTTCATTGCTGTTAGAAGCATCACAGGCAATTCTGTGGCTGGCAACATGGGGACCACATTACCCAGGATGGAAACACAACTGTTTGACATTCTGATAGCAGAAGGACTCAAGCTTGCTTGACATGGTTGAGTACACAGCAACCCAGGTAACTATTCATACATAACCAAGCATTGACTATATGGCTGCCATAGTTCTCCCTGCGTTTTTCTGAACTTACAGACCCATAGCGTTAGAAATTTGTTAGAAAATATACTTTTGTAATGGGCAACTGCACACCTGATAAACATAGAGAAATATGAAAACTCAGTCAACTCTGCCTGGACAATATTTTGAAGTAGAAAAGGGAAACCAGGTGCTGGAACTGTAGGCATGCAGTCTTGCACTCTGTAGAGTGTATCTGGTCTCAGAGTTATGTGCCAATGCCTGTATTTTGTGTAGGTCAAGATGACCCTCAGTTTTTACTGAAAAATGTCAGTCTTGTTATTGGAGCTCAGACAGAAATAAGGTAGTGAATGTCTGCCTCCAGTTTTGCAAGGGGTGCCTATTGTGACCCAGGATAAGCTACTTACAGTCTTTAAACCTGAGGGTTAATACGTGACATCTCTTTCTAGATCTGTAAAATACTCTGAGCTCCCAGGAAAGAAGCTAGCTATTGTTATTTCATGCTATCTTGCACCAAGACAAGTCACATTTTATTTGGCAAAGTTTAAAATCACTTTCTCCATGTGGAAATTACTTCTTAGAAGGTATGGACTAGACAGTACCAGAATAATGTACAGATATGTGGCCAGGCGAGTGTACTGGGTTCAGCTAGGATAGGGTTAATTTTCACTGGAGGCTGGGAGCTGGGCATAGCCAGGGTAGCTGAACCAAACTAGCCACTAGCCAAGGGGATAGTCGATCCCATCATGACGTCATGCTCGGGGTATATAGAAGGAGCTGGCCGGGGCAGGAGTTTCTCTCTTTTCCACCTCTCTGCTGCGTTGCTGGGTTCCGAGTGGTGAGACATCCGCATTACATATTACTCACGTTATATCTGGTTAAACACTACTGTTATATCATTTATGTTTCCTCATTAAAACAAACTGGTTTTATCTCAACCACGAGGCTCTGCCTACGGCTCCTTCCCAGCTTTCCTCCTCACTCCCGGTAGGGCAGAAGCCAGCGAGGGACCTACTGAGTGGTTCCTTTGTCTCTCCCTGCCGGTCAGTCGGCTTGAACCATGACAGAGTGGTTGACTCCATGTTCCCTGCCAGCCCTCAGCTCTGTCGCACAGCCACCAAGACAAGATATACTTTGAACTGTAAACTGAAGCCATGTGGTGACTTCTGGTAAATAAGACAGATATTCCAAAATGGAATCTGTCAGAATACTTGGGCCTGCTTTTGCAAGAGGTGCTAAGAGGGGAGATTCTCTAATGCCCGAGGCTTCATCTTGCAATGACACAGATAAGCCTCTGATTAATTTATTGCAACTTCCGTAAATGCTTTCTTACACTGTCATCCCTTTTCTAGTACATACTATAAAGCTTTCATAAGAAAATCATGATAAACCTAAACCAACATAGCTAAAATACCACAAGGTAATTTTCTGTGAGAAAGCCTGAAGGTTCTGAGCATAAATCTAACTCTCTGATAAAATAAACACTTTTTGAAAATAATTGTACTTCATGAAAGTGCGTGTTTAGAGTCCCAATTGCCGTTTGATTTTGTACTAGCAATTTAAAGTACAATTAGCAGTAAAATAGCCAGTTGTTAAGGACACCAATAAATTAAAGCCAGAAAACAATAGTGACTTGTGCTTAGTATGCAGATCATATAAACCCCAACTGCAGAGCTGAGCATTAGGATTCTGGACAACTGGTCTGTTCTGATGTTGAATAAAGAGCAGGGCTGAATGTTGGGCTTCAGTCGTACACTTCTAGTGGTTAATCCTCTTTGTAACGGTTGATTTACATGTTAGAAGATCTAAAAGACAGGAAGTACAGTGTCTGGCTTTAAGTCTTGGCCCGGGAGCTTTCTGTTCACCTTCCTATGGCAGGAATTGCAATTCATTACCCACTATTTTGTAGCTTGCTTTGAAAGAATTTAATACGTTATACAGTAACACAGCATTTGAAAAGCATGAATACAGTTCAGGCTCTGTTTGTATGTTGTATATTCTAGAGCTGAAAATAAGGCTGTTCACAATATAGGTTAAATACTTAATATCACCTAAAAAGTGTAACAGCATTATTTAATATGACTCAAATATGCAAAAAAATGCTCAGGTGTATGGGTGCTCAGGTGAGTCTCAGGCTACAGTGTCCATAATACACTACATACCTTCCTTTCAAGGTCCCTTCAAAACCAACAACCTTAATGCAGTTATTCTGGTTTTTAAATTGTACAGAAAATCATGCTGCCAGAGGTCATTATTCACAAAGGAGACAGAGGAGTTTGGTTTTATTTGAATAAGCGGACAGTCCACTGTACATAGGTCCCTGTGGGGTCCCTCAAACTGCTGGAGGACGCAGCTTCCTTTTATCCTAATTTCCCGGCCATATAAGACCCTCTTCCTTTCCCCATTAGCTGAGGTACTCGTGAGGTACAGACTTCCCAATCTGCCCATTACATGTTCCCCCTTAACATGTATCCTCCTTAACAACACACATCACATGTTTTATTCACTCTAACTTTATGCCGTCCAGGGCAGCAAAGTTAATATTCGCAGTTCCATTAAGGCTGCGCATTCTGTCTCAAAGTTCAAATGTTTAGATCATCCTACATGTTGACGTAATTGAAAGCCCTAATGGCAAAGGTATCTCTGTATCTTCTCCTTACAGACTTAATTCTGCAGCTCTCTCATTTGTGAAGACTTCCTTCCATCACTGAGGTGTAAAAACACTCTCCTCTTTGTTTTATCCCTCATTTGTAAAGAGATGCTCCTCTTTGTTGTCTCAAAACTGTGGTAAATATTTCTATACCAGTCACAAACCAGCTTGAAACATAGTGTTTTCTAAGGTAACCCAAACCCATGAACATCACCCTGAGTGTTGCAGGGGCTCCACGCTCATTAGATGAAGCCCTTGAGCACAAACGTGCAAACCCCAGTCCCTTCCGGATCGCTCTCATTGCCCCTCTAATGAGTCTGCCCTCGGCTCAGACTTCCTGGACATGCGGAGAATCTTCCAGAAAGGCAGGCTCAGCAGAGACCCCCAAGAGGCTCCTGGGCCACCTGAGGACTAATGGCAGAGACTGCAGCCCTGTGCCAGCTGGGACCACAGCGTTGTCCTGCCCAGAGTTTTGTTCTGGATTGTGCTGAAGGACAGGGAGGACGTGTAAGAAGCCATTTATGCCGAACAAACCTGCTTCTCTCCCTGGCCACGCCACGGCCGCTTTGCAGTGGGCGAGCTGTGGCACTTGTTAACATTCAGTGACATGCCTGTGCCTGAATGTGATGCGGTGTCTGAGACCATTTAATCTCCACAATGTCAGTTCGGTCTCAAACATCAGTTTGGCCTCAAATAGAACTGAAGAGACTGGTGCTTCTCTTTCAGTGGTCACTCGCTGTTTCACACCCCTCTGGGTCTCCCTGTCCTGCAGCAAGTTCCTTTAGCGGGGCAAGCAGTTTAATTAATCAGATCAGCTTGAGCTTGCATTTCTGTCAGGTATTTCCTGTGGCTTTTATCTTTCCCAGTGTAGTCCAATATGCAGATGCGATTTTGCTTGTAGCTCATTAAAAAATATGTTATGCTCGATGTTGAATGGTTGTTAGTAAGTGTATCTTTGATACAGGGAGGTTTCAGACTTTCTAGCTGATAGGTGCGTTAGCTGCCGCCCACTCACTCGGAATGTGGAAACAAGTACATTTATTGTTCTTTGACTGATGGTTAAACCAGTGAGACATCATCCAAATACAAAAGCTGGGGAATGATTTGGGTTCGTCTGTAAACAAGGCTGCTCTGGTTTCCCCAATTAGGAAAGAAATGCTTGCCAGAAATTTTTGAAGCACAAATGCTCCTAACATATGATACAGACTCCAGTTTCCCATGCTGTTCCCATGCTGTTTCTCAGAGATGCTGAACTTTGCAATATGAGCTATTTATTGAGCAGATGAAGGAAGGTGACTGAGTGCCCTTTTAGTATCTACAGGCTAAGTTGTTTGTAGATCACTATCTGACATTTTGGGTGCTTGCTGTGTCTTGTACAATACCTGTGAAAGGGAAGATGAGGATAAGGTGTGTGCCTGTATTAAAAATACCTTGAGAGTGGAGGGATGGTGGAAACATACACGTATTTTGACACAGCAAGCAGAGAGCATAAGAGATTTTTTTCTGCACGCTGTCTGGAAAGACAATCTCGAACTTGTGAGCAAGGAATTGCTGGATGTAGTTTGGTATTACCACATTCAACAGAATGAGACTTCTTACAAATTCTGTCCGGAAATAAAAAAGTAAGAAACCTCAGCAGCATTGGAAGTGTTTCATTCCATCACGGTTTGTTTTTTTCAAGAGTAATTTTAAAGAATACAGGCAGTGTTTATACTCTGGCCACAACAGCTAATAGTATTTTCTCTGTTAATAGAGCATACTGCACATGAATACTTAACGTCACTTTCACAGGAAAAGATAGGTTAGGAAAGCGTAGATAATATTTTATTTTTTGATCAAGTTCATGACCAACAGCACTACAAGGGCACAGCTTTTGATTTTGTGACAAAAAACATCTAGTTCAGCCCATGTATTGCTGGCTACTTTTCAGAAACAATGCCTACTGCTATTAATCTTTGTTAGCTTTCTTCATTCATCATACATTTCTTCAGGGATGCATGGAACCAAAGTAATCAGTGTAACAGAAGTTGTAACAGTAGTTTGGTATATTTGGGGATTTTCATGTTTTCTTTTACTTCGTTGGACTGCATCTACTACATTTATCACTGTTTACAGGTGAAAAAAATTCTTAAGAGATGCAAAAGAAATTAAGACTTTTTTTTTCCCAAATAGAATTAATCTAAATCCGTAAATTTTTAAATAATCACAATCAATCAGCTTAACCAAGGCTTAGAAAATGAGTGAACAAATGAGTAGACATGGGGAAAAACTAAAGTATCATCTGAAAAAAAAATCTCACATGAAACTTGTCCAACTCAGCAAGTCATGTCAGGAATTTCGAAAACACAATACAGTTTTTTTCGTAAATGTATTTAATAGTGTTGTTACTGTTTTGAAATGCCTCACTTTTATACATCTAATTGGAAAAAGGTAGAACACCTGAAAGCAAGGGGTAGCATTTTATTTTATCCAACAAATAATTTTGATTCATCCAAATGATCTCTTTTCTGTTTGTCCAATGAACTGAAAGATCAGTTGTTCACTCAGTTCCACAGAATGACTTTATGACATGCTAATGTAAAAAAACTGTTAAAAGAAAAAAATAGATCCATGAGTGAAAACAGTTTGGCAAATATTTTCAAAATCAGTCGCTATCGGCCTTACCCTACTTTGCTTCCACTCATGTCACTCAAAGCTTCAATGATCTATCAGTGGAGTCCTCCATTTATACCTGTACAAAAAATAGTCACTGGTGTCTAGTTTCCATAAACTCAATCTATGGGGATGAATAAATTTTATTAGCACAAAAGAAGTAACCTTTCACATAGCTAGTCAGGTTTTCCAGACCATAATGAAGGCCAGCTATTAAAAATTGGGGGAAGGTCTGGTTTTAAGGAGGTCTAAATGTAAAGTTATTGCTGTCTGAGTATGCTAAACAAATTGCCTTAAGGTAGATTTCATTAGTAGTAAAACAAGTCTTTTCAGTACGTACACTATAACCCTTTATAGCTTTCCAAGCAATTAATTAACTCATCTTAGTTTACTGTCTGACCGCCTTACCTTTTGGAATAACATCATTAGCTAACTCCTGCCCTTCGTCGTTCTTGCATCTCAGGCCCTTAATAATTTCATAATTATGAAAACTCGCTGTTTGTACAGACCTATATTGTCTCATGACAAATGCTGACAATTTTGACTTCTACTATAAATTCAACAGCATTTTAATTTTTGTGAATGTGCTGCCTAAACTAATTATTGTGGAATTATTTTCTCCTATCAGATAATTCTGCAAGACCCATTTCCTTGAACTTGCAAGAAATAGGCTGTAACTTGTATAAACTTGCAGGAAAACACACAACTCTGTAGCTGTAATGTATACAACAATAATTATAGGAACGGCTGGTAGCACTTTCTTTTATGTAAGCTGACTGACATTTTTATTAAGAATCTACCGTTGCTTTCTTCCAAATTTTCAAGCTTTTACTTGTATTTCAGACAGTGTCTGCCATAAAATGAATATTTGGAGGAATTTTTGGTATGTAATGCTTCCATTCTGATGGAATAAACCTTTTCTCTTTCAAATTAAAAAAGATATTTATCAACCTTTTCTTTGAAAAGCCTTGCCATCTCTTTACTACAGTATTTGCAGTTTGGCAGTGTGTGCTATTCCCATGGAGCTCCACCCACATGTAGCCAAGTTACACTTTGTATTATCTCACTTGGACCATGCTCCAAGACTTCTTAAGAGTTCAGCACCTTAATCTGAAGATTGATGGAGACAGCCTCTCTCAGTTCTTGCTGCTGGCCAGACTGTGCACGTCACTCCAAAAATACAGCTGTGCTTGCTGTGTAGTAGCCAAGGCACACAACCTCTCTCGGCATGGCTACTCCCAGCTGTTTGTGGGTCAGTTCAGTTCCAGGCAAGCAGATGCTGGAGGCAGCAGACTCTTCCCTGCATTCAGCTGTGCAGACAGCACAGAGGCTGAGGACACCTGGCTGGGGTACAGCAGAGACAGGGATTGAAGCAGAGACAGTACAGGGACCTGAGCATTGACTGATTTAGGGTCATAAAGATGATGTGGGAGCTGGAGCACCTCTGCTATGAGGACAGGCTGAGAGAGCTGAGATTGTTCAGCTTGGAGAGCAGAAGACTCCAGGGGCACCTTAAAACTGCCTTCCAATACCTTAAGGGAACCTAAGGAAGGCTGGAGAGGGACTTTCTACAAGAGTGTCTGGTGATAGGATCAGGGGAAATGGATTTATATTGAAGGAGAATAGGTTTAGATTGGATCTTAGAAAGAAATCCTTCAGTACAAAGGGTGGCAAGACTTTGGAATAGATTTTTGCACAGAGAAGTGGATGCCTACTTCTTGGAGATGTCCTGGTCTAGTTGAGAGACGTCTCTGCCCATGGCAGGGAGGTTGGATTAGATGATCTCTAAGGTCCCTTCCAACCTAAGCCGTCCTATGGTTCTATGATTCTATGATTCCATGATTCTATCACCTGCGAGGGCCAGATGGGCAAGGAGAATGGAGTATTGAACTGAGGGTGGAGGGTGGGACACGCGTGACACATCATTGTGGGCAGGGAATTGGTAAGAAATGAGGCTGAAGAATGCTGAGGTAGACAGATACAAACAAGATTTAGGCTGTAGTCCCTTACGAGATTGAGCAAACCAAGATGGAGATCATCTGTGCCACATGCCTTAGTACCCCTTATCTTCTTGCTCATCCCCCTTCTCCTTCTTGCATTAGGTACATTATATTATTCCTTGCCTTGACACTGATAATCCTTCCTTTATCTGCCTTTAATGCATTATATTCAGCAGAAACCTACACAGCTTTTTCCAATCAGTTTGTCTTAAGCAACATTAGGAGACCAAAGTGATCATTCAAGGGCTCCAGCAAGTGCCTATTCTAACATGAAGTACGTGGAAGGAGGCTGTAGCCCATAGCACAGAGGAGAGCAGAATAAAATGCAGTTGTTGGAAAGTCTGAATTTTCATGGCAGTTTGTTCAGTCTATTTCATGGAACTGAGTTCACGAAGGGAATTGATGGGTGTCTAAAAGTGGCTGATGAAAGGTATGGATAATGGTGGGGACATGGGCTGCAGGTCAAGGGAGAAAAAAGAGACAAGAGACAAGATTTAGTATGGAAGCAAGATGGGTTTGGCTGGGACAAAAACGATAAGATCTGGAAACATGAAGAGATGTGATTGATAATTAGGATTTTTTCTTTTGATGGTAAAGTGAATGGTAAATCAAGAGGCTGAATTTACTTCCTTTTTGGTTTTATCGCTGTGTACTTGGGGATTGTAAGTCAAAATATGGAGAAAATGAAAAAGAGAGGAACAAAAATTAAGCCCATTCAGTTTGGGTAGACAAGGGAAACGGGACTGAAATTAAGAAGATATCAGTATATTTTTAGAATTGCTTCCCTGCAAAGAGTGGATGCAATATAGATTGATGAACAATTTTTGGAAGACTTGTGAGTGTCAATACTTGACACATTCTTTGCAGTTTCACCCGTTAGCAGTATGGAGAAAAGAGGAGAATATGTGAAAAAGAGTACATTAAAGAACATTAATGTCCAAATTTTCTGTGTCTTACTTACTGTTCCTCTCTCAACAAGTATTTATGCATCTGCCCAAGTAACAGTTTGTCTTCATACCTCTCAGGGCTTGATTAAGGACAGTAACTGGTAATGGCATTACTCCTTTGGCACAGTTGCTGTGCCATAAAAAGTGTGTTCTCTTTGCTTAAGAAACATAAAAGAACAAACAAGAACAGAAAATAGGAATCCCATGATGAAACTTGGGGGATTTTCATTGTTTGTTTTTTCTCATTTGCTTACAGGGAAAGCCTAGGAAATAATGCACACCTCAGAATAATTGCCTAGAATTAGTCGGTATCTACTCAATCACTTTATTGCAGCTGTAAAGTGAAATGTCTCTCCTACATTCCACATGAGTGTTGTAAAAGTGAAATTAACAGGAATGAACATAGATTTTGTATTACTAAGTGCCAGAGAAAACCACACGAGGAAAGTAATAACTCTTGTTGTCAAACAGGATTTTAATAATGTGTGCTAAATAATTTCTAGAACTACTACTAAATGAACAACATTAACATTATTATTTGAATGATATGTATTATTTTTATGATATGTAAACAATGCAAGATAATGTTTACATATGACAAATGTTTACTGCAAATAAAATTGTTACCATTGATATCATTAAGAGAGAGAGAAAAAATACCAAGTTTGTCACTGATGGTGTTTGGCTTAGCATTATTCCCACCCACCAAGCATTGTTTTGCAATTTAGGCATTGGCCTGAGACCCTGGTGACCTGGCATCATGTCTTGGCTTGGTTACAGACATGCTGTATGATACTGCAGTTAACTCACATAGACTCAGTGGCCACTCAGACGACAAACTCGAGGCAAGAGCCTCTATGCCTGTATGTGCTGCAGTAAGATTGAGAGGCAGTTGGTATTAATTATGGTCGTATAGAAAGATGTGAATAGCTTTGAGACTGGAGTAATAGAAACGCGATAGTATGAAACGTAAGGTAACATATTTCTAGATCATTGAAAACATTTCTGGGAGCTTAACAGTTGGAAAAAGGTGTTTCCACCGGATGAAAAAGGATTTGATGTGTTACTCAGACAAATGTGGAAGCACAGGAAGGCTGTGCTGCCATCCAACGAGATCTGGACAGGCTGGAGACCTGGGCAAAGGGGAACCTCATGAAGTTCAATAAGGACAAGTGTAGAGTCCTACATCTGGGAAGGAATAACACCAGGCACCAGTACAGATTAGGGGATGTCCTGCTGGAAAGCAGCGCCATGGAGAAAGACCATGGACAGTGAGTTGTGCCCTTGTGGCCAAGTGGCAATGTGCCCTTATGGCCAAGAGGGCCAATGGGATCCTGGAGTGCGTTAAGAAAAGTGTGTCCAGCAGGTCTAGGGAGATTCTCCTCCCCCTCTACTCTGCCCTGGTGAGACCACACCTGGAATACTGTGTCCAGTTTTGGGCTCCCCAATTCAAGAGAGACAGGGACCTACTGGAGAGAGTCCAACAGAGAGCTACGAGGATGATTGAGGGACTTGAACATCTCTTCTGTGAAGAGAGACTGAGAGAACTGGGGCTGTTTAGTCTTGAGAAGAGAAGGCTGAGAGGGGACCTTATTAACATGTGTAAATATCTGAGGGGTGGGTGTCAAGAGGAAGGGGACAATCTCTTCTCAGTGGTGCTCAGTAATAGAACAAGAAATAATGGGTTTAAGTTAGAACACAGGAAGATCCACCTCAACATGAGGAGAAATTTCTTTAAACAAACACATTCTAGTATGCATTTGTGTAAATAATGCATAAATGAAATAGGCAGAATTTCTATTGTCTAGATAAAGGAGTTATTTTGATTATATTACTTCAGTTTCATGTTAATATTAAACAGAAATAAAGTGCAGTCCACTGATATATCAGTTACAAAATTAGCCAGAACCTCCTCAGAAATTAACTTGAAACTCTGCTGTTCAGTCTTTATGTTTTATATCCCTGGTTTTCACTCTGTCGTTTTGTAAAAGACAAGTACTTTCATTACTATAGCAACCACAGAAGCATGTCATGCTGTATGTATGAAACATTTTTTAAGAAAGCACACAGCACCATAGGAACTGAGCTGTCAACTCTTGGGGGCAGCAAATGCTTGCGGTAAAAGCTATTCAAATACATCATTCAAACAAATGACAAAAGTCTCACACTAGTGTTGCAAGACAAACAATGGCTGAGGACCTCTGCTACTGTAGGATCCTTCAGATATTTCCTCTTATTGCTTGTGGGCTGGACGTTTTAGGCATGCTAGTCAGGAGATGGAACACTATGCCTCTTTTGCACTGGAGAATATTTTCCTAGTCCTGCTAGTAATCCAGGCATTACAACTATATTCCTGTCACAATACTTATCTTTTAAAACCTTCAAATAGTCTTCTGTTTGCAGAGTTATGCTGTTTAATTTACTTTTAATAAACCTCTCTGATTTGGACAGTGTTTAGTATGTTATTGCAGATAACTTTGTATGTCTACAGATGCACCTTAACTTTATTCCAATGACTTTGCAGAAGAATGGAGCAAGTATCTCAGAAGCTTCTTTAGAAAAAGGTGGGTATATAAGCCATGTGCTTGGGAATGGTTCGGATCTTTCTACCTAGGATTAATTTGTAACGCTTCCTTCTTTAATTATAGCTAGTATTTTATCAGTTGTGTAGTAGAAATGTATTGGTAAAGTAACACTGTAAGGAGCAGACGCAGTAAATCAACACTCCTCTATGCAGCACAGACTTTTTTACTTCTAAATTGTGTAGACAGGCATAAACTCACATTCCCATAGCAAGTTAGGATTAGTGTGTGAAATACAGTAGAAGTAACCACTAGCTGGACCTCTGTTTTTATGATAATGCCATGAATTAATTTAAAACTCCCAGATACATAATATGCATTTTTACAGATCACGATCTGAGAGTAAATTAACACAGCTAAGGCAACATCAAATGTCTGAGCCAAGTCAAAGACTAGCATATTGCAGTGCAGTTTCCATCTGATCATCATCATCGCTGGGCTTCGTGAACAAAGATATGGGAAGGGCTCTACCCACACTTGCTACAAGCGCACTGATGGCTAAAAAGGCCAATGAGGGATAGGCAAGTCCGGTTGCAAAAGGCACAGCAGAAAGTCTCCTTAGGCAGTATTGGCGAGGCACGGTTCTTTCTGCATTGTCTTTTCTCCTCGAGACTAATTCTACGTGCGTTCTCAAAGGAGGCAGCAGCGTCTCCCAATTGGAGGCTAGAGTGAACCACTGCTGGCAGTCAATAAGGCCAAAACTGAGGTATTGTTTCAGAGAGTCCTTGTATCTCCTCTCTGGGGCTCCTCTGTTGCAGCAGCCGGTGACGAGTTCACCACAGAGCACAACCTTAGGGGGGCAGTGATCCTCCATCCTGGAGAGTGCCCTGCCCAGCGCAGCTGCCGTCCTCAGCAGCACGGCCTCAGTACTGGTGACCCCTGCCTGCTCAAGGACAGTGACATTAGTCACGTAGTCAGTCCAGTGGGTGTTTAGGATTGTACAGAGGCAGTGCTGATGGAAGCGTTTGAGGAGTCCCAGGTGGTAGCAGTAGATGACTCGTGATTCAGAGCCATATAAAAGAGTAGACAGTACAATGCTCTGTAGACACTAATCTTTGTACTTTTCTTCAGGTGTTTATTGCACCAGACTCTTTTACGGAGTTTTCCAGAAGCTCTGTATGACTTTGCTGACCTGTTGTCTATCTCCATGTCAATCTCACCATCTGAGGAAATGATCCTTCCTAGATAGTTGAACTGCTGGACTGACTTTAGCTCTGATTTGCCTATGGTGATGTGGGGATGATGGGAGACTTCCTGAGGTGCAGGCTGGTAAAGAACTTCTGTCTTCTTCAGGCTGACTTCCAGCCCAAAGAGCTCAGCAGCCTCGGCAAAGCAGGACGTTAAGTGCTGCAGAGCTGCTTCTGTGTGACCAACGAGGGTGGCATCGTCAGCAAAAAGCAGCTCACGGACAAGGTGATTTAGGGTCTTAGTGTGGGCCTTCAGCCGCCTTAGGTTGAATAGGTTACCATCGGTAAAATAACAGATGTAATTGCTGTTATCTTCATCGAGGTCTGCCGTGGCCCTTTGGAGCATCATGCTGAAGAAGATTGTGAATAGAGTTGGTGTGAGAACACAACCTTGTTTCACACCGTTGGTTATTGAGAAGGGCTCAGAGAGCTGATCCTCGTGTAACAGGATAATCATTCTGAGGAACTTGGAAGGACATCCTAATCATTCCAAGATCTGCCACAGGCCTTTTCTGCTCAGTGTCAAAAGCTTTGATGAGGTTTGTTCTGTTCCCTGCACTTCTCTTGCAGCCGTCTGAGAACAAATACCATGTCTGTGGTACTCCTGTTGGCTCTGAAACCACATTGGCTTTCAGGTAGAAGTTCTTCTGAGATAGCTGGTACTAGTCTGTTCAAAAGTAGTCTTGCAAGGATTTTACCAGCAACAGAGAGCAAAGTAGTACCTTGGTAATTTGAACAGTCTGATTTTTCTCCTTTCTTCTTGTACAGGGTAATGATGACTGCATCACAGAGATCTGGTGGCAGTTCGCCTTTTTCCCAGCAACGCACAACGAGCTTGTGGAATTTAGCATGGAGTGCTTGGCCTCCATGCTTCCAGACTTCAGGTGAGATTCCATCAATCCCAGCTGCCTTGCCAGTTTTCACCTGCTGTATGGCCTTGACAGTCTCTCCCATAGTAGGGGCTATATCCAATTCATTTTTCACAAGTTGTTGTGTAATGGGCCAGATTGCTGAGCCTTGAACTACATGGTTGACACTGAAGAGAGTCTGGAAATGTTCAGACCATCAATTCAGGATGGAGGCTTTATCTGTGAGAAGCATTTGGCCATCTGCGCTTAGCAGCTGGCTTTAAATATGGTGTGTGGGTCCATACATTGCTTTCAGAGCCTCATAGAATGCTCTGTGGTCACTTGAATCAGCACATAGCTGAGTTTTTTCCCGCTAGGTTGATCCACCACTTGTTCTGGATGTCTCGAAGTTTCTGTTGGAGCTTACTGCATGCAAGACAAAAGGCTGCTTTTCTTACATGGCAAGATGGTATGCTTGGTGAACATTTCTCTTCTTTGTCAACAATTCCTGGATCTCTTGATTGTTTTCATCAAACTAGTCTGTACCTAATCACATTAATCAGTCTTTGTTGCTGAACAGGAAGGATTGGCACATCAGAATATGAGAATGGCCATTCTATGCCACATCAGAAGTGTCCACCAAGTGTCCACCAAACTCTTGTCTCCAGCAATGGTCATAAAATAAAGCCAGAGGAATGGAAAGAGCAGGCATATATGCTCTCTACTACCACGCAATTCTTTTCAGCTCAGAGACTTGCTGTGCCTGTTTTGGTGTTATGAGTACAGTTGAAGAGAAATATTTGCATGTAAAAATTCTATTGATAAAATGTGGTGTTTGTTTTCCTCATAAATGTGCTTAGTAGATAAAGTAAGACTCTTGGTCTAAAGGAGTAGTGTGTATTCATTCACCAAAACAGGGGGAAAATTCTAAATAATAGAATGTGAACTTCAATTGTACTTACTCAATCTGTAAATGCACACTAGAGCTACTTTTACAAACAACTGAAGTTGCCGTACCAGAGTGAATAGCTGGTCTCACTGAATCAATTGACTTCACAAGAACTGTGATTCAACCTCAAAAAACCTATTTCCTTCTATTTTAGATAAATTACTTAAATTGCCTCTTTTCAGTGCCAGCCTTATCTTCTGGTATTTTGTAAGACCTTTTGAATCACGTGGCTCAGAAATGTAACACTGCAGCATCCCAGTTATCTGTAAATAAATCTTGCATCTATTATTTAATCCTTCTAGCCTCCTGAAGGTGGATTAGGCAGTGTCCATCCTCAGGGGACTGCCTGCATTGATGCTGAGAGTGAGAACAGGAGCCCTGCAGGGTCACTCCGAGGACAGAAACACAACCAGCACACTGGAACTGGTGCTGTTACTGTGATCCTCCTGGATTAAACTTTAAATGAGCCCTGCTGTTCTCTTCAATTACTGTTGACTAGAAGCAGCTGCAGCTTGTTCTTGTGTCTAAAGGAGAACAAGATCTTATTTTATTAGGACCTGTTTCCTAGCAGATACATCATTTTACCCTTTTCTTAGGCAGTTGGTAAATGTGTGCTTAAAAAAATTCAGTCGAGCATACGGTAACTGCCGCAAATTAGAGACCTCTAACACAAGGAATTGAGCATAAGTTGTTAGTTAGTTGCAATATATAGCATTGCTAGGGTACTTGCAACTGATTCACCATGAAAGAGAAAACAGCGTAGTGAGAAGGGAAGCACAAGGAAATGAAGAACATTACAACCTCTCACAAAAAATATGAACACTGTATTACACAGATTGCTGCATCTTAAAAGTAGCACCAGTTTAAATTGAAAAAAAATATTGTATCATATCCAATCAGAATTTAAATCTTAGCACAAAAATCAAATTGGCTGGATCTTATTTACAGAATAAGTTTATGTTAGGGATACTAGATGAATATTTTAAAAATTACAAATGATACCTTGCCCATTTTAGTAGCATTGTCACCATCAGACACAAAATTTCTCTACTATTTTTGACAATCTGGAAAAGTTGTGTATGTCTGTCTGTGCCTGCAGCAGTGTGTATGTTACATAATTGTTATTAATAAATTTACCAAACATACACCAAATGTATAAAATCTTCTTTCTCAGTGGTCAGATTTTTTCCCAACTTTAAGTGTCTTGGGCTGGAATTTCTTGCAGAAGTGTCAGCTTAGCCGTTGCCAAAATTACACTACACGAAACTATCTGTTCCTCATATCATATTACAAAAACTCATATTACAAAGACTCATAAACTTTTTGGGTCAGGAACATGCCACTTATTGGAAAAGAGTATCTGTGAGGATATTCAGAGTGAAAATAATGTGAACTTGTAAAATCTAGTGTTGCAGAGGGAACTTCCTAATTCTTCAGTGCTTGATTGTTGCAACATTAGTCAAGTTTTCAGAGCTATTTCCTAAATATGGAACTGCTGCATTTAACCCATTAGCTTGTTGTCTGTGTTTAAAACCTCTTGTCCTCAAGAACCCAAAAATGTGCACCTATATGATTGCTCTTCTGTACGTGTCCTGATATGTGCTCTTGCACTTACATATCGTGAAAGGCTTATTTTTTACTATCTGTTCATGACAGTAGAGAATGTAGTAGTTTATACAGTGTTTGAAAAATTCAGATTTCTTCTGTAGCATCTATTTGTATATCTGTTGACTAGTCTTTCAAAATGTGGTGGCAGAGGAGATCTGAGAATCTCGGTTTCTTGTCAGGACAGTAAGTGAGCAAGAGGAAAAAAAAAAAAATCTTCTAAAGAGTTTCCAAATCCATGCCAGATTCTATGAGTGGAATTTTTAGGGGGAAAGATTTTAGCCTGAGTGGGCAAAACATAGTATGAGTTACTCTGTATTAATTTCTTTGCTGACTTTATGAAATATGAACCATTTCTGACTATAGTATTTCAAAGCAGTAATGAATCCAAGGATTCTTTCTTTACATCCACTCTGTAATATATCAATGACTGTATCTTTGTCAGTCTAGCTGTTTTGGAAAGTAAATTAATTTAGCTCTTCTTGTTGCCAGAGTGATGTTTCTCGGATCTGGATTTCTCTGTCATTCCCTTGTGAAGAAACCCAAAACACAAGAAGAATTACTCCTAACAAGAGATTCATTGGAATTCTCAGTGGTGTCCAGTGACAGGACAAGGGACAGTGGTCAGGAGGGACAATGAAAACAGGAGGTTCAATCCAAACATGAGGAAATACTTCTTTACTGTGAGGGTAACAGAGCACTGGACTGTCTGTCACTGGAGACATTCATAGAATCATAGAATCATAGAATCATAGAATGTTAGGGATTGGAAGGGACCTCGAAAGATCATCAAGTCCAATCCCCCTGCCAGAGCAGGAATGCCTAGACTATGCCACACAGGAACGTGTCCAGGTAGGTCTTGAATGTCTCCAGAGAAGGAGACTCCACAACCTCTCTGGGCAGCCTGTTCCAGGGCTCCGTCACCCTCACTGAGAAGAAGTTTCTTCTTGAGTTTAAGCGGAACCTCTTATGTTCCAGTTTCAGCCCATTACCCCTTGTCCTATCAGTGGTTGTCACCGAGAAGAGCCTGGCTCCATCCTCGTGACACTCACCCTTGATATATTTGTAAACATTAATGAGGTCACCCCTCAGCCTCCTCTTCTCCAAACTAAAGAGCCCCAGCTCCTTCAGTCTTTTCTCATAAGGGAGATGCTCCACTCCCTTAATCATCCTAGTTGCCCTGTGCTGGACTCTCTCCAGCAGTTCCCTGTCTTTCTTGAACTGAGGGGCCCAGAACTGGACACAGTATTCCAGATGGGGTCTCACCAGGGCAGAGTAGAGGGGAAGGAGAACCTCTCTCGACCTACTAACCACCCCCCTTCTAATACACCCCAGGATGCCATTGGCCTTCCTGGCCACAAGGGCACAGTGCTGGCTCATGGTCATCCTGCTGTCCACCAAGACTCCCAGGTCCCTTTCCCCTACACTACTCTCTAATAAGTCATTCCCCAACTTATACTGGAACCTGGGGTTTTTCCTACCCAGATTCAAAACCTGCTTGGACGTGTTCCTGCATGTTCTACTGTGGGTAATCCTGCTCTGGCATGGGAGTTGGACTAGATATCTTCAGAGGTCCCTTCCAACCCTTAACATTCTGTGATTCTTTGATTCTGTGATTTGCACACTGAGTTACAAAAGAGGGGTTAGCCTTCAACCTTAAGATGTGTTTTGTTTTGTACAGGTGAGCTACTTGACTAGGTGTTTTTTGGGAGTTACCTTAATGTCTTGTAAAACACTTTGAGAAGAACTAAAAAAAAATGTGTTGTAAAAGAAGTTCATTTTGTACTTTGAAGTGCTTTATATTTGCATGAAACCTGAGCATTCGGTGTTTTGGACCAGTGGATAAATTTGATTTCAAAAACTTATAATAAAAAACTGTAGCCACAAATTTTCCATTGTCGCAGCCACATTCCAAGATAAAATTTAAGCATGAGAATTTTCATAGTTGATCTGCTGAGAATGTTCCCTATCTTCCATTTTAGTTGCACAGGCTTACCTGTGAAAGCGGGTCTTGCAGAGCAATCAGGAAACTGGCATTCTTGGTTTATTTCAGCAATGTTTTAAGGGAACTTTTCAAGTATGTGTGAAAGAGGTTGTTAAAGGTATCTAGCTAGCATTTTTGGTGTCTTCTGTGTAGGGGAGAGGAAAATGAAAGAAAGCTAGAAGGAAGAGCATTTCAAGTTTTGGGTGATGTGTTGCCTTACAAGGAAAGTGAAGAAGCAGTAAATAAATATGAAGAATTTGTATATATATTACACTTTGCTTCTGCTGAGGTACATGACAGTTCTGAGTTGGAGCTGACCATGAACATATGAGTGGTATATAGTATATTTTCATTATAGTAAAGAAAACATAAACACAACTTCAGCTGGACTTCTGTAACACTTTTAAAATGTCTGATGGGAACCACAGGAATGTATCTAAGTTTTGGGAATCTTAGTGTATAAGTATATAGAAAAATGGATCCATCAGCTGATGGCAGTCGCATGCACAAATAGAGAAAACCATTCTTTCTCTTTAGAGTAACATTTATATTCTTTGCTATTAACACATTCCTCTTAATTCTTCCTTTGGTTATGTTTCATTTACGTTATGTTTTCTAGATGTCTGAAAGTCCTGTTGCTCTGTGTTAGTGTCTGCTGCATGGGTCTAAGTCTTTCTTGAATGGCAGCGCCCCAGCCTGGACACTCCATTCTTCATACCCTGTGATTATATCAGTGCTGATCAGACTAGACAGAAAACTTCACTTACTTTGTGGTATATATCCTGTTTATATAACCAAGTCTGAGCTTTGCTTCTTCTATAACAGCAAGCCAGTCCTGGGTTATGTTCAGCTTGCCATTTACCCCTAGTTCTTCCTTAGCCAGCTGTTTAATGTATGGTATTTTTGCAGTTGGTTGATTATTCCTGCTTTCCTATAGTACTTTAATGAATGCTTGCTGAGCTCCATTCAAATCATGACACCACTCCATACTTTTTTCCATTTTGACAGCTAAATGTAAATAAGTACACTCTGGGTATGATTTTCCAACAAATTACATACCCACTCTATCTTAGGACAGTCAAGATAAAGCTACTCTAAGCTGTTCATGAGGCTGTCAGATGGGACAATTGTCAAAAGCCTTATTAGTGTCTGGAAACATGACAAACTCTCATGTTTGTGAACTGTCTTGAGTTGGGAGTTTGTGGTGAGAATGAAGGGGCAGGCTAGCATGGATGATACTATGGTGGGTGTCTACTGGAGGCCGCCTGATCAGAATGAGGAAGTTGATGAGTCCTTCTACAGGGAGCTGACAGCAGCCTCTCAATCACAGGCCCTGGTTCTCATGGGGGATTTCAACTAAACAGATACTTGCTGCAAGTCCCACACAGCCAGCCATCCTCAGTCCAGGAGGTTCCTCCAGTGCATCAATGATAATTTCTTGATGCAAATGGTGGATGAGCTGACCAGGACAGCTGGTCTGGATCTTATACTCACTAACAAGGAAGGTCTGGTTGAAGCAGTGAAGGTTGAGGGCAGCCTTGGCTGCAGCGACCATGAGATGGTGGAGTTCAGGATCTTGTGCGGTAGGAACAGAACACCAAGCAGGATCGCAACCCTGGACTTCAGCAGGGCCAATTTTGGCCTTTTCAAGCAATTGCTAGGGGAAATCCCATGGGCCTGGATACTAGAAGGTAAAGGGGCTCAAGATAGTTGGTTAATATTCAACGACCACTTCTTCCAGTCCAAGATCAGAGCATGCCAATGGGTAGGAAATCAAGAAAGAGAGCCAGGAGACCAACATGGTTAAAGAGAGAACTGCTGGACAAACTCACATGGAAGAAGAGAGTCTATAGATCATGGAAGGAGGGGCTGGTTACTTGGGTGGAGTATAAGACTGTTGTCAGAAGATGTAGGGAGGCAATGAGAAAAGCTAAGGCCTCCATGGAATTAAACCTTGTAAGGGAGGTCAAGGACAACAGAAAGGGCTTCTTCAAATACATTGCTGACAAAACTAACACTAGAGGCAATGTAGGCCCTCTGGTGAATGAGGTGGGTGCCCTGCTGACAGAGGACACAGAGAAGGCAGAATTACCAAATACCTTCTTTGCCTCTGTCTATACAGCTGGAGACTGTCCTTAGGAGCCCCAGAGCCCTGAGGCCCCTGAAGAAGTCAGGGTAAAGGAGGAGTTTGCCTTGGTTGATGAGTACTGCCTTAGGGATCAGTTAGGCAATTTGAACATCCACAAATCCATGGGTCCTGATGGGATGCACTCGTGGGTGCTGAGGGAGCTAATGGAAGTCATTGCTAGGCCACTCCATCGTCTTTGATAAGTCGTGGGGAACAGGAGAGGTGCCTGAAGACTGGAGGAAAGCAAATGTCACTTTGCTCTTCAGAAAGGGTAGGAAGGAGGACCCAAGTAACTACAGACAGGTCAGCTTCACCTGCATCCCTGGAAAGGTGATGGAACAACTTATCCTCAGTGCTGTCTCTAGGCATGTCAAGGATAAGAGGGTCATGAGGAGCAGTCAACATGCTTTTACCAAGGGTAGGTCATGTTTGACCGACCTGATAGCCTTTTATGAGGACGTAACCAGGTGGGTAGATGATGGCAGTGAAGTGGACATGGTTGATCTGGATTTCAGTAAAGCATTTGACACTGTCTCCCACAGCATCCTCAGAGGTAAACTGAGAAACTGCGGTCTGGATGATTGGGTAGTGAGGTGGATTGTGAACTCGCTGAAGGAAAAAAGTCAGAGAGTTGGTGGTCAATGGGACAGAGTCTAGTTGGAGGTCTGTGTCTAGTGGAGTCCCTCAGGGGTTGGTACTGGGACAAGAACTATTCAATATATTCATCAACCACCTGGATGAGGCAATAGAGTGCACTGTCAGCAAATTTGCTGATGACAGAAAACTGGTAGGAGTGGCTGACACACCAGCAGGCTGTGCTGCCATTCAGCGAGACCTGAACAGGCTGGAGAGTTGGGCAGGGAGAAATTCTATGAATGCAACAAGGGCAAGTGCAGAGTCTTGCATCTAGAAGAGAACAACTCCAAGCACCAGTACAGGTTGGGGACTGAACTGCTGGAGAGCAGCGTAGGAGAAAGGGACCTGGGAGTCCTGGTGGACAGCAGGATGCCCAGCAATGTGCCCTCATGGCCAAGAAGATCAATGGCATCCTGGGGTGTATTAGAAGGATGTGGCTAGTAGATGGAGATAGGTTATCCTCCCCCTCTACTCAGTCCTGGTGAGGCCACATCTGGAATATTGTGTCCAGTTCTGGGCCCCCCCAGCTCAAGAAGAACAGGGAACTGCTTGAGAGAGTCCAGCGCAGAGCCACAGAGATGATGAAGGGAGTGGAACATCTCCCTTATGAGGAAAGGCTGAAGGAGCTGGGTCTCTTTAGTTTGGAGGAGAGGAGGCTGACAGGTGACCTCACTGATATTTATCAATATGGAAAGGCTGAGAGCCAGGCTCTTCTCAGTGATGCCAAATGATAGGACAAGGGACAACGGGTGCAAGCTGGAACATAGACCCGTCTGGACATGTTCCTTTGTGATCTACTGTAGGTGATCCTGCTCTGGCAGAGGGATTGGACTGGATGATCTTTCAAGGTCTGTTCCAACCCCTGACATTCTGTGATTCTCTGATTCTCTGATTATCTGCTGTGGCCTCAGTTACAATTCCTGTTATTTTACAGTAGATGACTTGACATGATTTCACAGAATCATAAAATATCTCAAGTTGGAAAGGACTCATAAGGATCATTGACTCTCAACTTCCTGCTCCTCACAGGCCTATGTAAAACATTATTCTTGACAACGGTTTCAAGTTTTTTATTTGTGAGTGGTTTTTCTACAGTAATCAAACATTTAATTCTTCTTTTGTCTCCCTCCTCTCCAGTTGTGTATTACATTTTCCCTCTGTAGAGTCTTCTCATGGTTTTCTTTCACAAGTGCTCAGAGGACTGCTTAAGTCCTGAGGTTCTATCAGCCATTTTGCTCAGTAAATTTTGATAGTGGGGCAAACTGATAGGAGATTGTTTTAAGCTACTTTCATTCATAACCTAGTTAAGAATTGCCTGACTTGTTCTTTCCGTATTTTAAGCTAAAGTCGTATGTTTTGTCACTCAATGAGGTATGTTAGCTTCCCTTTTATAGATGATCTCTTTAGTTAATTCTGAAGCCCTGTAACTTTTCATCTCTCCCGTGGAGCAAAACTGTGTTTTTCTTGCTCTTCTTATTGTTACTAATGTAATTATTACTTTCTATTTCTTTATTGTTACTCTTTGTCTTCATTGCTAATTGCAGCGGTTTGTACCATGGCCTGAATTTTGTGTCTTCTGAAGAACACTTGTTCCTAGCAGTCTAACCCAATTTCCACTTTCTCTGTGCTCTCTTCCTGTGTTTAGGGCTAATAACAAGCTCATGACTTAGCCAGATCGGTCTCTTTCTGCGTTTTCCATCCTTCCTCTGCACTGGACCAGTTTGTGCTTGTGCCTCAATACCATTTCTTTGAGGAATTGCCAGGTCTCTTTAACTCCTTTTCCTCATGAACTTGCCTCCCATAAACTCTTAGCTAATGTTTCCTTGAGTTTACTGGAATCTACCTTCCTGAAGTTTATTGTTTTTATTTTGCCTTCCTCTCTTTGGTTTCACTGCTCTTTACTGTTATTCTCACAACAGATTTATCTGTGGTAAGTAGTTCTGGTACTTCAGGGAAGCAGTGGAAAGCTTCTGAATGTTTAGAAGTGCACAAAATCACATCCAACATCCAAGATTTGTCAAAGAGCACTCCCAGTTTTCTTAGAGCACTGTGTGGTCACTTCAGTTTTATTTGCTGAGACCGTGTCATGGGAAAGTATTTAATACATCTCTTCTAGTGTCTTTTATTTCTGTTTACAAGGTTACAGCCAGCACCATGTGACAAGCCAGCTTTCTGTGGATGACTGCAAACAATAGTTTGAGAACTATTGATTTAGAGCACAGCAGTTGCTCTACTGGAGCAGGCCCTTGGTCCATTCAAAACAAGGTGGAAAAAAACCCTTAATGACTTAGAATGCAATGCACGCATGTGAAAATTACTCAGGATACAGTTCAAAAAAGAATTACAGGGAGAGCACAATTGCAGAAAATATTCTGAAGAGTGACTCAGTCCTTGAAATTCAAGAACTTCATTTTCCAATCTTAACCAAATTTTATAACTGAAAGAAAACTAACAATCCCATTGACAGCACTTGACATTATTAGAATAAGCAGGTTTTCTTTTCTCAGCTTTCAAACTTTTCTTAGAATTAGCTTTGTTTCATTTTATCCCCAAGCACATGACTTCTCTGAAAATCCTCTTCTCCTCAAAGAATTCTTCCACAACAAAACTTCTGTTTGCTTTTGAGAGGTTAATCCATTTTGCTTGAGCTTGATTTATAGTTTCAGAAAAACCAGTAACATTGCTTGTCCTGATTAACCAGTCCTTTTTTAATTTTAACTGTGTGCATCTTTGTTACCTCTGAAGAAAACATCTTATGTATTATGTTAGAGAATGAACCTATTTCTTCAATATGTAGAGCTTTTCAATACTGAAGTATTGTGTACATATGATGCACATACAACAGTGATCTTTTAAAAGAAATCCTTCAGTATACGTATGCCTATGTCACCAGAGTTTCGTAAGTATTAGGCTTTTTCTTAGAGATTTTTTTTGATGATTCCTCTAACACCTTTGCTCTAAACCTCTTTCTTTATGTGACGTCAGTTGCTCTTCCCTTGTTAGTTGATTCTGTTACTACTTCCCTTCACCTGCTGGCATCCACTTATGAGGCAGCAAGCCCTCAGCTCTGTGTGAGCTCAGTAACTCCACATCCAGTATAGATATGCCTTTAGTCTTTTTGGGTTTAACAGTTCTGCAGTAACCATGCCTTGCGCTAACCTCTTGGCGAGAGGTTTCAACTCTGCTCACTGAGGTGTGGCTGAGCTACCCTTAGAGGCCTTGAATAAAAAGTGTGTTTCTACCAGTCCAAGTTTTTAAAGAGCAACAAATGCTGCATTATGTTGTAGGTCAAGTATCTGTGAGGAAAGGGCAGTGACAATGCAGGCCACCCTTCCTGGGAACTCTAGGAAAGAAACACCAACTGTCTGTTATAGAAGGCCTTTCAGGAAGCAGATGGACGGATGGGATGAAAGGCAGTGCCACATCACTGCCAGAGATACTGGAGCGACTCTGTGGAACGAGTAGTATTTCAGTAAGACCTGGGCCTAATGAAGCCTGTTTTCCTGTAAGCACTGGTTGAGTAACTGGTTAACTGAACCATGCTTGGTTATGCTTTCAGCTCAGCCCTTACACAACACCAGAAAAGGAGAGCAAAATGCTAGGAATGGCTGTGCTGTCAGAAAAGGTTGTGTGAAATACCAGAGAGGCTAAACAGAGGAGAATCCTTGTCTCTGTATAAAGACAGGGTGATCTTTCATGAGCCTTTTTTCCTCAGGAAATCAGACCGAAAAATCTGGAGCAGCTGCTGAGACTGACTTCTTTGGTAGGGAGCCTCATGACTGTGCAAGTTTCTAAGCTCCATAGAGAAGAGGTGATAGAGTAGGAATAAGAACCTCCTAACAAGGTAGGGACAAGGTTTAGATAGATATAATTCAGACTTCAAGTCATTTAAGCTCTACCAAAAGAGGTGGAATTAGTTCCAGGAAATATCTACTCTGGTAGATGTCTTTTTTTCCCTCATGCAGCATATTCCACTTGTCCTTTGGCTTTCTACCAAACCTGTTTGCAAATAACTCCCTTCACTTCTTGTGCCTATACAACAAATAATACAGGGCTGGAAATATTGTTTGTTTTACAGATATTCACTTGTTTTGCAGCTCAGGGATCTGAGTCCACTGCCACATAATGCCCACTTCATCTGTGCCTACTCAATTTGTAACCCAATGGTGGGGATAAGAAGCAAAACAATACAGTCTATCTCTGTGGTTTTCTGCTTCCCTACCACAGGCTGAGACGGCATATTTGAGTTGTTGGTTCACCTGCTAGTACCCAGGGCGAAAGTACTGTATCCACACTGTCGTGGGTTGACCCTGGCCAGCCGCCAGGTACCCACACAGCCGCTCTCTCACTCCCCCTTCACTGCTGAACAGGGGAGAAAATATTTCCAAGGGCTCAGGGTTTGAGATAAGGACAGGGAGATCACTCTCATTTACCGTCCCGGGCAAAACACACTCAGTTTTAGGGAAATTAGGTACATTTTTTAAGAGAACTAATCAGAGAGGAGTAGTGAGAAGTAAGAAAGAGCAAACAGATCTTAAACAGAACACCTTCCCCCCATCCCTCCCTTCTTCCCGGCCTTAACATCAATCCCAGTTTCTCCACCTCCTCCCCCCGAGCGGCGCAGGGGGACAGGGACTGGGGGCTGCGGTCAGTTCATCCAACCTTGGTTTCACCGCTTCTTCACTCCGGGGGAGGACTCTTCACTCTTCCCCAGGGCCATTGTGGGGTCCCTCTCACGGGAGACAAGCTTCACGCTCTCTTCTCCACGTGAGTCGTCCCACGAAGGGCAATTCATCACAAACTGCCCAACGTGAGACACCTCACGAGGGGCAGCCCACCCCTCGTGAGTCTGAGGCGCAGTCCTTCGGGGGAAACTGCTCCAGCGTGAGCCACCCGCAGCGTCCCAAAGGTCCCACCGGCCAACCTGCTCCAGCGTGGGCATTCCTCTCTTCCACGGGCTACAGGCTCCGGCAGCGACTTGCTCTGATGTGGGCTTCCTACGGGCTACAGTACCCTTTCAGGCATCCACCCACACGGCGTGGAGTCCTCAGTGGACATCTACGCGGTGATTCTCACGATGGACTTCTGCACCTCGCCCATGGGCTGCAGGGGGACAACCCGCTTCACCATGGTCTTCACCACGGACCCGGGGGACTCCTTCTGCTCCGGCACCTGGAGCTCATCCTGTCCCCCCTCCTTCACTGACCTTGGTGTCTGCACAGGTTCTCACTCCTCCATCTCTGTGCCAGTTGTTATGGCGCAGTTCTTTTTCCCGTTCTTAAATATGTTTTTCACAGAGGCGTTTGTCTGCTATCACCTTACTGATAGGCTCAGCCTTGGCCAGCGGCGGGTCCCTCTTTGTAGCCGGCTGGCATTGGCCCTATCAATCTTGGGGAGCTTCTAGCAGCTTCTTACAGAAGCCACCCTGCAGCTCCCCCCCCGCCGCCGAAATCCGGCCAGGCCAAACCAAAACACACACTCATTACATGTGCACCCTTTAGTTGTAATTCTGATATATTTTCTTTTTACAAAAACTTTAATTCAGGTTCACAGAATAATGGCCACGTCCTGGAGCAAAACATATAGACAGACACTAGCCCACCGAGTCTGGAAGAGTATCTGCCTAATTCATCACAGAGTTACCATCCAGTCTATAAACTCAACTAAATGCCCTTAGCCAGTAGAGACCTTGAGCAAGAAATGGAGGTCTTGGAGGGAAGGTTATGTGGTCACACAGGCCAGGAAAAACTGTGGTGGCCATAGCACTGCTATGCATCATACCATTTAAATTCCAGAACAGTTTGGGCAGATCTGGAAATGCTGTGCTTTGGGCTAGCAGCAAACCTGTGGAGGCATGGACGTAATAGAAGAGCAACTTCTGGTCTCTTGCACCTTCAGTCCTGTGTTTGAAATCAGTGAATGAGACTGTTTAAGGCAGGCTAAGCAAAGTTTCAGACCAGGACAAGTAGTTTTCAAGAGCTCAAAAAGCAACTGGGAACAGAAAGAGAGGATACACTCCTCACATCTCCAAATCAGCTTTCTAAATGGAACTTCTGAAATTCTAAATATTAAATACCAAAGTCTCTATCTTTTGGGTTCCTGTGGATGAAATATACTGCATAAATGAAAATGTTGTTTAAAAGAAATTGGTTTCTTTATAGATTCTTGTTACACCAATAAACCTCACAATTTAATTTCAAAGAACTTATTTAGAGCTAATTTTTGAGAATACATTTTTATCTTCACGTTTTTGGCTTTTAAAAAAAAATTCTTAATCCAAAATAGAAAAAATCAGTTATCAAAACTGCAGCTTCTTGTCATGGATTTAGTAATATAAACTTAAATAATCTATACTTACGATATCTTACATGTTGTCTTCTTGCAAAAAACCCAAACTACTTAATATCTTTCAAAGCGATGCACAGTTTTGGTTTCAAGTTGCAACGGGGCAAGTTTAAACTAGGCATTAGGAAGAAATTCTTCACGGAAAGATTGGGTCAGACACTGGAACAGACTGCCTAGGGAGGTGGTTGAGTTGCCATCCCTGGATGTGTTTAAGTGTCGCTTAGATGTGGTGTTGGGGGATACGGTTTAGGGGCAGAATTGCAGTGTAGGGTTAATGGTTGGACTCGGTGATCCCAAGGATCTTTTCCAGCCTGACCTGTTCTATGATTCTATGAAATCATAAATGATTGGTTTATTTTCCATCATACCATGTGGGAAATTTGCCTGAAATTGGAGGACTGCTATGTCCTTTTTATTTAGTGGCACATAAGCACCACCTTCTGGTAAAAGCTTGTATTTCCCTGCGATTTATAAAAGAATAGAGATCCCATTTGTTTATTACTGGAAGTCTCTATGTGAATTTGTTATTCTATGATATTGTCAGCTTTTACACTGTATCAGGATAAATAGCTTAACTACATATCTTGATATTAATAATCATAATAGTTGTAATAAATATAATTACCTAATTGCTCACATTATCTCTTAGAGTAATAATAGCATTACCTTAGTGTCAGTAAGCCTCATTCATGGACCAGGAGTCTTTGATTTTTTTTGTCAAAAATCTAACAAAATAAAGCAACTGACATTAGCTACCATCAGACGAATACAAGGGGGCATTGGGATACTGTTGGTCTGTATAAAAAGCAAATCACATGCTGAATTGTCATGCTTTTGTAGGCAGTCTAACAAAGACTGTTTAAAGTGTTGCTTATAAGCATTAGGAATATTTGAGGAGAAAGCAGTTGATGAAATACTGGACTCAATATCTCAGTAAAAATGAGAAATAGATGATAGGGCTGTGGCCCCAAAACAGTCCCAGAGATGGGGAAAGAGGACAATGGCTTGTATGTTCTAGAGAAGAAGAAAAAAGTGTCAGTGAAAAGCTTCCTATAAGATTGTATTAGGGCCTAACAACTTGAAAAAAGTTTTCTTTTTCATACACGTGAGCAGTACAACTTATCATCTGTCAAAGGCAGAAGAGCCCTAACAGAAACGTGATTATAAAGTCTGAAGAGTTTCCCTATGCACGTGAACAGGGATCTCTGCTCTTCAGAAAAAACATCATTGACGATCAAACACAGCCTTATGTAAGACTGTGGAACCTTCTTGAACAAAGTCTGAGCCCAAGACGATGCCCAGGTTACACAGGAATTCAGGTGCACTGAACTTGCCGACAGCCAGGGACTGGAGAGGAAGGAATGAATGGGCTTTACAACCTCTTCTCTTGCTTTATCCCAGAGAAGTGGGCAAAATAATTGTTCATTATATTGCTCCAATCTATAGCTCAGCGTGCAAATGGCAATTGTTTATGGGGAAAAGAATACCCCTCCCATAATCCAGAAGGAAGTGGTCAGTGACCTGCTGTGCCAACTGGATCCCAACAAGTCCATGGGCCCAGATGGGATTCATCCCAGGGTACTGAGAGAGCTGGTAGAAGAACTGGCTAAGCCACTCTCTATCATTTATCACCAATCCTGGCTAACTGGGGAGGTCCCAGATGACTGGAGGTTGGCCAACGTGATGCCCATCCATAAGAAGGGCCAGAAGGAGGATTCAGACAACTACAGGCCTGTCAGCCTGACCTCAGTGCCTGGCGAGGTTATGGAGCGGATCATCCTGAGTGCCATCAAGCGGCACGTAGAAGACAACCAGGGGATCAGCTCAGCCAACATGGGTTTAGGAAAGGAAGGTCCTGCCTGACCAGTCTCATGTCCTTCTATGACTGGGTGACTCCCCTAGTGGATGAGGGGAAGGCTGTGGATGTGGTCTACCTTGATTTCAGCAAAGCCTTTCACAAAGTCTCCCACGGCATCCTCCTGGAAAACCTGGAGCCCACAGCTTGGATGGATGCACCCTTCACTGGGTAAAAAACTGGTTGGATGAACCGGCCCTGAGAGTGGTGGAAATGGTGCTGCATCCAGTTGGCGTCTGGTGAGCAGTGGTGTCCCCCAGGGATCAGTACTGGGCCCAGTCCTATTCAACATCTTTATTGACGACCTGGATGAGAGGGCATTCCGGGTTGCTTTCAGAAGTCACCATGGGCCAGGGGACCCAGCCCTCTCCACAGCTGGCTTTGGGAGCAGGGCATCAGCTGCTGTTGGGGCTAAGTCCTACCCTGGGCTTGCAGGAGCACTCCTCCCCAAGCCTGTAGCGCTGCTGGGGGTTGTTGTGGCCAAGGTGCAGGACCTGGCATTTGGCCTTGTTGAAACTCATGCGATTGGCCTTGGCTCAGCAATCCAGCCTGTCCAAATCTCTCTGAAGAGCCTCTCTACCTTCCATCAGATCGACACTTCCTCCCAGTTTTGTGTCATCTGCACTCTTACTAAGGGTGCACTCCATCCCCTCGTCCAGGTCATTGATAAAGATGTTAAACAGGAGTGGTCCCAGCACTGAGCTCTGGGGGACACCACTCGTGACTGGCTGCCAGCTGGATTTAACTCCTTTAACCACAACTCTTTGGACCCGGCCGTCCAACCAGTTCCTAATCTAGGCAAGAATATGCCCATCCAGGCCATGGGCAGCCACCTTTTCTAGGAGAATGCTGTGGGAAACTCTGTCTAATGCCTTGCTAAAGTCAAGGCAGACAACATCCACAGCCTTTCCCTCATCCAGTAAGCAGGTCACCCTGTCATAGAAGGAGATCAGATTAGTCAAACAGGACCTGCCCTTCATGAACCTGTGCTGACTGGGCCTGATCACCTGGTTGTCCTACATGTGCCTCATCATACAGCTCAGGATGATCTGCTCCATCAGCTTTCCGGGGACTGAACTGACAGGCCTGTAATTCCCTGGATCGTCCTTCCATCCCTTCTTAGATATGGAGGTAACATCAGCTGACTTCCAATCTGATGGGGCCTCTCCAGTCAGCCAGGTTGCTGATAATGATGGAGTGTGGCTTGGTGAGCACTGCTGCCAGCTCCTTCAGCACTCTTGGGTGCATCCCATCTGGCCCCATAGACTTGTGTACATCTAAGTGTTGCAGCAGGTCACTGACCATTTCCTGCTGGACTGGGGTGAGGGTTTCCTGCTCCCGGACCCAGTCTCCTGGCTTAGGGAGTTGGATTCCCTCTACAAAACTGTCCCTGTTAATAAAGACTGAGGCAATGAAGACATTAAGCACTTCAGCCTTTTCCTCATCTGATGTCACTAGTCGTCCGCCCGCATGTAACAGGGGCTGGAGGCTCTCATTGACCTTTCTTTTGTTATTAATATATTTATAGAAACTTTTCTTATTATTCTTAACCATAGAGGCCAGATGAACTTCAAGCTGGGCTTTGGAGCTTCTGACTTTTTTCTGCATAGCCTCACAACATTTTTGTAGTCATCATGAGTGGCCTGCCCTTTTTTCCAAAGGCCGTAAATCCTCTTTTTCTCCCTGAGTGCCAGCCAAAGCTCCCTGTTAAGCCAGGCAGGTCGTCTATGCCTCCAGATGGATTTAGGGCTAATAGGGATGACCTGCTCCTGCACCTTCAAGACCTCTGTCTTAAAGAGCATCCAGCCTTCCTGGACTCCCAAACCCCTCAGTACTGATTGCCAAGGGACTCTGGCAACAAGACAGCTAAACAAGTTAAAATCAGCCCTACTAAAGTCCAGAATGGCAGCTTTGCTTCACCCCTTCCTGGCATCTGTAAGTATAGAAAACTTTATCAGTTCATGGTCGCTGTGCCCAAAACACCCTCCAACCATCACATCACCTGCCAGACCTTCCCCGTTTGTAAAGAGCAGGTCCAGCAGGACTCCTTCACTGGTTGGTTCACTCACCAGCTGTGTCAGGAAGTTACCCTCGATGCATTCCAGGAACCTCCAGGACTGTTCCCTCTCTCAGGTGTTGTAGTTCCAGCAGACATCAGGGAATTTGAAGTCCCCCACAAGAACAAGTGCCAGCGACTGAGAGATTTCACCTAGTTGTTTATAGAAAATCTCATCACCCTCATAATCCTGGCTGGGAGGCCTATAATAGACTCCAACAGCCACATCAGCCTTGTTGGTTTTGCCCTTAATCCTAATCCAAACAGACTCAACCCTGTCATCACTATACTCCAGTTCGGCACATTCAGAGCTATTCTTTATACACAGGGCCACCCGCCACCTCTCCTACCTTGCCTATCTCTCCTGAAGAGTTTTGTACTGGGTTCAGCTAGGATAGGGTTAATTTTCGCTGGGGGCTGGGAGCAGGGCATAGCAGGGGTAGCTGAACCAAACTAGCCCCTAGACAAGGGGATAGTCGGTACCATCATGACAGGGTATATAGGGGGAGCTGGCCAGGGCGGGGGTCTCTCTCTTTTCCACCTCTCTGCTGCGTTGCTGGGTTCTGGGCGGTGAGACGTCAGCGTTACATATTACTCGCATTACATGTGGTTAAACACTACTGTTACTTTGCTGTTATTGTTTTCATTTATGTTTCATCATTAAAACAAACTGGTTTTATCTCAATCCCATGAGGCTCTGCCTACTGCTCCTTCCAGGCTCTCCTCCTCACTCCCAGTAGTGGGGAGTGAACAAGGGAGCGACCCTGTGGTTCTTTGTTTCTCCCTGCCGGTCGGTCGGCTTGAACCACGACAAGTTTTTAGCCATCAGTTGTGGCACTCCAGTCATGTGAGGCATCCCATCATGTTTCTGTGATAGCCACTATATCAAAGTTTTTCTGTGGCATCATGGCTACAAGCTCCTATTGTTTGTTGCCCAGGTTGCGTGCATTGGTATATATGCGCTTTGGGTGAGCTAACGATCCCAACACCTTTTTGTGGGACGGGGTACTAATTCCTACCTGAACCTTCTCAGATGTTTCCGGAGTTTCTAAAGCATCACTGCCTCTTACCTTGGTTTTCTGTTGCATCTCCATTCCTCCATTTCTCTCTCCTTCTCTGTAAAAATCACCATGCTAGAACAATACCTCAGAGAAGAAGATATGAGACTGACTCTTTGGGCCACGAGGTGGTATGAGAGACTGGTAGGATGGCTCAAGCAACCTGGGCCTTTCTGCAGCCAGAATTGAGCATAGCTCCTGCCTGGCGCTTGCCCCTTTTTGTGTGGTGCTGACTCTGTGCCTTCCTGGGCCAACTGCTCCATCAATGCCCTGGTGGGGGCATGTAGGACTGGAACATAGGGCTGCAAAACAGAGGCCTCCACAGACCTTGTGAATTTCCCTCAAGGGTTGAATAGCCCGGTGGGGCCAGGACTTGACTGTATAAAAGGAGACAGCCCCAGGAATCGGGTGCATGCTCACCCACCACCAGAGGATTACTGTTGTTGCTGCTGCAAGATCCAAGGTTGGCGATTTCTCTTTCTCTCCCTCAATCTCTCCTTTTCTTTCTGTCTTTCTTTTCCTAACACACAAAAATCTTATCCATGGCCAGGCCTGTTTACACAAGTGTTTCTCTGATGTGAGGCGTGTTGATGGGAACACTTGAGGGGGCCTCTAAGGTCCATTGTTGTCAGCTCTAAGACTGCTTGTTGTGGAGAAGTAAAAGTGATGTTGGCATCTCTGGCGTCAATTCACCTTAATCCTTGCCTGGGAATCGGCAAATCTCAGTCATTGTCCTGACGGCTCAGGATGACACATTGGGACAGCTCCATGGCTCCCTTTGCATGGGAGAAATTTTCACTCTGCATTTAACTGGAATGGTCCCACCTCTCGGGTGGGTCCATTGTTCCAGGAATTGTCAGGGGAGGAATTGGGAGTTTCTTAAGCTTGGAGCTTTTTTGAAAAGAAATTACACCTCACATTGCTGCTGCCTCAATGTGGGAATCAGATGCTTTCGTCTGGTTTCTAGTTTAAACTGTAAAGCAACCATTTTTGTCAAATCATTATAGGTATACCTAAGTTTTAGAAATTAGCTTGTCTCACATCATGTGATGTGGGATAATCTCCTATAATGTCCCAATTAACTATATAGCATTGTTCACACATAGGAACATCAAGTAAGTGCCAAGACAGTGTGCTGGTATGTAAGTAGCTGGTTCAAGACCTGCCTGGACACGTTCCTGTGTAGCATAATCTAGGCGTTCCTGCTCTGGCAGGGGGATTGGACTTGATGATCTCTTGAGGTCCCTTCCAATCCCTAACATTCTATGATTCTATGATTCTATGTAAGTCGCTCTACCCACAAAGGTTCTCTAGGCAACCTTAGGTGTCAGTAACATCAAGGGAGCTTGATGTTCTGGCTTTAAGGGAAAACAGCATGGAGCATGGAGTGGAGCGGAGACACCGTGGTCAAACGCTCTGCACACCAGATATCGAGGAGCCAGTAAACTGCACACTTGGTACCTTGGGCCAAGAACCTGTCATCTTTTGACAAAATACCATCCCTTGGGTGATCTATGCTTATTATAATATCATTGTAATATACCAAAACACACCTCCATCCCAAAAGCTACCCACCTCCAAGGTGCAACCATCCCTCACTGAGCTTGCGCACTGAATTTTTCTAGTCCATGCATTTAAAAGTGAAGCGAGGAAAATTTGCATTGATCACAGTAAAGATATGCATGACTAGAGTCACTTAAGCCCCACCTGAAAGGTAACAAGTAATATAAAAATGGCCCAGGAGAGGAGGAACTTCAGAGATGATACCACGACAGTCAGGGAAGACATCAGCACCAACTACTTCTGACTTCTGGGATTGGTTGATGGGCTGAGCCTTTCTTCACTCCCATAGGGTCACCTTTGGGTAAGGTCCGACCACTTGGCTATGCCAAGTGCTGCCCCGGGATACTTAGGAAATCTTTATAGGATTGCTTTATAATTTAACATATTTGTAGCCAGGCAGTATCTTCTATACTTTTGTAAGTGCTTTGCAGTCAGCCACTATCACCGGCAATCAAAATGAATTTGTGTATCTGTTACTTCAATAGACTTGATTTAATTCCAAAATGGCTGTGTGAGTCCCTGTTGGCCATGTGAGTTTGTGAGGGAATGCCGCCACCGTCGTGAAGGCTGGCCGTGGGAGTCATCGAAGGCACATTGGCATGTCGCCTCAGTAGTCTGGAACACTATCGCTGAATTGGGCATCAATCAGAACCTAAGTCTAGCCGCCTCCAGCCCCTCTGATACCTGGGGACATGCTGGAATGTGAGGGGGTTTAGTTTCTGCTAAACCGATTTGCTCTCCCTTTTGATGTGACAGAAGTTGGCATCACGAACAGGATTGCCAACCCCGTTGTCAAACCCATCTCCTGCTCCCTTTCTGAACAATGTACCACAAAGAAGGAATGGTAGTCTTTATCCTGTGGCAGCTGTGCCAAGAGGGTGCCATGAATGCAGGGGTGCCTGTGCTCCTGCACCTTATTTTTCAAAAGTAAAAGCGATTGGATAGCTTTCTGGCAGTGGTTTTCTTTGATACTACTTTATCCATGGCTGATTGGAGGTTCTGACCCTAGGAAATTTTTCAGATTTACAGGACCTTCTCCACTGAGAAGCATGATGACCACCCAAGGGTGAAAGTCTTTCACATGCAGTAAGGCACTATCAAGCTGAGGCAGAGTTGTAACATTTCTTGCATGTAATTGTAGAAGGGCTGAGTTTGAGAGAACTGATGGTTCTTTCTAAAGCCTCACAATCCTATTTCCACCAGTGAGAGGCTAACTGGTTTGGGGTGAGAAACTCCTTTCAGGTGAGCTGTTGATTTAGGTCTCTGAGGCCATCTCAGAAACTCTTTCTTTGAAGAAAGTGAATATAGGCAACACTGACTATTATTAGCAACCCAAAACAAAACAGCCCTTTACAAGTAATCCCTGCAGTAATAGTCCAGTGGAACTTAGCTTGGAATATTACTGCTACAGCTGAAGTAAAAGCAGCCCCAAAATGAATCCAAACACTTGGTAATTCTTCTGTGCTGTTAAAAAGATCAACAGTCATCAGCTGACAGGGTGTCTGGGTGACTGATACTATTCAGTGCACTTAGCAAAAAAGAAAATAAAAGAATGACTTTTCATTTCTTCTTTCATGGGGTCACAGGATCCTATTCAGGCTGATGGGGACCTGGGGAGGTCTCCAGTCACCAGCTCTTGCCCAGACTGGGCTCAGCCATGGGCTCAGATCAGCCTGCTCAGGGTTTCACCCAGTCGTGGCGTGAAACCTCCCGAGGATGGAGACAGCGCAACCTCCACAGGCCCCAGTTCCACTGCGGGGCTGTCCTCCTGGCTCCAGCTTGAGCCTCTCCTGTTTCAGGTTGTGCTGCTGCCTCTCGCCCTCCTGCCATGCACCTCTGTGAGAGCCTGGCTGTGTGTCCTCATCCCTCCCACTGGTGCCAGGGATGCTGTTGGGTGCTCTCAAAGCCATCCCTTCTCCTGGCTGAACCAGCCTCATTCCCGCAGCCTCTCGGTGTTCCTTGGGCTGAACTCAGCCCAGTTTATCAACCCCTTCCCTGTACTGGATGCACAACTGCAGAGGATGTGGATGCACAGTGGATTCACAACTGCAGAGCAGAGGGGAACAACCACCTCACTTGATCTACGGTCTGTGCCCCTGTTCGTACAGCCCAGGATGCCACTAGCCTCCTTTACTGCCCATGCCAGATGTCAGGACATATCAAAATATGGAAATTGATGACAGGGCTTGCAAATAAAATACAGAAATTTAACAGAAAGTCAGAGATGGAAACCACACGTGTTAAGCATCTCTCCATTCATCCCCTGCTCCAACAATTGCCCCTGATTTCATTTTATAAAAAGAAAAGTTATTTTAAATATTGGAATACTGGAAAAGACTGAAGAATAATACTTTCTAGACCAATCGAAGTTTTTCAATTGAAATAGTTGAAAAATATTTTGCCAGAAATTTCAGGGCCTTGCTACAAGACTTTGCCCACCCAGTTGTGTTTCTTGCAACATGTGTTCTGCAATTGAGCCCTCATAGATAGTTGATTTGCAAGTGGTTCAGCTAATTTCCTGTAAGTTATATTAAATTCTTGAAATAATTTATATTCTTATGAGACAAGAAGTAATTATTTTATACTAGTCATTAATGTTAAACTTGACTACACAAATAAAGCATTTCAATGGTAAAAATTTCTGAAGTTCATAACTAGTGCAGGTATGACACTTGTAATAGTTTGAAAGTTTTTAAGTGATATGGTTTTTTGGGTCTATTCTTTGGGGTTTTTTTTAAATGTGATCCAGCCCTTCCTCTCTTCTTTTACATTCTGTCTTCTCCCTGATAAAAGAAAATTACCACAGAGTGATTTGGATACAGTCTCTTTTTATTCTCATAGACTGAATATTTGCCCCAAAGAGCCTCAGGACAGTTGAAATGCAGGACTGAAGAACTCACAAAGTCATCTAGGCCAGCCCACTATTCTGAAGAAGAGCTGAATATATTTTGATTCTCTCTCATGTCTTCTCTGTTCTCTGATGGCTCTATGTTTCCATACTCTCTCTGTATGTAGCCCCTATGCTTAAGGGGCTACAGTTTTCTCTCCATTGCATAACTCTATCTTGCTGCAAATTATATCAACTATTAATGACCTTAATGATGAAAGGAATTGTGTCTTCTTTTTCTCAGCCTCTTAAGATTGGAAGGCTGCTGTCATGCTCTCTACAACCTTTTGTCTTCTAAATTAGACAAACTTCATTTCTTACAGTTTTTCTTTAGGCTGTGTTTCCTTAACATTTCTCATTGTTGTTCCACTTCTGTACCTCTTCCATTTGAAGCCTTGCAACCATCATTATCTTGCCTATCTTACCATAGCACAGAAAGACATTTTTAATGTCTTTTAATGTTTTTAATCTAGGGCTTCATTTGGGATTCCTACTGCAGAGTCCACTGCAGTCCGAGGTCTTTCTCTGTTACTCATCAATCCTTCTCCATCTTACATGTGTGTATTTTTCTTTTTATTTTCGATATTTACAACTGCATTTCTGCCTATTGAATTCTATTATTCATGTAACTTTCCCCATTTATCAAGGTTATTTATTTACCATATTCCAGTCCTACTCTGTAGAGTACCTGCAAACCCTTTAACACAAAACTATACTCATGTATTCTTGCTTTCACATCCAATTTGTTCACTGAAAATACATAACACTACTTGTCCAAGCTAAAATCTGTGAACTGGTGTCTCTTCCTATTTGATAGTGATGGCTGTCATCTTTATTACGGGGGTGAGTTTCTATTTGCTGTATACACACTTCACTGTAAGTTCATTTAGACCATGGTTTCCCTAGTTTGGTTATTACAGCCCTGTGGGACTGTGCTAAAGACATACAGTCAAAATGGAACTTCAACATCAAAATAATATGATAATGGTTGCTGGTGTGGTTTGCTTCTAAACTAATGACTTGCTTCTTTGTTTCCAAACACTTCTATCCAGAACTCCTATAATTTTATAAATCCTACTAATATTGAGTTTGGAGAAAATAAAACACTTCCATATATCCTAAAATGCCGTAAGGTGTCCAAAGTAGTCACATCACTATGCCATGTTCTCGATATCTTCTGTTTTGAAGTTTCAGAAGATGGAGGGGAGGGGAGGGTAATGTCGACTTTTTTAGTTTAGTATTAGTCTGGCTTCCTCTTTCTTTTCTCTGTTGGAGTTGATCTAAAGTGACTAAAACCCCAGCTGACAGCACGAGAGTGGCTCCCGCCATGTAGAAGCCAGCTCTGTTATCTTCAGCCACGTCCACAATCAGGCCTGGAGAGGAACAAAAGACGGCAATGCAATTAATAGAAAACAGGTTGATACGAATTAGCTTAGCAGTGTAAATGTATCTTCTCCCAAAAGAAGTATGCTAACTGAATACCTGTCTTGCTTGAGTCCATGGAACATCACCCCACTACAGCATTTTAAAATTTGAAACACAGTTCACACCTCATTTACTCATTTGCTTATGCAAATTGATAGTAAACTAGGATGCTATACCATCTGAAGCACATTCCAACCTAAAACATCGCACGCAATGAAGGTAAAGGCAGAAAAAAGACAGATCATGCAGCTTCACATCTGAGTAGCCCCATGTTCTGTGGTGTGGCCGTCATCAGTTACAGTAATTTAGACCACACCTGTACAGCTCAAAAGAGGTTGAAGAAGGACAGGAGAAACCTCTGTGGGAGACACAGTTAAAGATGTTGCCTGCAGTGTTATGGGCTTTCCTGTTCATCATTTTATGGGGTCACAGAAGTTAACAAAAGGATCTGGGGTTTTGTATAGCTTTAAGCCAAGCAGGATACCTAATACTACGGCGTACCTTACTGAAAAGGAGTAATATAGCAGTAGTACTGCAGCAGTATACGTGGCAGTATAGGCTGCTCTGCAACTACAATTGCAGGTGCATTTGTGGGCTGATGAAAGCTGCTTGACTGGCCTCCTATTTCAAGTTTGTCTGCATTTAGCATACTCCCTAGCCCTTGTTCCACATCTAACATCAGTCTTGTTGGGCAAAGGAACTCTGAATCCAAGTCTTTTAGATTTTACTCTTAAAGTTGGAGAGGAGAGCTTAAGAAGCACTTTCGGTTCTCTCCTTTTCTATACCTTCTTTCTAGCTTACTGTATAGACACAAAGGGGTCACACTGATCCCCAGGTAAGCAGTACTAGTGACCAGCCACTACATAAATGTCTTGCTATCTTTGTATTTTGTTCACATCTTCCCATCATACTTTTGATACTGTTCTGTCTCAAATTCTGTATAAATCTTCCTGGTTCTTATATTTTCAAAAGTGAATTAAAATGTTCCACTATTAAGTGTGACCCATTTGCAACCTATACCACAAAAGTAACTGTAGTGTGTGAGCAGTGGTCTTGAAGACTCAGATCCACATTTAACAAGTCATGTTGGTCATTTTTCTGCCATATCACTTTGCAAAGTCCCTGCAGCTTGCAGCTTGTCTTGCGTTTTTCCAAGGTGATTTAGTTTTGCTGCCAGCCCATAAATCCATGTGCTGTCTCATTGTCTGCTCTCTCTTCCCACTGTTTTTATGTGCTGTCTCCCCCATTTATTGTATTGGTCAGCTCAAATGCTGTCTGAAACCAGCAAGCATCACTCTGAATATTTCCTTGAGGTTCACACAGCCCGATGTCTCAAGCTGTTTGACCTTCTGTAGAGACCCTCCCAGCAACACTAGTATTTATGCAACATCACTAGTCTCAAATTTCAGTTTCTTCTCTGGAAGTATCAGTCTGCGGCTTGTCTCAAAGGTAAACTTTCATAGCAAGGCATTGGGAGTCCATCAAGGGGGTTTCTGTGAGATTCAGGAAGCAGGAACACCATGATGTGAACCCTGACATTCTTCCTCGTGTTCATCTTGAACAGGTATCTTTAAAACTACAGAGAAGAGAGAGAGCAAGATACTTTGGGGAAGAACTAAACTGATTCTTTTTTTCTATATATACTTCTTGGTCCATATACCCCTGAGCTAAAAAAGGGGGAAATTTGGAGCCAGATTTGGATTTTGTCAGTTTGTGTTACCATTCCCTTTTTTTTCTTGCAAACTGTATTGGGAAGAAAATCATCTTAACTTACCAGCAAGAGGAGGCCCTACAAAACCTCCAGCGCTTCGAATGAGCATGAAAAGCCCTAGAGCACTGTCGAAATCTGGCATGCCTACAACATCTGCTAGCACTGTAATATGAATGGCAACTGTTGTACCAAAGAAGAATCCATAGAAGCCAGTGAATATTGCCAAGGACAAGTAACTGTTAGCCAGTGGCAACAGCATCAGGGAAGTACTGATCAGTGTAATTGTCATTGTCAGCAAATGAACAGTTTTGGTAACATGCAAATTGGCATACCAGCCACAGAGCAGTCTGCCTGCAAAGTCCACCACGGCCAAAATGGATAAGAGGGATGCAGTCCACGATTCATCTATTCCGAGGCTGTAGCTAAGTGGAACCAAAAATAACGGGGGAACAAAAAAGCTCATAGCAGCTAATATGCCAAAAATGGCATAAACCACAAACTCCGGTCGCCTCACAAGCATCCAGTTGAAGGTTTTGTGTGTGATGGGAGTCTTAACTTCCTTGTCTATCCTAGACGCACCGTTGCCTGGTGGTGTCTCAGTTTCACAATGGCTAGCCTCAAGGAGGCAACCACTTGCCGGGGGTCGCATCAGTGCTCCACAGACACAAATATTGAGTTGGATGCCACCTATGATCAAGAGGGCACCTTTCCATCCATACTGACTAATTAACCACTGGAAAAATGGCCCAAACGTGAATGCAAAGGCACATTCGCCAGCACTGGCAATAGCATTGGCCAAAGCTCTTTTCTTGGAGAAATAATGGCTAACAATGCTGATGGCTGGTGTCCACGAAAAGGAAATCCCAAGTCCTGAAAAACACCAATATAAATAGCACCAGTTAGACACTATTGAGGTATTTTGTAAAGGTGGAAAATAAAGCAGTCAGCACTCCTACATTTGAAAAGGTAAAAGAAAGACATTTTTCTTCCTAGTAGAAGCATGAGCTGAGCTGTACTATGTGTAGTAGTATATATGTGGCATATGTTTTGTAAGAATTAGTTGTATGTTCCAGCTAAAAAGCAGGAGTATGAAGCATACTTCATTAGGTTTTCAGTGTGAGGGAAAAAAAATAAGTTGGTTTGACTAGTTTGCCACCGAGTGAGAAGTGACCTGGCCATGTGGTTGAAACTAGTCAGATCTCAGAGTACCCGTGCCATTGCAGGTTTCTAGAACAAATTACTTCCAGAGTGGGACATGAGGGAAATGACCTTTAAGGAGAGTGGCTAGTTTTAGTTGCTCATAAAATCAAAATAGAAATTAGATTTTAAAACTTCTACCATGAGCACTCTCAAAAAAGGGCTCTGAGCTTCTGGTGAAAGCAAGCCATAAAGCTATAAAGTCATACCCTGTAGGAAGCCAGTTGTTGCATACATCCACACCATGTTGAATCCAAGAAATCCCAGTGCCATTCCTGAAAAAGCCAGGAGTCCTCCAGTGATCACAACTGCCCGATGGCTGTATCGTACACATAGTGAGCTGGCAACAGGAGCTGAATCAGCAGCAAGATAGGAGAAAGACAAGTATGTTAGGAACATTAAGTTGATCAACAGGACCAAAAAATCAAATAAAGCATTTGGAGGAGAAATACCCTTGTCATGCTTGTCTCAAACAGCCTGAATTCTGCAGGATGGGGGATCAGTTGGGGTTTTAGAGTTGGATCCTTGCTGACCTGGGAATGACTGTCCCTGGGGCACAGATTTTAAAATATATTCAAAATATGTGGACTTTTTCAAAGGGAAAGTGCACTTTGGTGCCTTCCTTGTGGAACAGTTCTACTAAGTTTCATGTAAGGTAACAGTGACATTACAGAAATTCGTTTAGTGTTTTAGGAGAAAGTGAAACTCCACCCATAGAATCTCTAGCTTTATAAAAATTGTGTTACTGAGAGTGCATTATTAATATGGCTGGCATCAAAACTTTATGGAGAAAACTGGAAGCATCTGAAGTGTTGGGGTTATTTTTCTTAATTAAGGATCAGTTATAATGCCTGGTTGTTTTTCCATCAGTGTTAGAGAGTTAAGATCAAGGCCATACCTATCACTCAAAAGCACTCTGTTCTGTGGAGATAGTTTCAATAACCCAAGTACAGATTTTTTTTTTAAATAATCATGGCCACTAGAGGGTTCCCAAGGAACACCTGACACCACCAGTTCTTGGTGGATTTCATCAGCGCACACAGGGAGTCACCTCTCTATGATTTATTAAGATTCTGGAAACTGGAGTTCAGATATAAAATGAAACTCAATAAACAAGAACCATGCTTAAAAACTGAAATAAGTGGGGAGACAATGACGAAGAGGCAGTCAGCAAGAGAGGTTTTATAGTAGTTTGTAGGGGCAGGTAATTGTATGTTCACTCATGTTAATTAAGACAAGAATGAAGAGAATTTTATAGCTAGAACAAATAAAATAAACCTGGCAGAGAGTAAGGCAAGAGAGAGTGAACTATCCTAGTCAAAGGCAATGAGCTGCGGGATCAGGTCAAATACCACAACTCACCAAATGAAGGTAGGAAAAATATCAAACATACCGCCTTGTCTTCCTTATGGTCTCTATGAGTGAAACAAATCTTTTTTTCTTTCTAACTCAGAGAGTTTTCTGTTAGATTAATGATTTGGAATCACTATAAGGGGGAAAAAGGAGACCCAGAACTGGCAATACATGGAAGGAAGGGGGATGTTGGTGAAGATAGAAAGGAGAAATGGGGGAAAGCAGGACCGAGAGCCACCATTCTGGTAGCGGATGGTTTATCTGCTAGGCAGGGTCACAGTCCTTATGTCTTACAGTACTTTGAAAAAGTGACTGTGACTGTGAGAGCAGTAAACTTGCACAAACTGGTTTAAAAGCTTGATCCAACACGCTCTGCAGTTGTTAAGATTATCTCTAATGAGTTTGGTTCAAAGCCTGAAGGAAAATTGAATCATGAGTCTAGGTACATGAAGTTCTTAAAGGCAAACAGATTCCTGTCTATATACAAAGTCCTCATTAACCCATTCCACGTCTCAGGCAGGGGTATATTTTTATGAGAGGAAGCAAATGCCAATTTTCTGTAGCGACAGAAGAGGGAAGTATTGTCCTTACATATTTCTGTTTTGTGGGTTTTTTGAAGGAAACTTCAAAATTTCTTGAGTAGTTAAGACATGAAAACAAAGTTCTAGAGAAGCACTTCCACCTACCTCCTAAATGAAAGGTGGCAATAGTTAGTGACGTGATCCAGGAGGTGGTACTTGCAAGTTCATCAAAGTGCTGCTGGATTTCAACAAAGAACAGACCAAAAGTCTTGAGGACAGCAACAGTGAGGCCCATCACCACGAAGGCTGACACTACCACAACCCATCCGTAGCCACCATCTGGTGGATTGCTGTCTTTGGCCTGCATCTTTTCTAATTCTCAGATCTTCTCTCAGGTTTTTTTCTGGGATGGTAGTGATGGTGGTGAGGATTTTTAACAGATCTGCAAATTAGTAGAAGGCCCAGTGTTAAAGAAATTAATTCAAAGACTCAAATGATTCAAACCATTCAAAGTAATGATAAAGTAAAATACAATCAGCATTTCAGTGGTTTGATTGGAAATGTTATCCAGGAAACAGAAGCCCCAGGAGATAAATGTCAAAGCAAGAAAGTAAAACAAGGAAAGATTAGAAAAAAAATGAAGAAAGGAAAAATATTCAAGTAAGGGCAGAAGAAAAAAAAGCATGTAGATGTGAAAACAGGAGAGAAGACGATGGGAAAAGAAATGATGTGACACTAAGGTTTTCAAAGATCCTACCCATTTTAGTATCTTCAGGAACATTATCCCGTATACTTTTTAAACCATTGCATTAAAACAAACATTTAGAAAATTAAATGCCTGACAGGATAGCATAATTTCTAACGTTCTTTGTGCAGTGCAATAGACTTCATGAACTTCAAAGGCAAGGCAGTTGCTTGCACCCATCAGCCTCTCATTATAAGTGTGCACATGAATAAAGTATAGTTATAATCACATTTGCCAAGATGTTTCTACAAGTGGTATCACTACTGTGACAATAAGAGGTAAAAAAAGATTCTTACCTTAAAACATCAAGAAATCTGCCAGTTTCAATCTTCTGGGTATCCATGTAAATGGATATAATAGATGGAAGCTAACCCGCTTATCTGCAAGCCTGAACCTAGCAGACTTTACATTCCTGAAATGGGAGCTTCTCAAACAAAGATTCGCCTTCTGTTTGACAAATACTGAATTGATACTTAAACCCAAAAGAATTCAAGTTGAAGGTATCAACTATGGGATCCTCTCAGCTTCGATACTGTTTATTTAATCATTGCAGAAGCTCCAGGAATACCGCAAACCTGTTGTTATTGTTTGGCTTTGTCTCTAAAACCCCATGTGAAGTGGCAACTCTGACTAAAGAGTGGGAATGTATAAATTTAATACTAACTTGCTGTTGTTGCAAGCAATACTCTAATTCAGAACCACGACTATAATTCCTTAGTAATTCCAGTGGCAATAGGTCTTCTCCCTGTGTAAAGTGTGTAATCGCAGTGTGTAATCGCAGAAATGGTATTCAGAATGAAGCTGGGTGTTACTCTGGTCTCTGAGGAGTCTATTAGGGAACCAGGATTAGATGCGGTACCGGACATCTCAACACTGCCGGTACATTGTGAAACTTTGGAGCTTCCTGCTCCATAATAGTATGGATACAGAAACTTTACAAGGAAATATTAAATAAAAATATTAGATTAATATTAAATAAATCTGTGCTGTACAAAACTATTGAGGATTACCAAACGCTTACAACTCATCTCTGGCTCAGGAAGAGTCCAAGCCACAAGTACTGGAAAGTATCACTTTATGCTTAGTCTATTCTTAAAGGTAAACATTCTCTTTAGGCCTGAACCAATATAGCCATTTTTATAGTGCGAGGAATTTGCAAGGAGTGTGGCATAAGAATTTTAGGCTCCTCAATATCTTTATAAACACTCATGGCTCCAGCTCTGCAAAGTATTTTTGCCAAAATGCCACGTGATTCCTTGTGAAGGCATCTTAATAGGTAAGTCCATCTTAATAAATGCATAACTGAAAAAAGCCTATTTCCCCTTAGAAGTTCTGTGACAAACTTGGAGCATGGGAAATATTCCTACTTTTTTTTTCTTTCTTCATGAACACTAAATTCTGAGACAGCATGTTGTACAAAATACAGGAGACCAAACAAGACAGGGCACAGGAAGGAGTTTTGTTCCAGGATAGCTAAAGATTTACTATACTTACATTTATCTTCCCTGTGTGCAGCTGGGAAAGGGTTAAGAGAATCCACACCACTAGAAGCCATCCAGTACAAAGCAGCAGTCACTAGTCCCATGACTTGCCCCACTGAGGTACCTGATCTCATGAGGACCTAAAACACTGCAGCAGGGTGGGGGAAAGAAGCCATCAGAGCCTTGTAGGAATCAGAAGCAAAATCATTCTGCTGCCGTATATCTGGCTTAAATTTTGGACTAACATGTGGCATTGGACATATCTGTATGACAGAAGTAGCCAGACAGATTAATCAGTTGCACAAGGTCTCAGACAACACCCTGAAAATCTGAAAACTCATCCACAAGAGAGGGAGGAATGCCTTGCGGTTGAGGTCTATATGGAGGAATCTGGTTTTCATTTCCACAGTTGCTGGGTGACCTTGAGTTGTTTGATCTCGCTGTGCCTCTGTTTTCTCAGCTGTCAAATGCAGCTAATATTTTCCAAGGTCATCAATTTTGTGAAGTTGAAAATATTAATTTGTATTAGTGTTCAGAGACTGTAAGAAAATAGAGAAACTAGATCAAGCTGTAGCCATGCCTTCCAAGTAGCATGGTCATAATCTGTTTTGAGGCACCGAAGAACATAAAAAAGAAGGCAATACTCAGCTAAATAAGCCTGCCTAGGCAGAGTGATACTGATATTCCTGCGCTCTGCATGGACATGCCTGGGCAAGCGATTATGATTTCTACTGCAAGACAGGCAGAAGAAATCCTGATACTTACCAGGCAACATCCAAACTAAAACAGGCATGATAAAATCTGCTGCTTCCTGACACCACCCAGCACCCTTCACCTTCATTGGCAAACTCTGCCCTAGGAGGAATATAAATCAGGCCTTATTGCTCACAGGACTTAAGTGAACAGCCTTTTTCCTGACCACAGATACATCCTTTATGCCACAGCTCAGAATACAGCCCCCAGTCTCTTTTAGGGATCATAGAGTTACACAGAGCTCCAAAATGAAATTACTGTTTCAGTTGCGTGATTAATGAATGAGGTAGTTATCTCCCAGGAACCCTACAGACTTAAAAGTAGTGCAACTACACTCTGTAGGGAATTGCTGGAATGCTTGAACAGAGTAGAAGAAAGTACAGATGTTGCAATGGGTGAACATGTTTTTTTCTGACACCATGCTCTGCTTTCTTCTCTGCTTTACTTGGAAGTTGAAAGTTTACTCTAAGCACATAAGCTAGAAAAAAACCTAATCTGAAAAAACCACCAAGGATCTCCTAGCTATTGAGTAATGTTAAATAGTAAAGTTTCAATGTCTTCACTTCCTCCTCTTGTCCCTGAAACTAACCTTTTAAAAGAACGGAGGTAAAAGATGTACAGAAACTGCCCTTTCTGTTGTGCTTGGCCACACATGAGATTTCCTCAAAGAATGTAAAGCCATGCCTGGAAGCATTCACATTATGCCCAGCGTCCCACTGCCTCCTACCTCCAGGCTTTCCCATGGCAGCTGGAACGGATGCCCTGTGAGACGGGGGCTTCAACCAGAAAAGCCACAGTGCTGTCGCCTGTGCTTGGCGTGTGCTTTA